>BSBM01000402.1:8440000-9040000 GCA_027924585.1 Larix kaempferi
TGATCAACAAGACTTAATACCAAAGGTGAACCGGGAAAACACTACAAGTATTAGGAATAATCATGCTACAAGGACACCTAATCGCCATCCCAATCACAAAATTCGATGCTTTAAGCAATCAATATATCAACATAAATCTGAACAAAAAAATGGCATATATTCTGAATAATTCAACTACCAATACGGTTATGTCTCAAGGTACAAATAATCTTTAGAATCATAATACATTAGGTTCTTTCCAAGGAGCTTATGATTGCACATTTCCACAAAAGATCAGGTTGGGGTGGTCTAATCCAATTATAATAAAACAATTATGTTTTACACTTTGCAAATCATATCGTCTTGTATCATGAACTATCGATAAAAGATCACGAGAAGGCAGTGTGAGCCAAACACGTGCAACAACCTTTTCATAAATATGCTTTGAGGACAAAGCATTTCTAAAGGGGAAGGCAATGTAATAATCATAATATATATGTAAACAATAAATAAAATAATAATAATTATTAATAATAATATTTATCTAAGGGTCATAACCCTTCATGAATAGTCACCAAAGTGCCTCTTTAGGGAACATATATGTGGGCCCTCTCATTGTAATCTCATATCATCTGAGTTATTCTTTTTCAATATTTTATTTATCTCCTAAGGATTATTGTCTTTTATGCTACTTATGTTGGATGTTTATGTGGTAAACAAATTGTAGTTCATTTCACATAGGATAGCAAGCTTGTAGGCCTATGGGCCATGGCAATCCCTTAAATTTAAAATAATGCATGAGAGTTGAACCACCTTAGCTTATGGTTTCCCCAATAAATATGCAAAGCACGTGTTATCATTCAATGTGTTCCAACTAAACTCCAAAGCACATCTCATCATACAATGTATGCCAACCAAACTCCAGATCAACATCTGATGAGGTAACCATAGAGTGACACATAATCAACTTATGCCATTCTTATATCAACATGACATTATAAATGAAATCTTAATCACTGACATTATCCTTATGTCAACATGAAATCATGATATGGTGTCATTGTGAAGTCATAATTTACCACATCATCATGAAATTTCCTTGACAATACTTAGTCAAATATCTTTTTAAAAAATGAGTATATCCCTCAACTAGCACAAAATATTTATGAAATCTTGTTACGTATGTTTACAAGATATTATAGTAGCCATAGTTTAGACCGGGTGAGATTTGATCACTAAAAAGTCTTCATATATTTTGTGAGGCATTGGAATCATATGCTTGACAATACGATGATGGTTATCATCCATTAAGACAAACCTTCCTATGTAGAACTTATACACATGAATTAATTTAAGTCGGTTTACAAGTTGATTACAAATCTCTTTGTCCACATTATGGTAAAATATGATTTATGAATGACAGATATATAGAAAAATTAATATAATGGACAATGGATATATTTTAAACAAAAAAGCAATGCATATTGTTTACCAAGAAAACAAAAAACAATGCATATGTTTTTTTGAATGGGATGAGGGGTTAAATTTAATGGGAACCCTTACCCTTCAAGTTAATTTGTTTTTGACGATTTTGTTTTTAAAATTATCTTACATATAACATTTAATAAAATAATTTACCCATTTATTAAAATATTTTTACTATCTATTGAGTCAACATGTGAAACTATAGAGAAAACTGGAATTGTATTTGCCTATCTCATCTCATCTTGTATAATCTCATTCATCTCTCTATGGCTAATGCAAGTTGAATTTTGTCTTCATTATCCAATACATCTACGCTACTCGCCATTCAATTCACTCAGATTTTAATGTAAATCGATCACAATTAAAGAAAAATACTCCGTATCCAAGAAAACAGAGTTGACTATCTCAGAATGAAATTAGTACCTACAAGACATGTCCTACAATCACACTTCAACTTCAACCTACGATTCTGGAACTTGAAACAATAGAATAAATTAGAGTTGGACTATCCATAAATCATTAACAAGTGCACTCAGACTCTACAAATGATAGCATATATATATGGGAACATGAGGTTTCTTGGATAGAGATAAAAGACAGATGACAATGCCCTCATACATTACTCCTTGTTCATCTCTTTTAATTGAATAAAAGAAGATGATATATGAGTTACTAGAAATAAGGTTACTATCTAACAAGTAAAACAAATTTGCCATTAAAAATACACTCAAAGAAAAACATCTGGTAGTAAGGATTTTTAAAAGCAAAACATAAGCTGGCATCTGGCTATGAGAATCCAGAAAACTGGAAATAGGTGAGGCCTTGTGAAGATCTCTAATAATGAAAACAATAATTATCATAACGGATATATATATATATGAACATGAGGCTTCTTACACAGAGAGATGGCATTGCCCTCCTACACTCTACTCCTTGCTCATCTAGATTAATTGGATGAATGAAGATGATATGTTTCGACAGGTATTCTCTTTAGCATTAAAATGATTCACAAATATCATTTGAAAAAAAAAAACAAGCTTTCAATAGAATAATCCATAATTTATATGTAGAGCAACTAGCAATGATCAAATGACATCGTTGATTTAACCTCTAGTGGTAGGAATTCAGGGATCAAAGGAAAATATGAGCAGGGTAAATACCTTTCAGGTTGAGCAGGGTCTGTTCAGTGTAGGCTTGTAGCAATAGAACCTTCTTCCTTCATTAACTATTTTCCATTAGTCCAAGAACCATCTCCATTAGTGGGAAGAATAAATATGTGGGATTTTGTCACTCTAGAGGCACATTCATTCTATGCACTAGGAAGAACAAATGCTTTGGTAGTTCTGGGCCGGTTCTGCCTCCACCCTCTTGCTCCACTCACTCCACGGCATGGGATTTTGTTGCTAAATCTATGTGCAAACCTGAACGAATTCTTGGCCTTGACAAATGACAAGCACACCCTTTTTTGTTAAATTTATCAACTCTTTGAATAGCTTTTTGCTGAAATTGTATGGATAATGGAAGAGTTTTCAAGTTCCTCTCAACCGGGGGTATTCGAGTTCCTCTCAAGAAAACACAGCTAATAGACATGCAACTAATAGACTAAGTCACTCAACGGGGAAACTACACGACGGTAATAGCATGGGGGAAGACACATTCTGGGCCTTGCGCGGTGGAGGGGGAGGGAATTGGGGATCGGTTGTTGCATGGAAAATCAGAGTGCTAAAACTACCGCCAACGATCACAATGTTCATTGTATCTACAAGAGGGATAGATAACGTGACCGACCTGGTTCACAGATGGCAAACTATGGCATCGAATCTAGACCGCGATTTCTATCTCTCAATATTCTTTGGGTCGAATCTCCTGGAAGGAGAGGATGAAGGGATAAGTGCATCCTTCAAGGGATGTAGCTCGGCCCCAGAACCAATGCCCTAAAATCCACGAGAACACAGTTTCCATAGCTCGGTATCAAGTATTTTGATAAGGAGTAAGCTTGAGCAAATCTGTTCTTTATTTCTTGGGCCTCATTCCCAAGGACTCCCACCCAAATCCACGACATAAAAAATCTGCGCAACATTATCTTTCTGATAATAACTATTTCAAGGGGAATTCAGACTATGATAGAAACCCAATACTGAACGCAACCATTAGAGGCGCTTGCAGGGTACTGGAACAAGAACCAAAAGGTTACACAATTGTGGATCCCTATTGAGGAAATATGGCAGAAATCTCCTCAGATTTGATTATGTTTCCCCAAAGAAAAGAGAAATGATATGACTGCACTTTATATGAAATCTAGTACCTTGTGGGTCGTGGCTTGCTCCCCGTCTGATGATGGAAACATCGATGCAGAGCACTTCTTTGTAGATCCGTGCACTTCTTCATAGATCCGTCACGATTCGGTGATAAACCGCATTAATGAAAATCCAACATATTCCAGCTACAATAAAATTTAAATACCGACAAAATTTAATTTTTCCCATCAAAGTGACAACTCCTGAAATTAGTTGGACTTCGTAGCTGACATGTGTATTCCACGTCAACCTGTATTTAACAAGTAAAAAATGGGCATACGGGCGTCAAATTTGACCCTGAATGGGATGGGATTTCAATTGCATTTAATCTACATGTACAATGTTTAGTTCGAGCAGTTTCCAATATTTTTAAGGGAGAGACAGATATATGCATGTGTGGATATGGTACAGACGGCCGACGACCCATTAAGAATGCGAGAACCAAGTGAGCGAACGATTTCAGAAGGACTTAAGTGTTCACTAAGTAGTCACACACCCCAAAAATACATATCCATAAATTCAATATATAAAAATGACTAAACAAAACACACACTTCCAGCTTTACTTCAAAGAGAAGAAAAAAAAACAGAGTATCCATTGTTTTCTTAAAAAAGAACAGCACCTACAGCTCTCAACGCTTTCACTCTCTTCTCTCAATACAAACAACAGCAATACAAAAATGATGATGAAACATTGAATAAATAAGAGTGGATGGATTCCGTTGGAGATCCAACACAGCAGACAAAGATTAAAAACGTGGCAGAAGTTTCATGGCAGATGGAAAATTTATTTTGATGGCACACAGATTAATGGAACCGAGTGTCCAATTTATGCCTAAAAACTAGGCATCAACGGTTTCAATCTCCCCAACGATGTCAATTTTTTGAATTCGTAACATCAATATAAGTTTCTCCAGTTTGTCTTTTGGAAGAGCCTTAGTAAAAATGTGTGCAAGTTGATCTTCAGTTCGACAAAATTTGGAGAGAAATTGTTATTGTACAGGATCTCGAATGAAATGAAGTCGAATATCAATATGTTTGCTTCTGCCATGGAAGACTGGATTCTTTGTCATGGAGATTGTATTTTGATTTTTACAATAAATTTTAATGGATTTACAAATTTGCATTCCTAAATCTTCAAATAGCCTTTCCATCCAAATTGCTTGTGTGCTTGTTGATGTTGCTGCTATATATTCTGCTTTAGCTGTGGATAACGCAATGGTGGGATTCTCTTTGCCACTCCAAGAAACAAGATTTTCTCCAAAAAAAAAAGCATATCCTGAAGTACTCTTTCAATCATCCAAGTTACCTGCCCAATCTGCATCCGTGTATGCTACAATATTGGAATTATTAGTAGCATTATAAAACAATCCAAAAAATTTCGCACCACTTACATATCTGGGAATTCTTTGGCTTCCTACCAATGAGACTCATGTGGTTGATGCATGAATCTAGCAACTATACTGACATCAAACATAATGTCTAGTCTTGTGTTTGTCAGATACGTAAGGTTGCAAATCAGAGATCTATAAAGTGTGGCATTACGAAGAGGAGTTTCATCTTCCTTTATCAATTTACTCCCAACAACTATAAGAGTGCTCACATGTTTACAACTTTGCATGTTAAACCTTTTCAACATGTCTTCCACATATTTAGATTGGAAAATAGATAGACATGCATCTGTTTGTTTGATTTGCATGCCCAAAAAATACTACATTTCTCCCAAAATCAGACATCTCAAATTCAGATTGCATTGCTTCTTTGAACTCCTTCTCAAGTGAGGATGAGGTGCTCATAAATATGAAATCATCTACATATAAGCAAACAATAATGAAATCTGATGCAACAACATTTTTGTAGACAACACTCTCAAAAGAACATTTAACAAAACTTTGATCATGAAGATAGTTATCTATTCTAGAGTACCAAACTCTAGGGCTTGTTTAAGACCATAAAGTGCCTTCTTAATCCTATAAACACTATCTTATTTTCCTTCAGCAATGAAACCTTGAGGTTGTTCAACATAAACTTATTCCTTTAAATATCCATTTACGAAAGCAGATTTAACATCCATCTGATAAACTATTAACTTTCACTGAGATGTAATGAAAATAAAAGTTCTTACAGTTTCTATTATTTCTACAGGAGCGAACATCTCCTCATAGTCAACGCCTTCTTACTAAACATATCCTTTTGCAACCAAACATGATTTATATTTTGAAATGCTTCCATCCATATTAAATTTTAGCTTGTAAATCCACTTTAATCCAATGGTGGATTTTCCGTGAGGGAGATCAACTTACTCCCAAGTGTCATTTTTTTAAATATGTGATATCTCATCCTCCATGGCTTGAATTCATGGATCATCAATACAAGATTCATTGAAATTGAATGGTTCAATATGTGCAGAGGAAAGAAGAGAAAATTTATCATTAGCATACCCGGATGACTCATATATTTCCTTCAAACTTCTTGTTTTTCTAGGAGGACTAGATGGAGGTGTTACTTGTGTATCATCTTGATATCTTGTTGGAGTAATAGCCTTTGATGGATAACTTCTTGTAGGTGAACTTGTATTTGTCACTGTGGAGGGATACAAAGACTGATCATTATTGTTAAGGATTAAATCTTCAACATGTGGATTGATCACTTTATCTTCTTTTTCATTCTTGAAATAAACCCCCCCTTCATCAAAGATCACATCTCTACTAACATAAAGCTTACTAGTAAGAGGATCATAACATCTATAAGCCTTACTTTATTCTGAATATCCAATGAAAATACATTTCACTGACTTTTCATCTAATTTTTTTCTTTGTTGAAGAGGAATATGAACAAAGCATGTAGACCCAAAAAATTCCAAATGAGAAACACTTGGCTTTTTACCAAACCAAGCTTCATAAGGAGTAGATTTTTTTACCATCATTGTAGGACTTTTGTTGATAATATATATAGTTGAATGTAGTGCATCTTCCCAAAACATGTTTGGAAAAGGAATTTCTTTCAACGTACACCTAGCCATTTCTACAATTGTTCTATTTTTCCTTTTTGCTATTCCATTTTGTTGTGGGGTATAAGTTGTAGTTAACTCCTTCTTGATTCCATGTGAGTTACAAAATTTCTTGAATTCATTGAAGGTAGATTCTCCACCTCAATCAGTTCTCAAAACTTTCAAATAGTATCCTGATTCTTTTTCAACAAGAGCTTTAAATTTTTGAAAACAACTAAAAGATTGAGACTTTTCACTTAAGAAATAGATCCAAGACATTTTTTAAAAATCGTCTACTAAGAGAAAAAAATAACTATTCTTCCCAATAGACAAAGTTTGCATGGGTCCACAAATATCTGCATGTACTAAGGCCAATGGCTCATCTGCTCTAAAATAATGAATAAGAAAGTTTTCTCTGTGTTGTTTCCCAATTGCACAACCTTCACATATCTTGTTATCTGGCTCTATAAAGGAAGAAAGACCTCTTACAATATTGTTCTTTTGCATGGAAGAGAGAGATCTAAAATTAAGGTGTCCAAACCTTTTCTGCCATAGCCAAAACTCATCACTTGATTCCTTCAAGCAAGTTACATTTGATTCCATTTTTAACAAAAACATCATATGTTTTGTCATAGGGACTTTAGCAACTAAACCATTGTGGTTAAAAATCTTACAAAACTTTCCCTAAAAAACAATCTTGTAGTTTTTAGAGTTTAATTGCCCTATTCTAATCAAGTTATACCTTAACATCATGTGTCTTGTACATACATGATGCATCCATTCGTGACTTTTATGGAAAGTGTACCTTTTCTCATTACATCAACTTCATTATCATTGCCAAAATTAACTTTCCCTTTTACACTCTCATCTAAATTTATAAACAAATTTTTATTTCCAGTCATGTGATTTGAGTAGCCACTGTCTAAATACCATTCAAAATTGTCCTTGGCTTCAAAACTATTGCATGTGAGAAACAAATTTTGAGAGCTCTCACCTTCATCCTTACTAAAATTTGCTTGAGAGGTGTTTCTTTTCTTCTTAAAACAATAACTTTCAAGTTGTCCATATTTATCACAATAGCTGCAATGCAAGTGTCCTCTTCTAGGATGACTGATTCTTCCTCTTCCACGGCCTCTACCTCCTCTATATGATGATAAAGAAGAAGTAGAATCATCATCCATGGCAATGAAAGACTGCGTCTTTTCCTCATCAACTTTCAACTTACTTTGGAAAGCTTGATCAAGAGCTTCCTCGTTCTTTTTAAACCTGTCTTCATGAACTTGTAGACTTCCAAACAGATCAGCAAGAGTTAGATGAGATAAATCCCTTTATTCTTCTATGGCAATAGTGACAGGATCAAACATTTTAGGAAGACTTCTTAAAACCTTTTCAACGATCCTACTATCTTCAAGTGATTCACCATAAGCATGAATATCATTCACAATATTTTGTACTCTAGTAATAAATAATTCAACACTCTCATTTTCTTTCATAAACAAAGACTCAAAATCTCTTCTAAGCATTTGGAGTTTGACAACTTTTACCTTGACAAATCCCTTGTCCGCTTTTTCCAAGCTTTCCCAAGCATCATGAGACCTTTTACATTCTACAATCTTTGGAAATATTGTAATGTCAACTCTTGTTTGAAGAATAAATAGAGATTTGGCATCCCTTTTTCTATTCTCTTTCAACTTTGTCTTTTGACCAGCAGATAGCGCATTATAGGAAGCTTTATCAGTTGTCTTTGTGTAACCTACGGAAGAAAGCATCCATAAATCTTGAGAAATGAGAAAAGTTCTTGTCTTAACACTCCAATACTCATAGTTTTCTCCATAGAAAAGAGGAATTTGATACTAGACTGAACTATTATTTTGGGCCATTGTATCCTTCTCCTTGAAGCTGCAATCAATCACAAACCACTGCTATGATATCAAATGATGAATCTGAATAAAAGGACTTAAGTGTTCACTAAGTAGTCACACACCCCAAAATATACAGATCCAAAAATTCAATATATAAAAAATGACTAAACAAAACACCCAGTTCCAGCTTTATTTCAAAGAGAAGAAAAAGAAAACAAAGTATCGTCTGTTTTCTTAAAAAAGAACACCTACGGCTCTCAACGCTTTCACTCTCTTCTCTCAGTACAAACACCAACAATACAAAAATGAAGATGAAACACTGAATAAATAGGAGTGGATATCTCCAGTTGGAGATCCAACGCAACATACAAAGATTAAAAACATGGCAGAAGTTTCATGACAATGTATGGCAGATTTATTTTGATGATGCAAAGACCAACAACACCGAGTGTCCAAGTCATGCCTAAAAACTAGGCATCAACGGTTTCAATAAGTTCCATTACTCTTTATTTCATTTTTATCAGTTTAAATCGAAGGGCGGTCATTTGAATTGAAGGGTAGTATAGGATTTAAGATTTAGGTTTGATTAATTTTTGTAAGGGTTGGGGAGGATTGATACATCTCTGTTTCTTTGTAGTGATTTCGTGTATAATTTATGGGGCTCCTTACTAGTGGGGTTTGTGATATCTTGGCTGCCAACTCCATTACCAGTGATATTCTTAGCTGGCAGTTTTCCGTTTTTTTATTATCATCTTTAAACGAAATATATTATAATTTTTTAAAATAGGATAATAAACATATTAATTATTTTCATTTTCACATATGTTTTATGAAATATGGAATTAAAAGGTCATATAAGTCGACGGGTAACTGATCTAAATATTGTCTTGAGTATTTAGTTATAGATGATCATTGTATCAAAAAATTATTTATAGATTAACGGATAGGTATTTGAAGTGAATATTTTCTTCAGTATTTAAATATAAATTAATAAATATAATTTTTTTATAATGAGATTTTGGATATTGTTTAAATATAAGTTATCAATATATTTGGATATTGTTTTTTTAAGTACGCAAAGCATATTTATATTACTAATGGTAATATAATACAGAGAGTACAAAAAACCTTAGGTTAGCCTTCCATAAGAGGAAAACAGGTCAGTCCGTCAACACCCATAAGCAAGTTTTTTCTAACCAACATCTCAATGGACATAACAAGACACCCACAGATTAACATAGTTGCAAGTTTTCGAAAAAAAAAAAAAAAACTCCTAAGATAAGCTGACTATTCTACCTAAGATGTTGTTGTCGACTCTCATTCTATAACTATTATAATAACATATTATCAAAACCCAAAATACGAAAAATGAACTAGTTCATCAATGACCAGATTAGGGGGGCGCAAGGGGGTCTTCATCTCCTTTGTCAATGATATGGGGCAAGTTTGGAGTGCTGTCGGTTGGGGGGTGCATAGTTTCCAGCTCAATCCCCATTCTCTTAGCAACGATGTCTAGTTTAGAATCCACGAACTTGAGCTCCATACGCATACGTTTTAGAGGGGCAAGCTCCTCCTTCAAGTCTGCAATTTGTTTGTCTCTTTCTGCCATTGAGCTAACTCAGGCAAAATCAAATTCATGAATCACATAACTGTAATATCCTGATTTTAACCCCATTGCATTAAATGTAAATGATGTAATATTGTTATAAAATCATGGTGAGGAGCTCAAGGCCAAGGCCCCGCCATCAATTTAGTGATACATATGGTTTACGTGCTAGCCAGGCACAATGGAATTGCAAATATCATGTAAATATGCATTTTAATGAAATACCCACAACTAGCTATGCAATGCAACAAGAGATGGGGGCATGGTTTTTACAAGGAATTGGGAGGGAAATATTCAAACCCTTGGAGCCAATCAAGTCAAGCCAAGTGTCAATGAGAGAACCCACAAAACCCTCAAGTACCCATGTTGACTTTTGTACCCAATCATTCATTTCTCCCAAGAGTTGGTTGAAGTAGTTAATGCCTTGGGGAATGAAGAGGTATGGTTGTACAAATTCGGGTATGGACAAGCCACCCTTAATGGAAATTCGTTTTTGACTTCTTGGGAAAGAAGAGAGCCATGAAATTGCTCCCCAAGCCATTATTCACCCTTGCCTTTTCTCCCTCACATAGTCTGAGCTTCCTAGGCATTTTTCCTCTACGTTTTTCCTATGTTTCCTTGTTTTCTAGCTGGGAAGAGGGCATTTTTGGTGTTGTAGAGCTACTAGGAGGAAGGGAGCTTGATTTGGGGTTTCATTGAGGCCATTTTGGCCATTGGAATACTCATAACCATGGGAGAAATCGGTTTTTCTCCCTGTGGTAGAATTCCCCTTTCCACGGTTCGTTTTTGGTGTGCCCACGATTTGTGGAAAACCCATGTCCATCTTGTTTCTAAATCCAATTGTTAAACATGTGTATCCATGACCAATGATGGTGTTTGCTGTGTGTAGATAGAGTATGTTGGGGTAGGGGTTATGGGTATCCATTGTTTTGGCTTGAGCTTGAGTGCAAGCATCCAGAAATGAAGAGGGTTCAGATTCAGCCTGATAAACCCAGCTATTGACTGGCTTGGCTTAGATGTGATGTATGCTTGGGCTGTGTTGAGCTTGAGAGTCCCATTTTCCTTGTAGAAATCATGCCCAACTCGGGGGTGGTCTCTGAGTGCTGAAAGAATACAGGCTGGGCAAAGACCTATGGCTGGGTGGGACGTTGTAGCGACGTAGCTAGTTGCTTGGGGCAACTTTACCATCAAGATAAGTATTCTATTTCTGTGTATTCAATTCTACGATGT
This sequence comes from Larix kaempferi, assembly GCA_027924585.1. Classification (NCBI taxonomy): domain Eukaryota; kingdom Viridiplantae; phylum Streptophyta; class Pinopsida; order Pinales; family Pinaceae; genus Larix; species Larix kaempferi. The sequence goes on from BSBM01000402.1 coordinate 8,451,448, forward strand.
ATTGGTTGTTCTGATTTTGCTAAATGTATGCATGAGGAATGTGTGTGGACGATTTAATTCCGTTGTGCATGTTATGTTGATTTGCATATGCACACATTTGTTTTATTCGCATGAATCTAATGAAATGGGTTGAGTTTATGTAAAATCCCAAGATCTGCAGTCATGTTCCCTTCCTTGCATTGGGTCGACGGGAGGGGAGGGGACGTGACAATAACATTGATGCAACATTAGCTCGATGGGTTAGGTTGAGTGGTTGAGCATTGTGAATTTAAGTAAGAGACCTTGGAGTCAAGTCCTTGGGCTAACTATATGTGATATGTTGATACTCAATATCCTTGTTAGGTCAGACGTATTATAGTCTACATTGACGATTTACCCGAGTTTTCACCCATTGATGGTTGTGAAGTCTTTGATGGTTTCCTACATGTGGTTACATGAAAACAAAATTAATGCAACATTAATGGACAATGAATCAACTTCACCTTTCATTAAATGATTATGGATGCTCAAGAAAATATGAACAGTATGAAACTAAATGCAAACAAGGAGGTCTCATATACTAAGCATTGAATTGACCATCCTTCTAACTTCACAAAACAGAACAAGATTGCAAAAAATGGTAATAGGTAATGGGTAAAACGAAAACAATGTCCTATGCAGGTTTCGAACCAACGACCTTCGCATTATTAGCACGACGCTCTAACCAACTGAGCTAATAAGCCAATTGAGACAAGTCTTTTGCGTCTTTGATTGATGTATTCTACAAGAACTTGGCAGGGATTACATATCGAATTTCTTTAGCGGTCACAGAGCGCAGAAAGAAGCAAGCTTATACAATTGCTCATTCTCTTTTTTATAGATAACATTTTGGTTAATTTCAACAGAATATTGGCATATTGTAATTTCTTCTCTACGAATTAATCAACATATTTTCCTCGAATATTCGTCCCATCCAAGTACATTTAAGTGTGTAACAAGTCAGGATCTTCTCTCAGTTCAAAATCTCAAAGAAGCAACAAACATTGCAACTTATGGAGAGACCGGAATTTGACACTGTTATCTAAAATGTGTGGGACACTCGTACGAACTTGTGTGGGCTCTACATTAGAACCCTGGAACAAACAAGTGTCAATTCAAGATGTTTAACGGGCTCTGTAATGGTAGGCTTGAAATTTTAGATCATTTTGCAAAATGCCTGAAAAGCTTACCATATTTTTCAAAAGAAGGATTTAGAAAAAACAATTTCAGAATGGTAATTGGTTGCAAATGCTACAGGTCAAAGCCATTGGCATGGTCCGATCCAACAGACGAGACCCTTGGAAGCCTAACTTAACTTGCAGGGAAAATCAATTACAATTCGAGATCGAAACTTTTTTGACTATACATAAGCTGGGGATGTAGCTCACATGGTAGGGCGCTCGCTTTGCATGCGAGAGGTACGGGGTTCGATACCCCGCATCTCCAATGACTGTTTTGCTTTGTGAATGTGAACGAAATCAATATTTAAATTTTGTCAAATATTTAAATATGTTTAAAATGGATCAATATTACGATAAAAACTTTAAATTTATATAAAATTATTGTTAAATTCAATTTATATTTGTTCACAAAAAATATTTAATTATTTTATTTATATTCCTATTTTTATTATAAAAATTTCTTTATTTATATTTCTAACTTAGTTCTCTCGAATAATTAGATGGACTAATTAGATTCGAAACAAACAATATATTTTCCATCAAAAGAAGGTTATGGTGATTTTGTTTACAAAAAGATTCTTTATATGGCATTGACAAATCAAGGAAACCAACTAGCTCCACTGAAACTATCATCTTAAATTACACAGAACCAACCAGCTCCATTAAAACTAGCAACTTCAATTACACAACTTCGTCTAGTCGTTTAAATATTTGTGCCATCTATCTCACTCACACCATACATTCCATTTGCAAAACCTATTCAATTGAGCCAAGCCTTTGATTGTAACAATAGTTTTAGTTTTACTAGAAAGCCTAGAATCTTGATTGAGCATGCTACTGTATTTCTGCCCTCGAGGTTAGCGAATGCACTGTAATAGAGTAGTGCAATATTCTTTATTTCTACTAAAACCTCTATGAATGTGCTCACTGAGAAATCTGTTGTACAAAGGCACTCAAAACCTTGATTGAGACAAACACAAGATAAAGTTCTAGTGGAGGCAGAGACCCTTGTATTCGTCACTAAATTGAGGTAATGTTGGATTGATATTTGATGCTGAAGCTGTTGATTGAATATCATCAGAATATAAACAATAAAACAACACCAGAATAAAACTCCGTGATTATTATTAAGATGAAGAACAAGATACATATATATAGATCAGGCAAAACAGTTGCCCACCGAGACGGTTGCTAGAGCCGATTTTATTAACGATATCTAAACTAAACAAGTAACTAATCTTAATCAAATCATCCCGAAGGATTTAGTTAACATCCCCCCCTTAATCCAAAGGGTCAGTTGACATGCCTAGTAACATTCTGAATTTTTCAAACTTTTCACGTCCCAATGCTTTAGTAAATATATCGGCAATTTGTTCTGAAGTAGGACAATGAGTCAAATGAATAGTTTTAGCCTCAACATGATGTCGAATCAAATGATATTTGGTATTGATATGTTTGGTTCGATCATGGAATTTAGGATTCTTGGCCAATTGTATTGTAGAAGTATTATCAACAAAGAGAGGCGTTGCAGTCTTATGTTTCTCCTACAAATCTTCAAGAATTTTCCGAAGCCAAATGTTTCTTTTGTGGCTTGAGCTACTGCAACGTATTCAGCTTCAGTTGTAGAATCAGCAAGAACTGATCGCTTTAGTGATCTCCATGTGACGGCTGTTGATCCAAGATTTATCAAATAACCTGAAGTAGACACCCCATGCTCTTTATCTCCATCAAAATCTGAATCTGAATAACCAATAAGATGGAAGTCTGAAACTCTAGAGTATTTGATGCCAAATGATTGAGTGCCTTTTAAATATTTGAGCACTCGTTTTGCTGCGATCCAATGACCTTCACAAGGTTGATGCATAAACCTGGAAAGTATTCTTACAACAAAAGTTATGTTAGGACGAGTAGTAGTAAGATAAATCAAGCTTCCAACAAGTTGCCTGTACTTTGTTGGATCTTCACATGCACTGCCTTCATGTGAACTAAGCTTTTGATTATGCTCCATTGGAGTAGAAACATAATTACAATCCAACATCCCGAATTTACTCAACATATCTCCAATATACTTCTTCTGAGAAATAAATATATACTTTGGTTTTTGATCTACTTCAATTCCTAAATAATAATGAAGTAATCCCAAATCCGTCATGTCAAAAACCTTTTGCAGCTCCTTTTTAATAAAGACTATATAGTCATCATTATTCCCTGTGATAAGCAAATCATCAACATAGACAACTAGATATACAATTGATCGCCCAACTTTCTTAACAAATAAAGTTGCATCATCTAGATTGAAATGCTTATAATTCAATTTGAGAAGATGTTCAGTTAACTTCTCATACCATGCTCGGGGTGCTTGTTTCAAACCATATAAAGACTTCACCAATTTACATATCTTCTATTCTTTTCCTTTAACAGAAAAACCTTCCGGCTGAAACATATAAACATCTTCTTTTAGATCTCCATTTAAAAAAGCAGTTTTTACATCCATATGATGTATTTTCCATCCATTTTGAGCTACAAGAGAAAACAAAGTTCTAATAGTGCCCCATTTTGTAGTAGGAGCAAATGTTTCTGTGTAATCAATACCTTCTTTTTTAGCATACCCCTTTGCTACAAGTTTTTCCTTGTATTTGTCAAGTGAGCCATCAGCTTTATATTTAGTTTTATAAACCCACTTAGAGCCAATTGGTTTAAGGCCAATAGGAGGATCTTCCAACCTCCAAGTGCCATTTTTAATAAGAGCATCATATTCTTTCTGCATTGCATCTTTCCATTCATTACAACTAGCAGCTTCTTCAAAAGAAGCAGGCTCATTAACAACAACAGAAAAATTTAAATTAAATTCATCAAACCTTTTTGGAATTGTCTTTGTTTGTGTTGATCTACGAACTGATTGCTGTGGTGATGGCTGAATAGCTTCTTCAATTTCTGATGGCTGAATAGTTTCTTCAATTTCTGATTCTGCATTACTGTCAATTATTTTTCCTTCTACAGAATCATTATTATCAACTAATTTGTCTTCGTTCTCAAGTGTAGAAACATAAGGAAAATTAATTGAAAGGAAATCCACAGACTGATCAAGAATCTGAATCCCCCCTTCAGGATGTGGAAGGTCATTATCCCATTCATAATAAAATTTCTTGGAAGAGAATTTATCCAAATGACTTAGTTGTCGATCAACAGTAGAAGCATCTTTGTCAAATTCAAGAAAAAATACATCTCTTGAAACAATAAATTTCTTGTTCTCCTCATCATACAACCTGTAGGCTCTAGAAGTATTAGAATATCCCAAAAAAATACATTTGCGGCTCCTAGCGCCCAATTTGTTACGTTGTTGTGTAGGAATCAAGGCAAAGCAAGGAGACCCAAAAACTCTAAAATGTTGAATAGCAGGAAGTCGACTATACCACATTTCATAAGGAGACTTATTATTGATGGCAGTGGAAGGACACCGATTACGAATATAGATTGCACAAAGTACTGCTTCTCCCCAAAACATCAACTTGACATTTTGAAAAAACATCATAGACCTTACAATATTAAGCAAAGTTCTGTTCATACGTTCTGCCACACCATTTTGTTGTGGGGAATAAGGAACGGTGGTTTGATGTTTAATACCATTATCTTGTAAGTACTTTTCAAATTCATTAGATGTGTATTCACCACCCTTATCTGAGCGAAGAGTGCCAATATTAAGTTGAGTTTCATTTGAAATCCATAAAAAAGTTCTTAAAAGTTGCAAAAACTTGGGATTTCTCTTTCAACAAGTAAACCCAACACATCCTGGTGTAGTCATCAATAAATGTTAGCAGATATTTGTTACCATTGGCAGATGGAACAGGCATGGGCCCACATAAATCTAAATTTATAAGACCTAACTTCCTGGAAGCTTTGGAAGTAGACCTATGAAAAGGATGTTTACAATGCTTGCCTAAAATACAAGCATTACATGGAGACAATTTTCTTGGAACAGTAGGAAGCCCTTGTATACCTTGTTGTTTCATAATTCTGATACTATCATAATTGATATGACCAAAACAAGCATGCCACAATAAGCTAGAAGACAGAGTATCACTGTGCTGAGCCAAAAGAGCTGAATTGGATAAAAAAGATGATGTCCCTTTTAGTTTTAAAAGTTTGTCTTCTTCAACACCAGTCATAACAATCACATCATCAAAGGTTCTTCGTATTTCAATTATACCATCAAACATATGTATAGAATGTCCTTGCTGCCTAACTTGTATGAGAGACATCAAATTTCTTTTTAATTGAGAAATATAAAGGACATCATACAAAATATAATCAACAAGTCCGGGTAACTTAAGTCGAATAGAACCAATTCCTGAGGGCTTCAACTGTGACTTATCAACAAAATAAATTATACCATCAATATGATCACTACATGTCTCAAAACAATCTCTTCTGAAGGTCATATGACATGTAGCTCCAGTATCTAAAATCCAAATGTCTTCCCACGAAGCAAAAAAAGTGCTAAAAACTTTATTAATACTAAGATTACAATGTGCAACTATATAGTGAGCAGATTCAGGTGGTTTTCCTTTGTTTGGAGGTTGTTGCTCTTTCTTCTCATTAATCTTCTCCCAAGGAGTACGACAATATCTGGCAGTATGACCAAGTTTTCCACATCTATAGCATTTAACAGATTGCCTATCATTTTGAACATATTTTTGCCGTCTGTCATCTTGATGATGATTACCCCCCTGCCTCTACATGTTCTCCTACCACGACCTATGCTACTATGGTCAGGTCTAGTAGACTCCCCTGTAGGTTTCTGCTCTTTCTGGGTGAGACACAAAGTCTCAACAGTGGAACTAGAAAGAGATTCCTTATTCCCAAAGACTTTCTCTCTTTCAACAATTTTGTCTACAAGTATATCAAAAGTCATGGCTTTCATCTGTCCACTAGCTTGAAGTGATTCTAAGTAGTGCAAATAGGTAGGATATAGAACTTTAATGAAAGCAGTGAGTTGCAGATCAACTTTGATACTAGTTGATTCAATATCATGAAAAATGGCTTTAATTTCGGAAGCTAACTTCATGGGATCATTTTCTTTCAGTTCAAGATTAAATAACTTCATCAACAATTGAATAATCTCAAGTTCTGAATGGGAGTCATAAAGATCTTTTAATTTCTTTAACGTTGTAAATGTTGTGGTGCTGGAAAGAATGTGTCGACTTACCTCTTCAGTTACAGAAGTAGAAATTAAAGCATACGCCTTTTTATCTTTACTCTTCCAAATTGCAAGTTGTTTGTCATCTGTAGGCTTCACTGGGTCATTATCATCCTTTCCTTCACAAACTTCCTCCCATAAATCATTAAAAATAAGAGTGTTCTTTATTTTTTGAAACCATTCTTGGTAGTTTTCTTTTTCGGAAAGCACTACTCCCACAATTGATATTAGAGAATGCATTTTAGTTTTTCACTTCTATTAAAAAAAACTGTAGCTTCACAGTCTTACCAAAATTTTCTTTGACTACCCTTGGACAACAAATCTCCAATAGCGCTCTGCAAACTGGAGCAAAATCTTCAACATAACACTCTGCTAGCAACAATAAAATCTTCAACACAGCAACATGGTTGCACTCTGCTAACAACGCAAAATCTTCAACACAGCATGTGGCTGCACTCTGCTAACAACACTGCACTCTACTAACAACAGCGCCTCTCCTGGCTGCACTCTGCTACTACACTCTCCGTGAGCAAACACAACTCTTCATACATAGAGTTTTCTGCACACATTTTCTGCATACAGGGAGCACCGTTCTGTGCTCTGATACCACTGAAGATCCACAGAATATAAACAATAAAACAACACCAGAATAAAACTCCACGATTATTATTAAGATGAAGAACAGGATACATATATATAGATCAGGCAAAACAGTTTCCCACCGGGACAGTTGTTAGAGCCAGTTTTATTAACAATATCTAAACTAAACAGGTAACTAATCTTAATCAAATCATCCTGAAGGATTTAGTTAACATTGATCTTATAGAGGATGATTAATAGAGAACCTAGTTTCTGGTATTTCTTCTATGACAACTCTTCTTTGGCAATCAATGAGAACCTTGTTTCTGGTATTTCTTCTATGACAACTCTTCTCTGGCAATCAGTGAGAACCTTGTTTCTGGTATTTCTTCTGTGACAACTCTTCTCTGGCAATCATCATTCGTTATAAGAATGTTCTAGCTATTGATATTGGAATGTATTATTCTTCCCCACAAGCTGAGAATGTTAAGGATCCCTACAAGTTTGCAGTCTTTGCTGCCCCAGTTGCTAGTTTTTCCCATCGTAGCTGCTCCAAAAGAAAACAAAGGAAACCCAAGCCAGAAGAAGAATCTGATGAGGAAATGGGTCTTCAGTCTTTTTTATTAGATTGGCAAAGTTACCAAAGTAATGTCAGTGGATGACTCTTCTTTTATTAAGTTCAAGGGGCAATGACACAAGAAAAATATCGAAAGGGAGGTTTTAAGATGCAGAAAGGGAATAGAACCAAAGGATCCTGTCAGTGTAGAATTGAAGGGGTCTATGTCTAAGCTTATTATGTCAGCAAATGACCACAGTAGAAGGGAAATCAAGAAATGATCTAGAAATTAATGATGGAAAAGCATTGCTATTTATTGGCTAAAACTTCTTTAGAACATGATGTATACAATTTTTCTCATCTAGAGAGGGAACAAAAAAGGATATAACCAGAAATAATCTTGACTTATTCAATAGTGAAAAGAGAGGGGATATGAAAGGAGGGAATCCATTTTCCAATAAAATCGGGATTTCGTTGTCAAACAGTATGGTGCAGGAAAACTCCAAGAAATACATGCTTGCTTCACTCCAACAAAGGCTCGGGATTTTATTGTAAAAAATTCTGTGTTTGGAAACTAAATACACGTCAAATACAAGAACAATGAATGAAGAGGAAGCTAGTAGCCTATTACCTTAGTACATGAAATAAAAAAATTGATCAGGGAAGTAGTGTGTGGCTCTTATCACAAAAGGAATGGAATTCAACTCATCAAAACATGACAGTCTCGCAAAGATATCAGAGACAACAAATTTCAGATTCCTTTGTTGACCATGTTCCAAATATTTTAGAAACATACTTATGTCCAGGGATTTGTGGTTTAGTGGCAATAGTCAGGGTGATCAGGATTCAAAACCTCCTGAGTGTAAGTGGGTGCAGATGAGGCTAGGTGCAAGTCTTAAATGGTTTGACAACATAGAAACAACCTGCAAAATGTGGCATCTTAGCCAAATGACTACTGTAAGTTAGTATAAGCAGCCTTTCCCAAATAAATTGCAACATCTCACTGACGATAATGGCCTCAAGATAATTGAATTTCTATATGTTCAAAAGAAAGCTTTCACAACTCCAGTACTTGAATCATGGTAATGGAGGTCATGGAAAGAAGCAAAAAAGTGAAGAGATTGTAGTTCATCAAAAAAATGAAACTTGGTAAAGTAACTCTCAGTTCTATCTGTAAGAAAAAGCCCACATAAAATGCTTTTAATGGTTATGAATATGTAAAAAGTTTGGAAGAACCAATGCATTCAAAACAAAAATGATGTGTTGCCCATCTTGTAAGTTATTGTATGGCAATACACCAACAAGATTGAGCAATGCACTCATAAAGTTTTATCATGCAAGTGAATATTTGTGTCAAACTTGAACATTCCAAGAATGTTTAAATTTTATTTTCCTTCTATTACCACAACTTTGCTGTCAAGATACATTGAAATAGCTTCGAGAACAATGGATAGGATGAAAAATTTGAACAATCAACAATTTCAAAAAACAGAGTAATTCTTCTAAATCACCCATGTTTGGGATATGTTAAGTGGTAGAAAATGTTGTCTTGATTCTTGTGATTCTTGTGGAGAAATCAAATGTGTTGTTGTTGCAAGGAAGTGTTCTCATATTGTTGTTGATGAATCATGAAATACAGTTCTCTAAACCGATAGATAGAGATCATGGTTTTAAATTGCACACGAACATATGCTTTCCCCACAAGCAGGGAATGCAAAAGAAAGTTGGCAGAGAATAAGCCAACAAGTTTTGGATTCATAACTTATTCTCACACAACACTCTAGCATGATGAATCCATTTTCTGGAAAATGAAAGCATACCTGCAACAGAAGAATGGCGCCACCCGGACTGAAAGTGAGACCTTGAGTGTGTGTCTTAGACTGACGTGATAACCAACTACAACACCGCACCAGACGAATAGCTTATTCTCACACAATGCTCTCTAGCGTCATGAATTCATTTTCTGAAAAAATGCATTCGTACCTGCAACATAGAACAAAAAATGGCGCCGCCATGAATTAAAATGCATTTGTGAAGAAAAAATGCATTTGTGAAGAAAAAATGGCGTCGTTCTGCGACTGTGACATTGGGTTTTAAATCAGAATTGTAACCAGGATATGATTATGAAGGTTTGATCTTGGCCACCAATGACTGCTTTGAATGGCATTCATCAGTGTAGTGCGAGGGGCATTTGTGGAACTTACACCACTTCCCAGTGTCCTTCTTTGTATTTTTGTTACCCTTCTTTTCCTGTGGTTGGGACTAGTTGTCCTTACCCTATCCTTTGTTTTGTGATCCAAGGATTCTCTTGCCTTGCTTCTCCAGTGGATTCACAAGTCCAACTTCTCACTTCTTATTTTGCTAAAATTTCTGATCAATTTTAGCAGTATAGTGATAAGCAGCTCCTAGTGAAGAGATGTCCAGGAATTTCATCTATGTTTAGTGTACCGATATAGGACACTGCGATATTTCAGAACGAGGTGTTGCTTGGAGTCTTTGATACCTAGCTTTGTGAAAAAGGTATGAAAGTTTTTGGTGTACTCCAGTAACATTTGGTCCCTCTCTTGATGCATTGTGGTCCATCTCGTGTACTGGTCATCATAGTTTCCCACATGGTAATATTATTCTTTAACAACATATATAAAAGAGGCCCAAGTGGGATTGGCCTTAAACATTTTAGACTCCTCTATTAAGGTTTGCTCACAATAAATTTCCCACCAATTTTTAACACGGGGGGCATTGGATAGCCTTAAGGAGCACAAAGGTGATCTTTTCCCCATCGGAAAAATTATGGATAGAGAAATACCCTTCTAGCAAACTCAACCATTTATCTAGGGCATCAACATTGATATGGCCTTCAAATAAAGGGATATCAAAGTTAAATTGTACCTTGAAGGGTGTGGCTCCTTCGAAGTGACTATTGATGATCCCTATGTTGTTGTTGGTATCTGTCGAAGGATCTGGGAAATTTTTTCTATCATCTTGTTCCTCTATTGCAAGAGGCTTCATTGAGCAACATATTGATAGGATATCATGCTTCATCATCTCTCTTTTCCTCAGCCATGGGAGGTAGTTTGGGTTGACAAGGGTGGTTTTTCCCAAGCTCGACTAGTTCAAGACCTAACTCTCGATATCCAGATCTCGTTGGGGACATGCACTTAGATACAATATAAAACATATTATTCTAATACCACTAATATGGATTTATGTGAGAAAAAAATGAAAGAGCATATATAGAACCACATACACATATATAATGCAAGAAATACAATGATATAGTAAACTCAAATTCCATTAATTGAATAAAACATAACAGACTGTAAAATAAAGCAGCTAGAATGGTGGTAGATTTATCTTTGCGAAGAGATGTGGAGGCTACGCTCATTCATCACAAACTGATTACAAAAGGAGGTCTAAGGGCCTTTTTATCATAAGCATGAGGGAAAAAACCCTAGCATCCAAAAACCTAACCCTATGAGATGATCTGTAAATAGGTTTGCAGGTCTCTAGCAGTGTCAACTTCTCAGGGGAATAAATTTTGCATACGATCTTCATTTAGGGTGTTCGGTATCTCATTGGAAATATCTAGCCGAGGAGTACACATTTCACCCATCCAATCCTACCTTAGGCAAAGACTGGATTGAGGCTCTACCAAAAAACATCGTTTAGGGCCTCAAAACGGACCCAAAATTTTTGGACACGAAAATCAGTAAAAAATACCAAACTAGAAAATTTTCCTTATCCATTTGGATTAGTCCATTATCCACTTGGAGTAGTCCTCTGACCTGAAAAATTTCCAAACTGGAAAAGTTGTTTGGAGCTAGTGGAATAGGTGGGTGGCCATCGACACCCATCTGGATCATGGGGGGGCTGATTTCCTCCCAACCATTGGCTATTCCATTGTAAAATGCCACCCTTGTGTTAGGCTCTGAGACCACCATGGAAAATAAGATTGTTAATCTTTTTAAAACCTCTCTTCTTTTCACTAAAGGATTCCAATATACCAATCAAGCAAGTCACTATGGATACTTTGTTGAACCTCTTAGTTAGCATAACTCTTTTCCCTCATCCCTTTCTCCATACAACACAAGAATTCATCCTTTCTCTACTCTCCAGGACCTCATGCATGCCCTTCCTCTTTTTGCTCTTTAGTATGGAATATGTGAGCCGAAGACACTCACTACTTCTAGGTTTCATTTCCAACATAATGAAGCTTCTTGGGCATGGATTTCATGGTTCTTTGAGCAACATAAAAATCTACCAACATATATTGATTCTAAATGGTATATAGTTTCTCTCCAATGGTGTCTAATCTCACCTAGTATATTTTATTTCATCTCTCCATGGTTCATATGAGAGTTGGCTTGAAGTTTCTTCCTCCAAACCCTTTTTCTTTATCCAAGAACCCTATTTTTTGCAAGCTCTTCCCTCTCCATTCAAATTTACATCCATGAATTCATATAATGAGTGTGAGGGAGGAGTCTTTCCTCCACCCCATTCTTGGTTCTCCAAATGTAATAGATAGTTACTACAAAATAGGAGCTAGGCACTTTGACATATGATTACTAAGTTCTCATATTCATATTTTTTTTCATTTAACTATGCTCTCAATTCAAACTTAGCATAAAATTACGAATAAATGGAAATAGGACTATCAAATCAAGGAGGTTTAGGATACGGTAAAACATTATCATAAGGCATAGGTCATTCCCTCATTGAAGCTTGTTACCTTTCCTTTCAGTGGACTCATAGCCCCATCGATGTCCTCCCCATCAGTCAACCTTGGAACCTTTCAACAATATTATAATGATCATGTTTGTTAGTGTTCATAATCAACATGGAATATACATCATGGTGTTAAGAAACACATAACAAATAAAAATAATAATTAAAATATAAACAAGACCAAGTTCAAAGATTCGAGACCAAGGTATTCCAAGAATATTCAATAGAACAATGTCACACAATTGATTCAATAGTGAAATATAGCAAGAGCACTTTTGATTTTTTAAACCACATTACCTAAAGGTTGGTGTTGTGACTAAATATTGTTCTAGTCTATGTGTGTTTATTTCTATTTTTTTTAAAACAAATTTGGTTTCTCTGGGGTTTTAGTTTTTGGTTTATGTCAATTTTATTTCACTTTTAATATATTTTATTTGTCTTTATAACAATTTTGATTTATTTTTATTGATGTTCTTTTGGCATATTTAGTATTATATATATTTTGAAGTTTGAAGAACTCATATTTAAAGTTATCCTAGGTTTCAGCCTTATGATCTAACTCTTGTTTTGGAAGCCATTTTCTAAAAGAAAGAATATGTATAAAGCAGATTCCTGTAGCGCAAAGCCCAGGGTTAATGCTAAAAGGCGCTACAAGAACCTAAAATCATTGAAAGAAGTGTTGATGATCATGGCTGTCCTTAAAAGAATGTGGGAAGCTTCCAGTCACCTGTTAAAAACATAACCCTAGAGGTTCAGATCCCTAATGCCTAATCATGACAAGTGTATGAGAGTGTATAGAAATCATTAAGATAATCGTGGTTTGAGTTAACATGATTCTAATGCTTTCTGGTTTATTTGAAAATCATAACCCTATCTATCACAAGTTGTTTTGGGTATTAACTTTGTTGCTGCAGAAAAGAAGTTGAGTCTTTCTTGAAAGTTTCTTGACGAAATACATAACCTAGTTACAGTGTCGAGATGAAGAAAAGTTGAAAGACTAATAGATATGAACCTATTGATACCAATTAGGCAAGCGAATTTCCTCAGTGTGCAGAGTTATTTGAAAGGGCAGGATGGTTCAATTTCTTCGAAAGAATCACAAGTTTTAATCCAGAAGTATCATATCGTTTTGCACAGAGTTATGATAAAGATATGGTGACATTTGATTCTCTTAAATTTGAAGCAGGGTATTTTTTAAGGATTATAAAATTATGCTCAAGTGTAGTATTCCAGGCGATTATTTTGGATTGAAAAAAACATAAATATAGATTGGTAGGCGAATATTAAATATGAAACATACAATTTACCACTGAAACTTGTAAATTTTGGCAAATATTATGATAAAAAAACATATTTTATGTAAATATAGGCGATATTAGAGACTAAAAATGACCAAATAGCGAATTTATTTTTTGAAAAAAGGCCCCAAAAATAGCTAATTGGAGAAATTTCGCCCCTAAAAATTTCCCTAATTTGAAGTGACAGAAGAGTTGATTGCAGAGGATACAGGCATATCAAGAGATGGAGGGCTATGGTTTAAGAAGATTCCATTCAGTTTCGACCCAAAAGATTTCTTGTTACCAGAGACCAAAGCCCTAAATTGGAAAAATGGAATTCAGTTGGATAAGTTTAAACCCGAATGGAAGGAAGTTCTTAAAATTTTGGTGAGCTACATCACATGTGAAGGGAGATTTTCTCTGGTTTTCCAATATCATATCATATTTTTACAACATCTGAACCAGCAGACAAAGATAAATTTACCTTTTTTCTTCTTGAAAAGTCTTCAAAAGATGTCTAATAGAATCAAAGAGCATACAGATCATACTCGCCAGTCTGTTTTTCATCATGGGTTAATAAAATTAATTATATGCACAGTATTGCAGAAGAAGGGTAAAAGTTGGAACCATTTCCTGTACTGGTCAGGTTTTTCCAACAAGCAAGAAGACCAAATCAAGAAAAGCTTGATGAATAAGCAGTTCAGTGCTGTAAAAAATGTCAGTAAGGAGTTAGTTGATGAGATGGTACAGAATACTGTTCAAGAGGAATCTTTGAATCATGATTTTGAAAGACTCGTTGATGAGGTTGAAAAGGAATTAGTTGAGGGTAATCAAGAACCTGCTCTGGAGAATGAAGAAAACAAGCAAAAGACTATTATAAATCATGAAGGAGAGAACAATTCTTTGGACAAAAAACAAAGTCTCACATGTGCACAGGAAAGGACAACAAAGGTTCTTCATTTGGCTGAACCAAAAGGTCAAAGTTTGCATTCAAATGAAAAAATTCAAGGAAAATCTCTTACACAGGAAGTAGGGGTCAAATGGAGACCAAAGACCAGAGAAAAGAACAAGTTCAGACTAGGTATGAAAGAAATCTTAAATGCTAAGTTGAAAAAGGAAAATATTACAATAATTGAGGATTCCTCAACTGATGAGGAGGTGGAAGGTGAACAAATGATTAACTCTCAGCAAATTTGTATTGAAGAAGAGCATTCAGGTTTATTAGAACCAGTACAAGACAAAGTTTTAGAGAAACCACTTTCTACTTGCTTTGAACAGGGTATGACTTCCAAGTGTCCTTTTGCACAAGAAACAGTCAAAGATAAGGAAGAAGATGAGTTCATCTTTAAGAATTTTGACATTCCTTGGTTGTCAGGAGAAGGTTTTACAGTACAGGGAGACATAAAAATAGACTCAGAAGTCGACCATCTCAAGAAAACTTTAGAGCAGCATAAGTACCAGATTGGTTTTCTTAATGAGACCAATAATAGATTGATGAGCACAAATAAAATACTTAGAGGAGATTTGGATGATATCAATACACATTATCAGGAGCTGATAGTTGTGTCCAAAGAAGCTGTGAAAAGAAAAAGACAGATGCAGAATCAAGCTGAAGAGCTAAACCAGAAAGTTCAAAAGTTGAACTAGCAGAATGTAGTATTACTAGAAAGAATCAGAACCCTGGAAGCAGAACAAGAACGAAGCAAGAAGCGATCGGTTGCTTTAGAAGGATTTAGTATGTTAGTTGAAGCTACCAAGAACTTGTAAATACTTTCTAGTAGCCAGATGTCCATAAGTTTAAAGTAATTCTAGTTAATAATTTTGTTATCTTTAAAAGTATAACTACTCTTGTAACTATTTCGAAACTCAGACCTAAAAATCAGTTTTGATAGTTATGTAACTAATTAAGTTTGAAAGAGGATAAAAGTAGAGAAAGAAATGAAGACAGGGTTCAAATTTTGGCTCAAGGAAAAGGCTGTATAGTGATATATCTCAAACTAAGACTGATGACTCTTATGTAAGTTTTAAGACTGATACTGATATATACATACTTAAAGGCCCTTTTTATGTCTCATGCTGATTTCATTTTGAATATGTTTGATTACTCAAATGTATAATTTCATTTCTTGATGAACGTATTTTATCTTGTAAATGCTTATATTTTGTGAATGAAATGAGCATGCCATTAATGTTTCTAGTTTATATTGTATGTGATAACAGCCCAGTTTTTATTATACTTTCATGATTTAGTATTTGTGTTTTGTTTCTAGATGATTTTCTTTCTTGATGATAAATTTTCAAACCAAAATTATAAAAAAATCCTTTCATATTTACTTTTTATTATGAGATTATTCTAGCTTGTTCTTGTAGTAGTCTAGGAACAAATTCTAGCACAAACAGTTGGGATATACCAAACCCTAATATGTTTTATAATCTAATGAGTGAAAAGCAACATGCAAACATTTCTCCCATTTATTATTTTAATACCTTCTCTAAAAATTTCTCTATTCAACACACTAGTGTTGGGATTGATATTCATGTTCGTATTATCGGGTAAAAGAACCATTATGTAAACAAAAGACTAGTGTTGGGATTGATATTCATGTTCTTATTATTGGGTAAAATAATCATTATGTAAACAAAGTTTAGAAGTGGTATGGTTGCAAAAAATATTTGGGTATCTCCAAATCGAAGGCAAGCATCAATGTCCACTCTTCAAGCTACGTTGAAGACCAAGGCAAGATGAACAATAAATAATCAAAGAAATTTTGTAGCCATTGAAACATCAATCGACATTGGTATGCAAAGTGCTAGAAAAATCATTCAATTATGCCCCCTTTAGCAAAAACATAAGCCAAGGATGGTATGGAAAAAAATATCAAGAGGGAAAGGCTCAAAGAATGCACTAGTCCTACAAAGAAATGCAACGAAAGAAGAAGCCAAGCTTTTTGAGAAGGAATTGAACAACTCAAAGACTTATATAATTGAAACCTCACTTTCATTTCAAGGGAAACATGATGAGAAGAAATCTATAATGCTCGATAGAGTTTTGCAATTCCAAGAACATGATCTATGGTGCCCTTTTTGAAGTTGCTCCACTTCTAGAGAGAAGTAAGAAGAAATGATATTAATAGTGAATAGATAAAGGAATGACCCAAAAAACACTAGTATACATACACTCATATAGCTTGTGATTCCCACACGTTAGCAAATGATTTAAACTGCAACAATTGGAATTAATTTGTTTGTTATCATTAAACCTTTCATCCATGGAATGTATAAGGAATAAATAATAAGTGTAGATTCTTTCAACGTAAACACAAGCAACAATACCCAAGCATTATGAAGATGGTGAGATCAACAAGTAAGCAAGCAAGCAACAACATGAACAAGCTCTAAAGGCAAATAACTAGATGGTTTACCTCCATAAATAGGTGGATTATGTATTGTTGTTGAGGTTCACCTTTACTGATTTTGAGAAAGTACAAGAATACCTCATTGGAGTTCAAGGAAGCTAAGAGCCAAGGCCAAGCCTTATGAGGTCCCAAAATTTCAATGATGGTGATTGTGGGAGAAACATGTGTTTTTCATGAACAAAAAATTAGTCATCATTTGTCGTGAAAACTAATAATTTCATTTGCAACAAATTTGGGTGGAATCTAAGTTGCACAATTTAGATTAACTCATGTGAGAATCCACACTCAATATGTATTTGAGTATTCCAATTCAATGGAATTACAACAAATTTGTAGGATTTATTGCAAGCTAAATTTTCATATGTATTCAAAATAGAAAACCCTTGGGCACATCCCCCCGTAATTTTGAGGATGGTAAACATGGTAAACCAAATTATACATAAGCTTGAGGCTTTGTTAACATGTCACATGAGAGTATAACCTAGGTGGGGAGGATAACAACCATTCCTCCCAATCATTGATAGATGGGAATATTAATTATAGGACCCTTTGTTAAGATGGAAAATGTAAATCTTAATGACTTTTATTAAGCTGGTGGAGGCATCTTTATTAAGATAAACGTGGGAAGTAGCAATATTATGGCACATAAATCTAGGAAGAGAGATATCCGGGTCAGAGGAAGCCACTATAGATCCTCCTACACCCTTACCTTCATGTTCGTATATCTAACATGACATGAATATGAAAAAAATAGATAGGCCATGTGACATGTGACCCTCCTCATATGGTTGGAGGAGGGAGGTTGATCATCCTCTCATACTCATGCTCTCTCGCACCCTCATGCACCCTATTATACATATGGTGGATCTCATCTAGGATAATTCTATCTGGGTGGGAGGAAGGATTAACACCTTCCTTCTTTCCCCCTCAACATTTCATACCTATAAGGTGGGATCACCCTCATTTAGGAAGGTGAAATACTAGAAGGATATTAGGGGGACAAATATTGGTGTATACATCCATCTCCACCTGTAGAACTAGATACAATTTTCAGCATTTAATTCAATCTGATCTAGGATCTTAACTGAGAAAACAACATGTACAACATATTAAACACAAGAGACAAGTGACACAAATCATTTCACCGGGGAAAACCAAGAAGGTGAAAAACCCCGCAACTTCCTCAGAGATAGAATGAGCATCAATACAAAGATCACAAATATCAAACCCCACAACAAGAGATATTCTCCTAGCATCTACTCCTCCTCCACTTGTGCGCACTCCTCCTCTCTCTCACTAATGCGAAGTGAGTGAGTGTGTGAATGAATAAATGAGAGAGTCACACTCTTTATTTATACTTTACTTCACTTGACTTTTAATTCTAACTAGGTCATCCCCAACTTAACCACTTAACATAATGTTAACTGGGCCGACCCACTAGGGGACTTAAACACCCCATCACAACTGACTCTGGGCCGACCTCCCTTAGGAGAGTCTAATAACCCACTACCACTTGACACTGGGCCGACCCCACTAGGGTGGTCTAATAACCCTTTAACCCACATGACTCATACAGGGCTGACCCCACCAAGGTGGTCTAATAACCCATCAAATATAAGTTACGACACTTGCAAGTACAAATAATGACACTTCCAATCAGAGGAATAATACATCTCCATTGGGGATACAATAAAGTACAAATGTAATACATACGATATACAAGTGAATATCTTCTGAAGTTACAAATACATCAACACTCCCTCTTAACTAGGAAGGTATTCTCTTGACACAAGTCATCAATACATATAGGCACAAGTCTTCAATACTGGAGCTGGATCATTGTCACTGGATCTCGGAGCATCATCGTCACTGCTACTGTACTCATCATCTCGATCACTGGGCTATCTCTCAATTCTTCTCGTCATAGGAAGTTCTACAGAGCTAGCCCTTTTTCAGGCTGGTTGTAGGCCTAGCCTCCTGTAGGTCTTTAACATCTCTGGCCATCCTATGGAATGTACGTCAACAAAACCTCGAAAGAGCATCCCAGGACTTTTACGAGCACACAGCTCAACCCATCGGATCTCCCAGGATCTTTTACATTTGACCACCACAAAACCTCGAAAGAGAATCCGAGCTCAAACTATCGGATCTCCCAGGATCTTTTCTATGTGGTCAGGAAAAACCTTAAAAGAGTGTCTTGCAACCTGAAAGATATCTAAAGAGCATCCCAAGACTTTTACGAGCACACGGCTCAACCTATCGGATCTCCAGGACTAATTACATGCCTCCTGTAGCAAAACCTCGAAAGAGCACCTGAGCTCAAACTATCGAATATCCTAGGATCTTTTTTATGCTACCTGTAGCAAAACCTTGAAAGAGTATCCGAGCTCAAACTATCGGATCTCCCAGGATTTTTTCTATGCTACCTGCACAATCTATCCATGGCCATAGAGTATCATCCTGATACTCATGATCAACCTGATCATCCTCGCACGGAGCATCATCCTGATGCTCATGATCATACTGATCATCATCATATAGTACATAATCCTGATGCACAACATCTCGAGCATCGACCCGATGCTCATCACATATGATCATCCTGATCATCATCATACAATACATCATCCTGATGTACCACATCTGGAGCATCGACCCGATGCTCACCACACATGATCGTTCTCATCATCATAGCATCATCCTGATACATATCATCACATGATCATCCTGATCATCATCAGAGCATCGTCCTGATGCATATCATCATCACATGATCATCCTCTTTAGATCATCTCATCATCCACGGAGCACATCCTGGATGCACATCATGCATCACTTACACCATCGACATGGGAGAACACATCTACCACCATTCGGGGAAGGCTCCAGCCCTTAATTTTTCACCATGGGAGAACACATCTACCACCATGTGAAAAATGGCTCAGCAATTACATCACGACCATGGGAGAACACATCTACAACCATGTCGGAAAATCCCATGTGTATCTGCGTCTTCTGGACTCATCATTTCCCCTTGGAAGGAACCTTGATCTGAAGTACACCAATCCTCTCTCTGAAGTACTCGAACTTCACTCTAGCTAGTGGTTTGGTCAACACATCTGCAATCTGCTCATTTATCGCAACATATCGGAGCTTCACTGCTCCTCTCTGCACCACATCCCTGATATAGTGATATTTGATCTCGATGTGCTTCGACTTGTCATGGAACACCTGGTTCTTTGACAACTTCACACAACTATGGTTGTCACAATAGATACAAGTAGCATCCAACTAGAGATCAAATAAATCAGACAGTAGCTTCCTTAGCCATACTGCCTCATAACTGTCCGAACAAGCTACAACATACTCTGCTTCGGCTGTACTCAGTGCTACACATGAGTGCTTCCTGCTAAACCAAGAGATCACACTTGATCCCATACTGAAGCAACACCCCGAAGTGCTCTTCCTATCTGAAGCATAGCCTGCCCAATCTGAATCAACATAACCCTCCAGGTTAAACTTTTGATTCGCATCATACTTGAGCCCATAATCAACTGTACACTTCAAGTACCTCAGAATATGCTTTACAACAAAGCAAATATATGGTCTCATGTTCGTCAGGTACATCAAGGACCCAATCATCTGACGATACATTGTGGCAACAACCAACCATGATGAAGCATCACTCAATAGCTTTAGGTTCGATTCCATAGGTGTGGCCATGGCCTTGCAGTCCATCATCCCGAACTGCTTCAGGATCTCTACTGCATACTTCCCTTGTCCAAGGAAGATTACATCTGTACTCTGCCACACCTCCATACCTAGAAAGTAATGCATCATCCCCAATTCCTTCATCTTGAACTCGACAGCAAGCTTCCTCTTTGTATTAGCAATCAATCCAATCTCACCTGTCACAAACAGGTCATCTACATACAGTAGGAGTATCACTGGATTTCCTTCATCAACCTTGTAGTAAAGGTTGGAATCCGCTTTACTCTTGGTAAAGCCCAAACTAGTCAGGAAGCTGTCAATCTTGCCATACCATGTCTTGGGTGCTTGCTTCAAGCCATACAAGGCTTTCTTCAATCTGCACACATATGACTCCCTGTCATGTGTCTTAAAACCAAGTGGCTGCTCCACATGCACTTCCTCTTCGACTACACCATTCAAGAAAGTTGTCTTGACATCCATCTGGTGTATCTTCCACTTCATTACTTGCCTTGTATTTCTCTATGCTCCTATCTGCAGCATGCTTGATCTTGTAGATCTACTTGGAAGTCACAACAGACTTCCCTTTTGGTCTTGGGACCACATCCCAAACACCATTCTTCATGATCGATTGGTATTCCTCGATCATGACATCCTCCCATTACTACATCCCAGATCCTGGGAACTTCAGATTCTTCAATATCTTCAATAGGTAGCTTTTCTTGAACTTCGTTACTGGAACAAATGTCGTTGTTGAGTCTTCATCGATTTTTCTTCGAAACAAGTCTCTCTTGTAGGTGATGGTACACGGTCTTTCCTACAAGTCAAATTCAATTGCATGATTAGAAACTTCTCATAGTTTAAAAAAAAAACAAATTCTTACACATAAGAATGTATGTCATACAGTCATGCAATTATCTTAGCCAATGCTTCAATACAACATTTATCCATATCATGTAACTTTCTAGATGCCTTCCATCCCTACCAAAACATTGTTAAGAGTGTGCACAACTCCCAACATGTCAGCAAAGAGGTTTCATTCTAGATAAGTAGCAATGGAATGTTGTACAGTACTATAGGCCACTTACCCATTATTTGCATATTAGTAGTATCTTGTTCATTAATGCAACTTTTCTATTATGCATAATATACATCCTAAATATAGGAACATAAGCATGTAAATGACTGGACAACATCATTTAAGTAATCAAATATATAATAAATGACAATTCAAATACTTATCTTTGTTTGGTTGTTGGGTGGACTCCCTCTCAATCTTTGCTTCCTTGCAGGAACTACTGGAGTGTGCTCCCTCTTGATCTTTGCTTTCTTGCAGGAACAACTGGAGTGTGCTCCCTCTTGATCTTTGCTTTCTTGCAGGAACAATTGGAGTGTGCTCCCTCTTGATCTTTGTTTCCTTTATGATATCATCATGATTATATGTCTTTGAACTTCTATCCATCCTGGACCACTATGCATGATTAAGTGTGCACTAGTGTCATCATTATGTCATCCTCAATATCTCATACATAATCATACATGCATTAGTATGATCTCAATACTTATCAAAACATTATGATTCTAAATAATCTTAATTGTGTATGGTCATGGTCATGATCATTTCATACACAAGCATTAGTGTTCAAGGTTTCAGGGAGGACTTGTTTTACTCATGCATATTTTTATTTGAACATAGGACTCTTCTAGTTTGTCATATCATTAATCAAACTAAGAAGCATAATATGCATAAACCCATGATTTCCCAAACTTATAACTTCATGAATTATCAATCATACCAAGTATACTTATATAAGATCCTAACACAAAGTAGGATTCTAACTCTATATAGGAAAACATACCTGGATTATCATGCTTGTCTAACATACCCAAACAATGTCTTCTTTGTTGTCTTAGAGACCTTGTGCTAGCAACCTGCATATCTCGTAAGTTAATAATTGTAGAACCAAGTTATACATACCTCGTAAGTAGAGATTCTATGTGATCCATGACTATGGATGAGTCTTTGTATTCATGTCACCATGGTCATATGTTTTTGATCTAGAACTTGATTTGTCTTTCTTGATGTACCCTTCATGTTAGTGGACAACATCATCCTCATACAACACCACAGGGCATTAGTACAATCATAAGTGTCATATCCCTAATCAATGAATGTCTTATATCATTCACATGCATTCATACTTTTACTAAGGTGATCAGTCAATCTAAAATTAATCAAGATTGTACTAACCTCAATAATATGAAGACAAACATATCATAAACTTAATCATGAACATATTTCAAGACATACCTGTATCTCCTCAAGTCATACCTGTCAGGATTTCTTGTAGTCTTCTTATGTAAGGCCTTAGCCTCATCTCCCTTTGGAACTAGAATCTCTTCACTTATGTAGGTGTCCAAATCATTCTCTTCTAGGATTAACCCAATCCACTTTGATTTGATGAAGCTGGATCTCGAGCTGGCTAGGGTTTGATAGAGAAACCCTAAAAATCCAAACTTTGAATTTCAAACTTCTGATTGGATGAAAAGATGCGCCTTTCTAAGCTGATCAAGATGGCATACTTCAATTTTGAAATCCCCAAAATTTGACCCCTCAAAATTGACTTTGAAAGTTTTGGATCTGCAGCTTTTGTCAAATTCTGGTTTTGTGGTTTTCTGGTTAAAATTCTGAACTAGGGTTTGATAGAGCCCGGGGTTCTACCCAACCAAAAACTTCGATCTTGGTCTCTAAATTTCAATTTTTCTGAGGATCATCTAGCCGTGGTCTCAGATTCAAGAAAATTCCAACTTTCTTCGAAACCCTAATTTCCCGCAGCAGTGACAAACCAAAAATGAAAGTGCTCAAAATCCACTGAGAATCTAATTATGTTTGGACATAAATATATGCCATATTGTTTCTGATGTATCTTTGAAATTTTGGATCCTCAGGGTCTGAAACTTTGGCCTGTGGTATACTGACCTGTCATCTTTCCAACCCCACAGATCTGAGCTCAAATAGATTCTCTGAGAGAAAGATATGCCAAGTGTCGCAACATGACCTGTTTATGGGATGAAACATTATAGTTAACTTGTACAGCGTTCCACGTGTCACTGTTTCAACTTCGGCCTTTGAAATCAGGACTTGTGACACTACAGTCCGTTCCCTAAATGTGAATTTTTACGGAATTCCATTTGCAGCTTCCTAGCCCGAGATATGACATTTTTTCCTAGGTCACCTGTTTAGGGCTGCATTCTGGAAGAGGCAGAAACCCTAACTTGTACGGATCATATCTCACAAAGTACAACGAATCTGAGGCTGTCCTTTGGACACAAGGTACATGGACATTTTATCTTCTACCTGTAAAAGTTTCAGGTCTTGAACCTTTTCCAAAATTGAGTTATAGAGAAAGTTCCATGATGACTGGTTTTTACTATACCAAGCCCTAGCTTCCAATTTGTCGCAAGTGCAACAAGTGTCATAAATGCCATATCATGCCTTCCTTCAGGCTAGCTATGATACCATGTTATTTTTTCAGCATTTAATTCAATCTGATCTAGGATCTTAACTGAGAAAACAACATGTACAACATATTAAACACAAGAGACAAGAGACACAAAGCATTTCACCGGGGAAAACCAAGAAGGTGAAAAACCCCACAACTTCCTCAAAGATAGAATGAGCATCAATACAAATATCACAAAGATCACAAAGATCAAACCCCACAACAAGATATATTCTCCTAGCATCTAATCCTCCTCCACTTGTGCACACTCCTCCTCTCTTTGACTAATGTGAAGTGAGTGAGTGTGTGAATGAATAAATGAGAGAGTCACACTCTCTATTTATACTTTACTTCACTTGAATTTTAATTCTAACTAGGCCGGCCCAACTTAACCACTTAACATAATGCTAACTGGGCCGACCCACTAGGGGACTTAAACACCCCATCACAACTGAATATGGGCCGACCTCCCTTAGGAGAGTCTAATAACCCACTACCACTTGACATTGGGCCGACCCCACTAGGGTGGTCTAATAACCCTTTAACCCACATGACTCATACAGGACTGAACCCACCAAGGTGGTCTAATAACCCATCAAATATAATTTACAACACTTACAATATAACTTGTGACACTTGCAAGTACAAATGATGACACTTCCAATCGGAGGAATTATACATCTCCATTGGGGATAAAATAAAGTACAAATGTAATACATACAATATACAAGTGAATATCTTCCGAAGTTACAAATACATCAACACCTACATCTAACATGACATGAATATGAAAAAATTATATAGGCCATGTGACATGTGACCCTCCTCATATGGTTGGAGGAGGGAGGTTGATCATCCTCTCACACTCATGCTCTCCCGCACCCTCATGCACCCTATTATACATATGGTGGATCTCATCTCAGATAATTCTATCTAGGTGGGAGGAAGGATTAACACCTTCCTTCTTTCCCCCTCAACATTTCATACCTATAAGGTGGGATCACCCTCATTTAGGAAGGTGAAATACTAGAAGGATATTAGGGGGACAAATATTGGTGTATACATCCATCTCCACCTGTAGAACTAGATACAATATATCAACATAGTCAACCCACATGCCTAATGATAAGGAGGTAAATTAAGGAATATGCCAAGAGAAAACTCGATTAGGGCTATGTCAACACCACCTTAGTTCCATGTGGAATCCAACATGGTAGTGCTATGTCTAAACCACATTAGGACATGTGGAAGACATGTCATGGAACATCTGTATGCTAGAAAACAATCATTATTTAAGATTCCATTGGGTAGTTGAAGCACCAATTAACAGTTCTTGGATGAGCGGTGATCAACTTATGAATGACCAAGAGTGGGATCCAATCATTATTCATAGTTTAAATAGTATAAAAATGATACAAATGGGTTCTAATTAGAGTGAGGTTGATCCATAGTAAAGCAACGAGATAAAGGAGTTCCAATCGGAATGGGACCATTCCATAATAGAGCAATGAATGGGTGTTCATATTCCAGAAAACAACTACCATAGTAGAGCTACACATGAGTCAAAGAGATTGCTCCATAATCAAGTAATACCATATTGATGGATAAAGAGAGCAAAGTGGTGGGGGAATTACGAAATGTTCTAGAGACAAGGAATCGTAATATCTTAAATGATGGTGTTATAATATCTTCCATAGTTCAAGAATTCAAAGTTCCATTGATCCAAGAGAGATACTATTTTGTGTCCTTTCTACTTTGTGTTTTAATTTGAAAGCATATACCTTTCTTGTTAGAGTTTTCCCCTCTCAGGTTTCTCTAAGGTAAATTCTCGTGTTCAATAATGTCTTTGTTATGGTTCCCATTTCTACTTTGTTTGTTTAAAGATGGATAGAACACCCTCCTTATTTCATAAAGAATAATCAATATAACTTTAACTTAATTTCATTGTAATTGGAAGGAGATTATGATAGAAATAATTTAATGTAGCATTGAGTAATTTGATAATTGAAACAACAATTATAATTAATCCCTTGCACAACAAAGGATAGCCTCGTTGTAAGCAATGATTTCATTTAAAAGAGTAGCAAGTTTGTTATGATGAGTTGACCATTAGAATATTTGAGGTTTATAGATCATGGCACCCGAGATTTGTTCCTATCACTTAAAATTTCCTTTTGTGATATTTTATCTGCCCCTAGCACATGCACTACCATGCATACTTGTTGCACTTCACATGCACATTTTTAGTCATGATCACTTTCTATCACATATTTTTCTATGTTTCAATTTCCTTAACACTTACCTTTGGTGTACTTTCCTTTGTCATACTTTCCTACCATGTACTTTACCGGTGCACCATTATACGATGAACATTATTGATCTTGTTGCAGGCCATTTAATGTGGCGGCAATAGGTCAGTTGGCCGTTGGATCTCAAGTAGGTTGAGATCCAACGGACAACGGGCCTGTTGCTCCGCATTAAATGGCTTGCAGTAGGCTGAATAATGTTCACCCCATTATACTCATCAACTTCTTATATGCTTTTGCATTAATGTGGTTATTTACGATTTTACATGTGTAAGAGGTTTACAATGGTTCTATTGGTAGCTTTTATTTGGGCATCTTTCTAAGGCTGAAAATTTATCAATGCATCAATCTTAAGATCTAATAGAGTTCACAATATTTACCTACACTTGCACAAATAACATATTGGTTTTATCTTATGCAGTGTTAGTCTTGAAGCATGGACAATATTGGCATATTAAAAAGTTAGTCAAGGACTACATAAACAATATCATTATAGTTGTGCCTAACTGTTAGTAACTTGTGATACAATCCATTGAAATAAACACACAATAATAAGAATGTATAGTATCCCTTATTTGTATTAAGTCAGTGGTGGCACATGCGAAGCAAGAATGGATGTAGCTCTTTCATTGTACATATTTGAGGATCAAATACTTTTTGCAAGACATCAAGAGTCTTGCGATCTAGATTTGGAAGGAAGTTAGAGGACTTAACCTAATGTATTATAGCAAAAGAATAAAGAATAAGGAAATCATATAAAAGAAAGTGCACAATGTTATTTAAAAATGATCAAAATAAAATAAAATAAAATAATATTGTTTATAATTAATATTTTCTTTGTAAATAGTGGTTACAATCTTTGAGAAGACATATGTGGCTACACTAATCCACCAAGAAAAACATGTGTGGCTACACTAATTCACCAAGAAAGTGTATCAATAGGTTGAAGCTTATTTTATTACAATATTTAACAAAACCCCTAAACTTAGAAGTTGGAAAGCCAATAGTTGAGGACGCCATGAAACCAAGTTAACATGGAACCATCAACTCCGATAGGGCCATAAATTTTCTCTTCGAAATCTAATTGGGGCACATGATAGGTCAATGGAATGATGAGGAGAAAAACTTAAAATGGGTAATAACTCCTTCATAGCTAAATAGGCTTGGTGGGAGGGGTAGATAAAGGGAAAGGCCTAAAAAATGTTATTTACCATTTTTGGGATGATACCCAAAATTTCTCTATCTAATCCAAAATGGCATGAGAAACTGGTTTCCCATATATGTATTGTTTGGACACACATAAATTTATGAGGTATTATAATAAAAGTCAACGATTCAATCACTTTTGAGAAAAGGTTGTGTTAGAATGATGCAAAGTGTAAATCACCTTGATAGAGTTGTGTCCATACATTGGTTTCATGGCCATGCGTTTAATATAATGAGTAATGATAATAAGAAAAATAAGTAAAACAACATAAAATGTGGCTCACTGACTCTCATTTCTTCTTGATTACTAAATGAAACTATTGTTGGTAGTCAACCACTTGATGCATACTTTGTCGTTCGTTCTAGCCTTTGTTAAACTAAAGTGGACAATGAGTGTCATGACATGTCTATCATCTATTGTTGCACCCCAATGTGATGTCAACTTGAGAGAAGGTTAATAAAAAAACATAGCTTGGAGGGAAAGCATATCGAACATAGTTGGACAAACCACCTATTCAATTCCAATTACATCATGATTAACCAATTCAAAATGTCTATAGTAGCACTAGTTCTTTGAATGTTGGGGATGTAAATAATGATACAAAAGTCGATATGGATGATATCAAAGCTGATCTCGATGATTTCTTATGGGATATCCATGCCATGGAGGGAATGTTGTTGCATTCTAGCAAAATGTGCTTGGGCTTGGAGGGAGTATTATTGCATTCTAACAAGATGGGATTAGGGAAGTTATTGCATAAGTTAATTCATATCCACATTTCATTATTTCAAATTTCTGGTAAGTAATGATCACCAACATGGGTTTAATTACATGGATATGTATTATGGCTGAACAATTAATATTATTGGTTAATTCATCAATATCCACTAGTCACTTTGGAATAGGATACTTTTAAAAAGATCCATTAGAAACAACAGGTAGATTTGAACGGTATCACATAATCTAATTCTCCTCTTATCCCTACTAGTAAGTAGCCTAGTGGTTCAAAGTAGTAGATAATGTAGTGATTGTTGGTTTGTGTGAAAATGGAATAGTTTTAACTTCAAAAATAAGTAGTCCATTGGGTTTAATGTTGACCCATTACACAATTGCTAGAGTATTAGTGAACAATGACACTATGACAACCTACGAAGGGATGGCCATGGGATATATATTACAATCGGACATGATAATTGAGCTCTAAATTTTATGATGTAAACTTGGTAAGCGTTATTGTAGTCATGGAACACGGTGGTTGGAAACCTCTTGCAAATTTTACACCACCCTTATTGAGTTGTGCATGAAATTTGAAAGAGGATAGCAAATAATCACAATTATAGGGTTGCAACCTAGTGCACATAGACTTATTTTAATGCACAAAATGACCAAACAACTATCTTATAGTGCGTTCTGATTCATTTTGGTGTAAAATACTCCATAATTTATCATATATGGGACATATAGTCCTTTTGTATATCGTATGTTGTTTGTCGTTCTGAGCTACCACTATCAATGAATGGAAAGCATCTCTATAAACATTTCTGTCATATAAAGATACCATGAAGAAATTTGCAATTATATATAATTTTAGTGTTTGCAATAACATGAAGAAATTTGCATTGATTGCAATAACATCAAAAAGATTTCATTGATTTCAATCTTTCTACATCAATTTAGTGACTTGCATTGATTTTATTATATTGCTCAATGCATCACTACTGGATTGTTAACAAATCAATTATAGTTAACGAATTGACTTTTGATTGCAAGTTGTTGATCTCTACACAAATTATCAACACTACTATTTATTTTGATGTGCTCTTTAACCATGAATGGAAAGCATTTCTATACAAGTTTTAGTATATAAACATAACATGATGAAATTTGCATTGATTTCATTGCTTATACAATGGGATAAATCTATCTCAATGCATTGGTTTCAGTGATTCATGTATTGATTTCATTATACTGTCTACATTTTAGTTTTCGTAAAGTCGATAATTTCTAACTAAGTTGCTTGCTGTAGTGCTCTTACTAAATTGTATTGATTTCAATGATTGTAGAATGGATAAAATTGATAGTGTAATGGTTATGCATTAATTTTAATGTTGTTTATGTTACATTTATTTTTAAGGGTTAATATCATTATATATTTTATGTCTTTTCTTTGATATAGGGTTTCAATTACAATCGTGGTATAGTAATTCAAGTTATCATGTTCTCTCATAATGAGGAAATGGATGATGTCTAGGTTGAAGATGTAAAAAGACAAACACAAGAAGTGTTAGACGATATAAAGATAAGAAATTAGAATTAATCATTGTTTGTCACAAATAAATGTATGGCCTTATCAAATAACTCTTTTATAAAAGCATCCAAGAAAGTATTTGTACGAGCCATAAGTAATTTCTAGTCTTATAGAGTTGGCATTGCATCCATAACATTCATCAACAAATGACGAAAACATTTTTTATCATGAGTTTCTCCATCTTGTTAGAACACAATATCAAGGGTCACAATTGGTGTGAATGAGTTCCATAATTCTTTTGCAAGACGTTTAGATGCATATACAAGTCTATCCATAATAGAGATAAACCTAGTTGAAGAACCTTGGATAAATGATCATATACCACTAGCATTTGATGATTTGAATATTGCATATTAAAACTTTAATGATAAGATAGATTGATTGGCTCATGTTCAAATGCGTGATGTTTATGACATTCTAATAAATTTAAAGGATCAAATTCATCTAAAAACATATACATATACATAAAGATGATCATTTACATGACCTCCCTTGACTGGAACTCTAGATCCATCTAAACTTTGGACCTATCAAGTGTTGAGAGGAATCAAATCCCTTGAAGTGCAAAGCTTTCCTCAAATTTTACACTTTAAAAATAATTATTCACTTTAAACGATTTGATTTGATTCCTCTTAGTGATAGCATTGGTGACACAATTTGATATCCTTATAAGTTATTTATCATCACAATGTCGATTATAAAATTCCAACATAATAAAGTTTTTAAAATTTCAATTCCCGTGTATTTTCTCTATTAAAAATGATTAATACTGTGTAACAAACAACCCAACAAAAACTAGGGCACAGCCCGAACTATAGAACTTCATTGTGTTACATTACTTTTCTTTATAGAAATCTATACAATATAGATAATTGTATGCACAAAGAGTATTAGATTGTATTATAGGTCAATGTTGATTATCCATCTTTGCCGTGGTGTAGTTCATTATAACGTCAATTTAATACAATGTAGGTCTCCTGTTCAAATTTGGGTGGCGCCATTTTAGCTTGACGGTACACTTGCATTTGTTTAGAAAATGAATTCATGAGCTGGAGTACACTTCCATCTGGTGCCGTGGTGTAGTTGGTTATCACGTCAGTCTAACACACTGAAGGTCTCCGGTTCAAGTCCGGGCGGCGCCATTTTTATTCCGATCTCCTGTTCCAACACTTTTTCTTGTCTGTCACAGGCACACTTGCATTTTTCTTCTCATTTGCCGTTGCAATAATTTTTTCTTCTCTGTCGCAGCCATTTAGATTTCTCCATAAGAGGGCACTCCCTGCTACCACTTAACAAATCCCAGGTGATTTGGAAGAATTAGTTTATTAATTATTTTCCATCTCTAGGTGCTTTTTTCCATCCAACGCTTGAATTTGTTGATTGTTCAAACTTTTTGTCCTCTCCATGTTTCTTGAAACTATTTCAAATGTATCTTGCAGAAGACAAAGTTGTGGTCGTTGAAGGAAAATAAAATTTAAACATGTTTGCATTGTTCTAGGTTTAGCAATCAAAGGCAACCCCATTAAGGCCCGATTAAAGGAGCATGTGATTGTAGTTCAATTAAAAGTATACAAGATTTATAAAGCTGTCCAAATTTTCACCGTAATCAGTAAACAGTTCAAGACGAAACCTATTGTAATGTCCTCGTCCATTTTGCTTAGCTTTAAATGTATAGTTTGCATGTTTGATCAGATTTTTAAAGCCAAAAGGCACTACGTTAAAGAAATGAAGAGCCAGGGTATCGAACCTCGTACCTCTCGCATGCACTCTATCATCTAAGCTACATCTCTTCCTCGTCATTCAACCTTGTTCTTCTTCTAAGTCCTTGGCTAACTTTAGCAAACAAAAATTATGTAAAGCTTTGCTTTGGTATCTTGCACTTATTTTATCCTCTAGAAATTGTGAGAATGGATTGTCATGGCAATCACCCAAAATGGCATAGAAAGATACCAGAGATGTAAAGGGTCCTCCGTAGACACAAAGAGTATGTTAGTGGGATAGAACTTTTGTATTTTCTGTTACCATTACTTCATGAAAATGAAGATCATTTTGTTTCTTAGAATGCTTTAGTTATCCAAAGTTATGGATACTTTAGTATATCATAAAAGACAAATTGAGGTCTTTGAAGCTAAGTGTTCCATGCTTTCATATATCTAAGATATAGTTACCCTAACATATCTCTTGGGTCAATACTTAGTTAAATTAGAAAAATGAAACCATTTATTGTTTCCCAGATATAGACCTTAAAAAACATGAAGTGAACAAATTCAGGGCTTTAAAGCTAAGTGTTCCATGCTTTCATATATCCAAAATATGGCTACCCTAACATGTCTCTTGGGTTAATACCTAGTAAAATTAGAAAAAAATAAACCATTCATGTTTTCGAGAAATATGGACCTTAAAAAGCATGAAGTGAGCCCTTGACTTTGGCACAAGAAGAAGCAAACAACAAGAATGTCTTTCTTGTTTCTTGGTTCTATTAGTTATGCTTTGTAAAACCACTTTAGATTTAAACGTATTTGATGAAGCATATACCAACGTGTGGAACTATGTCAGGCAAGGTATGTGCAAATAAACTCAAAACAAATTCCATTGCCTTACGCAAAAATAAAGGCAAAACAAATTCCGTTGCCAGGACTTGAACCGGGTCTCTCAGGTGAGAGCCGAGTATCCTAACCAACTAGACTACAACGGATTGATGAAATTTTCAGATATAGTTGTAACTATAATGGTTTTGTATACGATTAGACTTCATCAGATTTTCTTACTTTTTATCCAATTAAATTGACTTTGCTTACATCAGATCCGTGTACCTTTTTATCCAATTAAAATGACTTTGCTTACCTTAAATTTGACTAGATTAGATTTTCCAAGCGGTTTTATCGAATTAGGTTCACTTTGACTTTGCCAAGCGTTTTTTTTGTTTCACGATTTGATTTTTGTTTCGGTTTTTTACCTTAGAACTTGCCTTCCTGTAGTATTATCTTCATCTCTTATACTTAGAATGTTAATCTTCCTTGAGCTGATTTCGCACCTTTTGGCATGAGGTTTAAATCCTTGAGTTTGTGTGTAGTTGGGCAGGTCCAACTCTCACCACACACTAAAGACATTTTTACAAGTCATGAAAAACATAGGTTGCACTATCGGAAATACCTTTATGAAGTTCTAAGCTATTGGACATTGATTGATAGTTGTGGTGGAATACATGTGCTTACTAAGCAATACTTTTGTAATCGTGAAGGAAAATTTCTATCTGCTATTTTTTTTTGAGCTCCATCCATCTTACATTA
Organism: Larix kaempferi; assembly: GCA_027924585.1. Classification (NCBI taxonomy): domain Eukaryota; kingdom Viridiplantae; phylum Streptophyta; class Pinopsida; order Pinales; family Pinaceae; genus Larix; species Larix kaempferi. The sequence goes on from BSBM01000402.1 coordinate 8,484,719, forward strand.
ATTCTTTGGCTACTATTAAGATGGTTTTTGAGTAAACTTTTGGGTTAAACTTAAATGCATAATATTTACTTAGCAAACCAATACCTTTATGAAGTTCTAAGCTATTGGACATTGATTGATAGTTGTGGTGGAATACATGTGCTTACTAAGCAATACTTTTGTAATCGTGAAGAAAAATGTCTATCTACTATTTTTTTGAGCTCCATCCATCTCACATTAATTCTTTGGCTACTACTAAGATGGTTTTTGAGTAAACTTTTGGGTTAAACTTAAATGCATAGTATTTACTTAGCAAATCAAAGCAACTCTTGTATCACCCTAGTTCCCATTTACTCTATTTGCATACACAATACTTATATATAAATAAAAAAGGGTGAGCAATAATGTGAAATACATGGGAAGTTAAAAGCTCTATAAACAATGTGGGAAGTACTAGTAAACCATCGAAGCTATAGACACTTGTTGGCAGCAGGGCTATGCATGTATGATACCAAGGCCTTCGTCTGGGCTATGGTTATGGATGCTCGCTGGCAGTGAAAAAATGTCGAGAAAAGAGAGATGAGGAAAACAATTATGTGGATGTTTGCTAGTTATTAAAGTAATAAAAAACATGGTTAAACCAATACCCATTACAAATGTATGGTCAATCAAAGGAATTAACCTCACTTATTGGCTCTTTGAAAATGGTATGTCGAGTTACAAGTACTTGAAATTTGGGTTCATATCTTTTAGGAAACTTGGAATCATTGTGGTACACATGACTTTGGAAAATTTCTTTCAGTTATTCATCTTACTTCTAACCTTTAGATTTAAAGAAGAGTCAAATGTATATGCAATAGGGTAGATGTATATGTAATAGTGCTTGGCCTAATAAAGGGCCCACGTGTGCAATGAGTGAATATGTATATGTTGATGTCATGTAGTCATTATTGATATGAACATTTAAGTGTGTTAAACCACTCCAAGGTAGATAAGAGATATGAGTTACATAATAAATCCTTAAATAATAGAAGGTTTTCCTATTCTTTACATAATCTCATTCACAACATAATTTACATAGTGATGGTTCACTTGATCAGATGTCAAGGAAAAATTATATAGTCGCATAACATATTTTAATTATCCACTTTTCCATGTGACTACACATGATATACACATATAATCCACTATTAAGATAAGGAGGTTGAGTAGTGTGCTACTTGTGTATGGTGTGAAGGAATGTTTTGCATGCTCACAAGGTACTACATAAGAAGACTATGACGAAGATTTTGCAAGATGGACTATGGTGGTTGTCCATGTTTTAAATATGTTAATATTTTTTTGAAAGGCATGACATTTATTAGAATGTGACAAAGCCTTCACATAGTGTCAATATACCATTGAATCTAGGTTGGGTGCAAGATGCAAAATAAACCCTACTCCTCCATAAAATAGGAGTGGAGATTTATTGAGGCAACACCAACTTGTGATTGTATAGCTAAGGCTACAACCCATTTTTTTTTTCAGGAGAATATAATAAATTAGGATATGATTCCTCAATAATTTGACAAATGGCCAAGGAAATTATTTAAGGAATATAATGGTGGCGTAAGAATCAATGGAGAGAATTTTTTGCAATAGTTATTTTCTCCCCTTCAATTAGAGATTTTTTTTTAGAAATGTGATGGCATGCCTAAAGTTTCATTTTCTACATCTCCTTATGTTGTAATGTTCAATGTACTAATACTGTACTACAAGTAAATCTCCATAGAGATTTCAAATTAGCTAAAAAAATTGAATTGGTCTTAGACCCAACTACGATAGATTTCCATATTCTTTTGTATTTCCTTTGGAATGTCCTTGGAGGAGCTATAATATATGTTGATTCATAGACTATCAAAGATAGTTTCAAGATGGATAACCAAGCCAATGCATTCCTCAATGAAATATTGAATTTATACCAAAGTACTTGTGGCCAACCATTTATAATGCTCTTCTTGTTAGGCACCTTCTATAACAAGTTATATGCATCTAAGAAATATTTCAAAACCTTCTTGTGATCCAAATTAAAAGAAAAAGAGGCTTCAATAGAGTCAACTACAACATGTGTTGCATGCCTAAGGACAAATGAGTATCATAGATTGTCATTATCTACAAACAAGGATAATGTATGATAAATGGATAGTAAGATACCTTGTAATATTTGATGAGGCTTAGAAAGTCCTACTAAAGAATTGTAGCCATCAAGCAACCCCCATGGAAAAAAGAGTTAGAGTGGTATTAGTATGCAAGACTTGTTAATCATTCTGATCTAGTTAAGATCAAAGGTGTTTCCTTTGTAGCAAACAAAACTGGGAAGGCTTGGCATGTTGATAAGACTCTCCTTTGAATAGATACGATCAATTCATATCCAACCTCTCTTTAGCTAAGGACTTCCTTTGGTAAAAAACTCATTTTTTTTACCTAAGACTTTTTGGAAGGTATATTGATATAATTCAATATATTTTTCTATGACACAAAAGAGAGATCACTTTTGACTAGAATTAGAGACATTCATACCAAATTATCCAAATAGTTTCATCATGAATATGATCAATACTCATGTTCTATCCTATATATCTTCTAAAATTATAGCTACACTCGCCATAATTGAAGGATTGGAACTGAAATTACACCAAACCCTTTTCTATATTCAAGGAATGCTATGCATACAAAATGATCGAGCTAAAGGCTCCCTATTGACATCAAAATCAACCAAATTCAATTGTGGAAGTTAGAACTTTCAACATGGATTTTTTGGAATAAATGTTATTTGGAGAGCCACCCTTGAACCAAAAATAATTGCGTTTACTTGGTTTGTACTTCATGGAGGGATGTCTCTTGGTTGACTCTAGTCCCATTTATGTGTGCTAATGCTTATTTATGCCTTTTGTTAAGGTAGAAATATTTTAAACATGTTAAGCAATATAGGACTACGCCAAGGTCTTTTGTGGATATATTTTCCTAGCCTATTTCTTGTGGATGTTTTCCATTCGTGGAGATAAGTATCTTTGTATTGCTACCTTCACTAATTATTGACATTTTATATGACATATAAATATTCAGTTTTGTCTCTGGAAATGTTTGGATGATACTTTATTTAATAGAAAGGCCTTAAATATTATAAGTCCCTTATATAATTGGACAAACTTGTTATGGGCCATCTTTGTAAGGCAGTTACAAGAAATTATTGGTGTTTGAGTTATAAGAGTTGACCTTCTCGAGGATTGAAACAATCTAGACATGTTATCAGCATACATCACTATTTGATTAGACTTTGTTAGCCAATCACCTCTTAAAATGTGTCCAACATGATATGTTATCTAACATATGTAAACATCATCATCATCATCATCTAAAGGTCATAACCCTTCATGAATAGTCACCAAGGTGCCCCTCTAGGGAATATATATATGGGTCCTCTCATTTCAATCTCTGTCATTTCAGTTATTCTTATTCAATATTTTATGTCTCTTATGGATTATTGTCTTTTACCGTACTTATGTTGGATGTTTTTATAGTGAACGAATTGTAGTTCGTTTCATTTTCGTTGGTATTAGAGTTTCGTTGTCTAATATGGTCTTTGACTACTCAAATTTTCAGAACTTTTCTCGATTACTAGGTATTTGACCATATTTAGGCTTTTAGCCACTCCATATTCATAAAATCCAAACTTACGTGGAAGAAAAAAACTCATTTGCTGCAAATTAAAGAAATAACGAGTCAAACAAAAATTATAAAAACAGACAATGAATCTATAATTCAAAATTTATGCACAAATAGAAGTGAAATACATAACACCAAGAACATGTCTGTGTGAAGGGTTCCCGTATAAGCACTGCAAGCATCAATACATTCACAGTGTCATCACCAATTCAAGTGCTCTGTTAAAGAAATCTTCTCATAAAGAAACATCCGAGAACCACCACTGAATTAATATGGTGTGAGATCTGTGCCATAAAAAGCATAAAAAGTCATGATCTAATAAAAAATAGTCGTCGCTCTACTATCTAGTAACTATCCTAAGGAGATTAATTTGATACCCAAATACTATTCTTGAGATTTGGAGGAAATTGTTATCCCCTTGAGCCACCATCAAGCATTAAAGACAATATGTCTAGAATCGGTAGCCACCACATGTGCTATTATAACTTGTGTGGTGACAAATACACAGGCTTGACCACCAGCTTAGAAGTGCCTAAAATCATGTCTTGTGATTCATGCCTTAACCAGTATATGTTATCAAGGACTACCAAGATCGACAGCCACCACACGTTGTTATAACTTATGTGGTGACAAACACACAGGTTTGAACGCTAGCTTAGAATCACCTAACATTCTGTCTTGTAATTTAGACCTTAACTAATATATGCTATCGGGGACTAGCATAGAAGATGGAGCCGCCATTTGAAAGGTGTATACAAAAAACAAAATGACATATACCCTAAGGGTCACCTTTTTAAAAGGATTTTCGTTAACTATTGAATCATAGTCACCATTGGTAATCAAGCCATAACGTTTAATTAAAGGTTATGAATCATGATGGTTCATACAAACCCCTCTTTAAGTCAAACACTAGTTTCAAAAAACTTGAGCATTGAAGAAATAGTTAGACCAATAAGTGTTTATATTTTACAATTTGGGGTGGATGAGGATGTATAAAAAAAACAAAATGACATATACCCTGAGGGTCACCTTTTTAAAAGGATTTTCGTTAACTATTGAATCATAGTCACCATTGGTAATCAAGCCATAACTTTTAATTAAAGGTTATGAATCATGATGGTTCATACAAACCCCTCTTTAAGTCAAACACTAGTTTCAAAAAACTTGAGCATTGAAGAAATAGTTAGACCAATAAGTGTTTATATTTTACAATTTGGGGTGGATGAGGATGGGTTCTTTTACAAGATTGCATGAAGATGAGACAAGTGTATTGTCAAGATTTATTTTATGATAGTCGTTCCAAATTCAAAATAAACATATATATATATATATAGATATATAGATATCCAAAATATGTCAGTTTACATGTGATAATTAGTAGTTGCATAGATAATGGACAATTCGTGACACTTAATTTGTGGCCTATTGGTGTTCACTAGCCATAAGTAAGATAGTGTATTTCTAACTAGCACAACCACTTAACTTATGGTTGGTGAACACCAGTAGGCCACAAGTTAAGTGGTTGTGCTAGTTAGAAATACAATATCTTACTTATGCATATAGTGTAAGAACCGACCTAATCCAAATTTAAGCTAAGGAAGGGTGTATATGAGAAAGGTATTTTTTTTGATAAAATTTATAAAAGTAGTGTACAAATTCTTTCTATTCAACAAAAATAATAAATTTATCACAAACATACTAAGAAAAGTGGAAGAAGATTTCAAAATTGTAAGTTTAATTGAAGCTTATTAATTCTTTATTTTAAAAAATAGCACAAGTTATATATATGTGTGGGGGGGCAATGAAGAGGTATAAAGGATTTATTAAGTTAAAATGAGAAATATCAAAATATTAGTTGACAACAATACTGATGAATACTTTGCCCAAAACATGGACTCTAGCAATGAAAAAAAAAGGTTTCATAAGACTTATGTAGAATGCATTGATGGCCTATTAAAAATTAAAGGAATTATTTAGGGAAAGGATATTAACATCGATATTTGTCCAAACATCGAGGAAAATCACATTGACGTCAACTTGGCGAATCGATTATTAGTCCTAGAACCAAGTATAATTGAAAAGAAGATATTTACGATGAGAACCAATATGAAATCAAGGACTTACAACTAACAATTAATTATTATAAACTCGCATCCCAATTCAATATTACGACTATATATATCTAAATGAAATTGGCATCATTCTCTGTTCACCCTAGATGGAAACATTGGGGGTAGTCATCTTGAATATGAAGGTTTTTTTTTTACATTCCGCTAGAAGAAGAAAAATATAACATTGCAGGACATTAAAATGAAATCAAATTCAGAATCTCCATCACCAAAATACCTTAAAAATGATCTTACAAGACAATCAAAAGTTAGTACAAAAGATGGAGAAAGAAGTTGAAAATGTCATCACTGATAAAAACAAAGAAATTTTTCGCCTTAAGAATCATAGTCAAAACTTGATTGCACATATTAAGAAGTTAAAAAATGACAAAAAGTTTCAACGTAACAAGTTAGAGTAACTCACTCAAAAAGAGACATTGATTAATAAAGGAACAATGACCGAACCTTTGGAACTAGAGGAGTCTTTAGCCATAAAAAACCAAGTCATGGACAAAGGAACCGATACAGATCCAGTCTATGTCACAAATCATAAAAATGCAAATCCAGTCGAAGTACGAACACTAAAAAATCCAAGTGCACTCACTAATAGAAAACAATGATCAACAAGACTTAATACCAAAGGTGAATCGGGAAAACACTACAAGTATTAGGAATAATCATGCTACAAGGACACCTGATCGACATCCCGATCACAAAAGTCAATGCTTTAACCGATCAATATATCAACATAAATCTGAACAAAAAAATTGACATATATTCTAAAGAATTCAAATACCAATATGGTTATGTCTCAAGGTACAAATCATCTTCGGAATCATAATACATTAGGTTCTTTCCAAGGAGCTTATGATTGCACATTGCCACAAAAGATCAAATTGGGGTGGTCTAATCCAATTATAATAAAACAATTATGTTTTACACTTGCAAATCATATCGTCTTGTATCATGAACTATCAATAGAATATCATGAGAAGGCAGTGTGAGCCAAACAAGCGCAACAATCTTTTCATAAATATAGTTTGAGGACAAAGCATTTTTAAAGGGGAAAGAAATGTAATAATCATAATATATATGTAAACAATAAATAAAATAATAATATTTATCTAAGGGCCATAACCCTTTATGAATAGTCATCAAAGTGCCTCTTTAAGGAACATATATGTGGGCCCTCTCATTGTAATCTCATATCATCTCAGTTATTCTTATTCAATATTTTATTTATCTCCTATGGATTACTGTCATTGTAATATCATATTATCTCAATTATTCTTATTCAATATTTTATTTATCTCCTATGGATTACTGTCTTGTATGCTACTTATGTTGGATGTTTTTGTAGTAAACAAATTGTAGTTCATTTCACATAGGATAGGATAGCAAGCTTGTAGGCCTATGGCCGATGACGATCCCTTAAATTTAAAATAATGCATGATAGTTGACCCACCTTAGCTTATGGTTTCCCAATAAAGCGACAAAGAACATGCTATCATTCAATGTGTTCCAACTAAACTCCAAAGCACATCTCATCATCCAATGTGTGTCAACCAAGGTGGGTCAATATTTTATTTATCTCCTATGGAATACTATCTTTTATGCTACTTATGTTGGATCTTTTTGTAGTAAACAAATTTTAGTTCATTTCACATAGGATAGCAAGCTTGTAGGCCTATGGCCCATAACGATCCCTTAACTTTAAAATAATGCATGATAGTTGACCCACCTTAGCTTATGGTTTCCCAATAAAGCTACAAAGAACATGCTATCATTCAATGTGTTCCTACTAAACTCCAAAGCACATCTCATCATCCAATGTGTGTCAACCAAACTCCTTATCAACATCTGATGAGATAGCCATAAAGTGACACATCATCAATTTATGCCATTCTTATATCGACCTGACATCATAAATGACATTTTAATCACTCATTATCCTTATGTCAACATCACATCATGATATGGTGTCATTGTGAGGTCATAGTTTACCACATCATCATGAAATTTCCTTCACAATACTTAGTCAATTTAATTTTTAAAAAATGAGCATCTCCCTAAACTGCACAAAATATTTACGAAATCTTGTTAGGTATGTTTGCAAGATATTATAGTAGCCATAGTTTAGACCGAGTGAGCTTTTATCACTAAAATTTCTTCGAGCTTTTATCACTAAAAAGTATTCATATCCTTTGTGAGTCATTGGAATCATATCCTTGGCAATACGATGATGGTTATCATCCATTAAGACAAACCTTCCTATGTAAAAATTATACACATGACTTAATTTAAGTCGGTTTACAAGTTGATAACAAATCTCTTTGTCCACTTTATGGTAAAATTTGATTGATGAATGACCGATATATAGACAAATTAATATAATGGACGCCAGATATATTTTAAACACAAAAGCAATGCATATCGTTTACCGAGAAAACCAAAAAGCAATGCATATGTTTTTTTGGATGGGATCAAGGGTTAAATTTGATGGGCATCCTTACCCTTCCAGTTAATTTTTTTTTTACGGTTTTGTTTTTAAAATCACCTTGCATATAAGGTTTAATAAAATAATTTATCCATTTATTAAAATATTTTTACCATCGGGCTCTGTAATGGTTGGCTTCAAATTTTAGATAATTTTGCAAAATGCGTGATTGGTTGGTTGCAAACAATTTCAGAATGGTGATTGGTTGCAAACGCTACAGGTAAAGCCATTGGCATGGTCCGATCCAACAGATGAGACTCTTGGAAGCCTAACTTAACTTGCACGGCAAATCAATTACAGAAGGAGATTAAAACTTATTTTAGTATATATAGGTTGGGGATGTAGCTCACATGGTAGAGCGCTCGCTTTGCATGCGAGAGGTACGGGGTTCTATACCCCGCATCTCCAATGACTCTCTCTTTTTGCTTTGTGAATGTGAACGAAATCAATATTTAAATTTTGTCAAATATTTAAATATGTTTAAAATGGATCAATATTATGATAAAACTTTAAATTTACATAAAATTATTTTTGCTTTGTGAATGTGAACGAAATCAATATTTAAATTTTGTCAAATATTTAAATATGTTTAAAATGGATCAATATTATGATAAAACTTTAAATTTATTCCGCTGAAAACACTTTAAAATTATTATTAAATTCAATTTATATTTATTATTAAATTCAATTTATATTTATTCACAAAATAAATTTTAATTATTTTATATTTATTTTTTTTTATTTATATTCCTATTTTTATTATAAAAATTTCTTTATTTATATTTCTAACTTAGTTTTCTTGAATAATTAGATGGACTAATTAGATTTGAAACAAATAATATATTTTCCATCAAAGAAGGTTATGGCTATTTTGTTTACTGAGATTCTTTATATGGCATTGACAAATCAAGGAAACCAACCAGCTCCACTGAAACTATCATCTTCAATTACACAGAACCAACCAGCTCCACTGAAACTAGCATCTTCAATTACACAAACTCTTCTAGCAACTTTAAATATTTATGCCATCTATCTTTTTTTTAAACAGAAACAGGTGAAAGGATTATATTAACAAAGGCTGTGCACAGCCATTCAGTACAAAAACAAAATCCAGCTCTCTGCATCAAAAGAAGGATAATTGCAGAGGCTTATAGAGTTTGTCCCCTGGAGTTCTACTCTTTCAGAATTCCTAAAAACTCTATATTTACTGGTGGGGTAAACCCTCACAAACTGATTACATAATTTAAGGCAAAAAAACATTCAAGATAAACAGCTGAGAGAACCTGCAAACAAGAGACTGCCATTATCCGTAGTTCTGCTGATGAACTGAAGCCGCCTCAGCCATCTCCATGTTTACTGTGGGGGCCTCCTGTACGCAGCTGCATTGTGTTTTGTAGACAAAAGCAGAGATTTCCGTTTTGACACTATCAACTTTCCCCATTAATTCAATGATGTTCCTGTCAATATCCTCCCTGCGCGATTCCAGGCAGGAGAGCCTAGAATGAATATATTTATCTTCCAGAACAAGTTCATCAATTTTATTTTCTGTGTTGCAAACTGCAGCGTACGTCCTCGACAGATAAACCTTGATATCAGAGGTGAGTCGACTCAGTGTGACTATCGCCTGCCTGACACCGTCCATTTCACATTCAGCCGAGAGAAAACCGCCTTCGAACAACACTGTGGGTTCCTGAGAGAGACAGAGGCTTTGCAGAGCCGGGCCGAGAGCTGAGAATGAAGGGCCATCCATATTGAATACAATACCACTGACTGTTTCCTGGGGTGATAAATGCTCAAGCGTGGGGACTGTGCAAACCATGAGGAGAGCACGTGGAGTGATGTGAGACTGCCGAGCCATGCCTTGGCGGTGGAGAGGGTGAGGACCATAGCCAACATCGCCACGAAGATAAGGGTTGTTAAGCCCAAAGTTTTTCCATAGTGGAAATTGCCTTGACCGCGTTTTCATTATGGTAAAAAATGATATATTAAAGCTTTGTTTAGGGAGGCTTGCCCCATGCCTAACTTAACTCCATCATTAGCCAATGTGTCAGCAATACCATTGTGATCTCTTAGCACATGGTAGTAGAGTGTGTCCTTTGGGAGAGCAAGACGCTTAATTCTTTTCTGAATTCTCTAGTTTTTATCATTCTTGAGGAGATTGCCAATGCGCATAGCTTGAATAACATGCCTGGAGTCCCCAAAAACCTGAAGGCGCTTTATGTTAAGGGTGGCCGCTAATTCTAGAGAGTAGTACAAGGCAAGCCATTCTGCTTGATTGTTGGTGCTGGTGCCGAGTCCCCAAGAGAAGTCTACTAATTTATTTCCTCCAGGGTCAAAAATTACCCCCCCGCACCTGCCGCCCCCGGGTTCTCCTTTGAAGCCCCGTCAAAGAAGATTGTGAATCTTGCTTGTTCCTTCCACCATTTTCCAAAGGATTCTTTGTCTTTTCTTATTTCCCACTCATGACAAACTGGAGGGATTTTGGACTGAAGTGAACTCACCATAATGAACCTTTGACTCCATTGAAATTCATTCCAACTTAAGACTTCCTTGGCGCAAAGTGTCGCTCCCTTGGATTTCAATGATTTAGAGATGAGGGTTATTGCTTTGTTTGCTAAGCTCACCTCTGAACTTTTTTTATCTTCGAATATTCTTCTATTTCTTTCCAGCCATATTTGCCAACATGTATTCATGGGGACAAGCTTCCAGATTCTTGAGAAAGTAGGTTTGTTTTTTAAACCTCCATGGACTCTATAATTCCATTCATCCAACATCTGTTTCATCTGTCTAGGGAAGGGAAATGAAATTGTCAGTGGATCAAGGACCGCATTCCAAACCTGTCTAGCAAAGGTGCATTCCAGAAAAAGATGTTGTGCATTCTCCTCCGTGTTTTGGCACAGTGGGCATCTAGAGGGGCCTTCAATACCGCGTAGCTTGAGATTGCTGGCTGTCAGTTGTTTGTTGTGAGCAAGAATCCAGAAAAAGTAGTTTATCTTTGGAATGCTGTCTCTATTCCAAACTTTCTTCCACCTTGTTTGAGAAGGGTTGTTGTTCCTGGTGAGCATTGCATAACCATCTTTGACTGAGTAATTTCTAGCTTTGCCCCAGCCTCTGGTGTCCTTGGATCTGATGCTTAAGGGGGATTTCCCATTCAAGAGTTGTGTGAAAATTTTATAGCTTTCAAGTAGATGACCTGGAGGGTTCATATTTTTCCAGTCTTTCCATTTCCCTGAGTGTGTCCAGGTAGCCATATCCGCCAGCTTCATTATCCCTGCATCTTGAAGCCAGATTTTGCCATTCTGGATTGCTTGAATCTCACCTATAGGCTGCTCTCCATTTATGCTATCAGTCCATAGGTTAATTTTGTTTCCACTACCTGGAATCCAATACATATTGTCTTTAATTATGTCTGCTGAGGCGAGCATAAGTTTCCAAATGGCAGTTCCTGTGTTCTTCTTCATATTGTTTAGACATCTCTGTCTTGACCCTCTGGTATATTTTTTCTTAATTGCCTCCTTCCACCACTCTTTTTGACCTGATACCAGTCTCCAAACAATTTTGGCTCCAAGTGCTTTGCTCATCGTCGCTGGATCTCGGATGCCCAAGCCTCCTCTTTTCCGGTTCTCCTTGACGATACTCCAATTGACTAGATGGAACTTTTTGCCTTGAGACCTCCTTCCTTGCCAGAGGAATTTTCTGATTTCCAGGCATATATCATTCATAACCATCTTGGGGGCCAAAAGAATGGCTCCAGTGTATATGGGAAGAGAAGAAATGACTGCTTTAATCAAGGTCACTCTACCAGCTAAGTTGAGCCAACGTGATCCCCAAGAGTTGATCTTATTCTTGATTTTTTCCAATATCGGCTGCCAAGAGGCAGAGGCGGTTTTTTTGTGAGTGATAGGGATACCTAAGTACTTGAAAGATGTCTAGTCAAAGCAGGGTTTGAAGTCTAAGATGAGGGCTATATTTCTGAGAAGGAGGTTTCCGCAATTCCAACTGTATATATTGCATTTTTGGCTATTTGTTTTTCCCCCGGAGGCATGAAGGAAGAGGTCAAGGGTTGACTTAAATCTATAAGCAATGATGGACGAGGCACTACCCATAAGAATGGTGTCATCAGCAAACTGCGCGTGGTTGATGGGAGGAACGTTTTTGGATATTACAATGCCTGGGAGGCAACCATTCAATTGCTGATTATTAAGTTTTCTACTCAAGGAGTCCGCCATGATGACAAAAAGGCTAGGGGAGAGGGGACAACCTTGCCTCAGTCCCCTGGTCAAGCGGAAGAAGGAAGAAGGTCTGCCATTAACTAGCGGGGCGATCCAATACATGCTTTGATCCATCCTATGAAGTCTTTTCCAAACCCAAATTTTGCCATTACTGTGAAAAGAAATTCATGCCTTACTCTATCAAAAGCATTTGCCATGTCCAATTTTATAACCATACCTGAATCTTTTCTTTGAATGCTCGAGTGTATTGCCTCTTGGACAAGAAGGATATTGTCATAAATTTGTCGTTCCGCCTTGATTTGGAGATATGATTCTGGGTAGAAGCCTTTTAATTCTGTTGGCTATGATTTTGGTAAGAATTTTGTAGGAGGAGTTACATAGTGAGATGGGGCGGAATCTTCCTATGGAGAGGGGGTGTTTCTCCTTGGGTATGAGAGCTATGAATGTGGAGTTGGTGGACCCTCCAATTATTGCTCTTCCCCTGGTCCAGTTGAGCATTCTAACCAGATCTTTTTTGAGCCAATACCAAAATTTCCTATAGAATTGAATGGGAAGTCCGTCCGGGCCTGGTGCCTTTTCTGGATGCAATGACCAAACTGCTTTTTTCACTTCTTCTTCTATGATCTGATCCATTAATCTCTTATTGTCAGAATCTGAAATAAGCGCAGGGATTTCCATGCTCATTTGATCTAGATCATCTTTAGAGACTTCCTCATTTTCATTATATAACATTTCAAAATAAGCTTTAGCTTCTTGGAGAATGTTGTCCTGTCCTTCTATCTTTTGGCCATCCTCTCTTGTGAGACTCAGGATGTTGTTTTTCCTGTATCTCTCCTTGCATTGAGCATGAAAGAATTTGGTATTCCTGTCTCCTACCTTTAACCAGAGACATCTTGATCTAAGCCTCCATTCTTCTTCTTCTTTTCTAGCTATGTTCTGAATTGCCTCATCAAGATTCTTTTCTTCTCTAAACATTTCCACTGTGACTGTATTCTGCTCCATTTTAATTTGATGTTGTTCCATTTCCTTTTGAAGTTTATCAAGTTCTTCTCCAGGTTTTAGACTGTTTTGCTTTGCCTAGGTTTTCAGAGCTCTTTTGATTAACTTTAATTTGGTCTCCCAAATGTAGCCAGGGGATCCAGGAATGAATTGCTTCCAGATTGAGACAACTTCATCCATGCAATTTTGGTTTTCTAGCCAAGTCGGATTGAGCCTAAAGGGAAGAGGGCCAAGGTTGCCTGGGGAGGAAAAAAAAAGGGAGATGGGCCTGTGGTCAGAGGTGGTTGAGGCTAATATTTTGGATTCAGGGATTTTGGGGTTGAGGAGAAAGGAGGAGCTGATTAGAAAGCGATCCAGGCGAGCAGCAATGTGATTTGGGCCAATCCTCTTGTTGTTCCAGGTGTAGGCACCATGCTTGAGCTTAATGTCTATTAAATTCCATTCCGAAAGCAGGTCTTCCATTCTTTCTCCAAATGGATCTCTGATTTTTGACCCACCTTTCCTCTCCAACGCTGAGATGGTGACATTAAAATCACCTGCTAGGATACAAGGGAGATTTGCTATGGTGGGCCGCAGGTCTATTAGCTGGTTCCAAAACTGTTCCTTTTGGCCATACATGGTCATCCCATAAATATTTCCTATCCAAAACCTATCATTACTTGAAATATCTTCTAACTCAGTAAAAATCCAGTGCCGATTTGTCTCAAAAGAATGACATTTATACTTACTTTCATCCCATAGGGATATAAGTCCTCCAGATGCTCCTGTTGCATTGACTGCAATTCCTTTTCCTTTGGGCCATACTTTCTTCATAATGCTGATGCAGTCTTCCTTTTGCATTTTAGTCTCCTGGATTGTGAGGATTGAAATGTTCTCCATTTTTTTTATTCTTTTTATTGCTTCTTCTTTTTGCTTTCCGCCTAATCCTCTACAATTCCAAGAGACTATTTTCATTATTTTTTGGTTTGAAGAGGACCTGCTCTATCCTTTCTTTCCTCCTGAATCTGTTTTCCACTAGATATTACTCTGACATGCTGGTCCAAACTGGTTTGCTTCCCCGCCGCCCTTTCTCTGGCTGCTTCTTGTTCTCTGATAGTTTTGTTTAGTCTTCTTCCTCTTTTGGCTATGGGTTCTTGTTCGTCTTCTTTGCTCTCCGAGGTTTCTTCTTGAAATAATTTTGCTTTGGCTCTTGTTACTGATCCTCCTGAATTTAATGAGGGCTCTATTCCATCCACTGCGTGCTGAGAGGAGGGTGGGTTTTGGTTCTTGTCCTCAATATCGACTTGATCCTAATCTCCTTGATGTTCTTCGGATTGCTTTTCTTGCTCCCGTTCTTCTTCATTTTCTTCACTACTCAGGATCTAAAATTTGTTGGGGTGCTCTTTGGTTTTTGGGGGAGATTTGTTCCCTGCACTTGCATTATTTTTGCTCCCTTTTTTCTTTGAGACTTCGTTCCATTCTCCTCCTTGAGTTTCTTCTACTTCTGGGGTTTTTCTTTTGGGGCATAGCCTCGCAAAATGCCCATATTCATGACAAACCTTGCACTTAAAGGGAATCTGCTCATAGTCCACTGTTTTCCTGTGACTCCATCCTTCCATAGCTAAGTCTTTAGCTTCTGGGAGACCCTTTTCCAGGTCAACTTCAACACATATTCTTGCACAAGAGAACATAGGGGGTTTTGGCTCTGATTTGTTGATATATTTCCCCAACAAGTTGCCTATGGCTCGTAAGTCTTCATCATTCAAACAGTGGAGGGGGAGGTGCGGCAGTTTTACCCAGACGGGAACTGCCCTTGGAATGTCTTTTTCTGGGTCAAAAGAAAGATCCCATTTATTAAGGTACATTCCTCTTGGCCCCATGAAATATGGTCCATTCTTGAAGATTAAGTCTCGATCCTCCTTTTTCTCAAAGTAAAAGACAAAAAACCCTTTCCCACAGAAGATTTGCTGCACCTCACCTTGGATTAGAGGTCGCCAATTTTTGCTGAGCCAAGATTCAATAGAGCGAGGGGAGGGCCAAAGTCCCGTGAAGTGTCCTACCAGTCCTTTTTCTGCTAGCGCAATGGCTTTACATTTCGAGGCGGTTGAGGTGAGCTTCACTTCTGGAACCTCTGCTCTTTTGACAAACTTGGATTCGGGTTGGGCTGAGACTTTCGTTGAGGCAGGCAGAGAAGCAACCAATTCCTTGAACAAATCGGCGATGAGAGGACAGCCAGCCTCCAGGCCATTGCGGCCAGGATCCGGCGGCGGCTCCATTCGAGCAGGCGAAACTGCAAACCCTAGCAGCTGAAAGACAGCATGTATTTCAAAAGGTGGAAAGTAACTATGTCAAAGAATAAAGTTGTTAAGCTCAGAGTCTAGAAGATTTGTGCCATCTATCTCAGTCACACCATACATTCCATTTGCAAAACCTATTCAATCGAGCCAAGGACTCTGATTGTAACAATAGTTTTAGTTGTACTAGAGGGCCCATAATCTTGATTGAGCATGCTACTGTATTTCTGCCCTCGAGGTTAGTGAATGCACTGTAATAGAGTAGTGCAATATTCTTTATTTCTACTAAAACGTCTATGAATGTGCTCAAACTCACTGAGAAATCTGTTGTACAAAGGCACTCAAAACCTTGATTGAGACAAACACAAGATGAAGTTCTAGTGGAGGCAGAGACCCTTGTATTCGTCACTAAATGGAGGTAATGTTGGATTGATATTTGATGCTGAAGCTGTTGATCTTATAGAGGATGATTAATAGAGAACCTTGTTTCTGTATTTTTTCTGTGACAACTCTTCTCTGGCAATCAGTGAGAACCTTGTTTTTGGTATTTCTTATGTGACAACTCTTCTCTGGCAATCACAAGCAATCATCATTGGTTATAAGAATGTTCTAGCTATTGATATTGGAATATATTATTCTTCCCCACAAGCTGAGAATGTTAAGGATCCCTACATGTTTGCAGTCGTTGCTGCCCCAGTTGCTAGTTTTTCCCACCGTAGCTGCTCCAAAAGAAAACGAAGGAAACCCAAGCCAGAAGAAGAATCTGATGAGGAAATGGGTCTTCAGTCTTTTTTATTAGATTGGCAAAGTTACCAAAGTAATGTCAGTGGATGACTCTTCTTTTATCAAGTTCAAGGGGCAATGACACAAGAAAGGGAGGTTTTAAGATGCAAAAGGGGAGTAGAACCAAAGGATCCTGTCAGTGTAGAATCCAAGGGGTCTATGTCTAAGCTTATTATGTCAGCAAATAACGACAGTAGAAGGAAAATCAAGAAATGATCTAGAAATTAATGATGGAAAAGCATTGCTATTTATTGGCTAAAACTTCTTTAGAACATGATATATACAATTTTTCTCATCTGGGGAGGGAACAAAAAAGGATATAACCAGAAATAATCTTGACTTATTCAATGGTGAAAAGAGAGGGGATATGAAAGGAGGGATTTTCCAATAAAATCGGGATTTCGTTGTCAAACAGTATGGTGCAGGAAAACTCCAAGAAATACACGCTCGCTTCACTCCACAAAGGCTCAGGATTTTATTGTCAAAACTTCTGGCTCTGTGAAACTAAATACACGTCAAATACAAGAACAATGAATGAAGAGGAAGCTAGTAGCCTGTTCCCTTAGGAAATGAAATAAAAAATTGATCAGGGAAGTAGTGTGTGGCTCTTATCACAAAAGGAATGGAATTCAACTCATCAAAACATGACAGACTGGCAAAGATATCAGAGACAACAGATTTCAGATTCCTCTGTTGACCATGTTCCAAATGTTTTAAAAATATACTTATGTCCAGGGATGTGTGGTTTAGTGGCAGCAATCAGGGTTCAAAACCTCCTGAATGTAAGTGGGTGCAGATGAGGCTAGGTGCAAGTCTTAAATGGTTTGACAACATAGAAACAACCTGCAAAATGTGGCATCTTAGCCAAATGACTACTGTAAGTTAGTATAAGCAGCCTTTCCCAAAATAAATTGCAACATCTCACTGACGATAATGACCTCAAGATAATTGAATTTCTATATGTTCAAAAGAAAAGCTTTCACAACTCCAGTACTTGAATCATGGTAGTAGAAGTCATGGAAAGAAGCAGAACAATGAAGAGATCGCAGTTCATCAAAAAATGAAACTTGGTAAAAGAACTCTCAGTTCTATCTTTAAGAAGAAGCCCACATAAAATGCTTTTAATGGTTATGAATATGTAAAAAGTTTGGAAGCACCAATGCATTCAAAACAAAAACGCTGTGTTGCAAAAACCCATCTTGCACAGTATTGTATGGCAATACACCAACAAGATTGAGCAATGCACTCATAAAGTTTTATCATGCAAGTGAATATTTGTGTCAAACCTGAACATTACAATAATGTTTAAATGTTATTTTCCTTCTATTACCACGACTTTGCTGTCAAGATACATTGAAATAGCTTCGAGAACCATGGATAGGATGAAAAATTTGAACAATCAACAATTTCAGGCATTGGATGAAAAGAAACACCTGGAGATGGAAAACAGAGTAATTCTTCCGAATCACCCACGTTTGGGATATGTGAAGTGGTAAAAAATGTTGTCTTGATTCTTGTGATTCTTGTGGAGAAACCAAAAGTGTGGTTGTTGCAAACAAAAAGGATGCAAGGAAGTGTTCTCATATTGTTGTTGATGAATCATGAAATACAGTTCTCTAAACCGATAGATAGAGATCATGGTTTTAAATTGCACACGAACATATGCTATCCCCACAAGCAGGGAATGCAAAAAAAAGTTGGCAGAAAATAAACCAGCAAGTTTTGGATTCATAGCTTTTTCTCACACAACACTCTAGCATGATGAATCCATTTTCAGGAAAATGCAAGCGTACCTGCAACAGAAGAATGGCAAAGAGGGGTAGATAGGTCCAAGTTTAGATGGATCTAAGCTAGTTCCAGTCAAGGGCAGTCATGTAGATGATCATCTTTGTTTATATGTATATGTTTTTAGATAAATTTGATCATTTAAATTTATTAAGTAGCATGACATAAACATCATACATTTGAACATGAGTCAATCCAATGTTCATATCATCAAATGCTAGTGGTATATGATCCTTTATTTGAGGTTCTTCAACTAAGTCTATCTCTATTATGGATAGACTTGTGTAAGCATATGAAGGTCTTGAAGTTTTTTTATGGAACTCATTCACAACAATTTTGACCCTTGATATTGTGTTTCAACAAAATGGACAGAGTCATAATAAAAAATGTTTTCGTCATTTGTTGATAAATGTTATGGATGAAATGCCGAATGTGGAAGACTATAAAGCACTTATGACTCATACAAATACTTTCTTGGATTCTTTAACAAAAGAGTTATTTGATAAAGACATACATTTGTTTGTGACAAATAATGATTCATTGTGATTTCTTACTTTTATATCGTCTAACTCTTCTTGTGTTTTTTACATCCTCAACATGTACATCATCTATGTCCTCATTATGAAAGAACATGATAACTTGATAACTTGAATTACTATACCACGATTGTAATTGAAACTCTATATCAAAGAAATGACATAAAACATATTATGATATTAATCTTTGAAAAGAAATGAAACATACACAACATTAAAATTAATGAATAAATCATTGCACTATCAGTTGTATCCATTGTACAATCATTGAAATCAATGCAATTTAGTAAGAGTGTTGCAACAAGCTACTTAGTTAGAAATTATCGACTTTACAAAAACTGAAAGATAAGCAGTATAATGAAATCAATTGATGAATCACTAAAACCAATGCATTGAAATAGATGTATCCCATTCTATAGGCAACAAAATCAATGCAATTTCTTCATGTTATGTTTATAACTAAAATTTGTATAGAAATGCTTTCCATTCATTGTTAAAGAGCACATTAGAATAAATAGTATTGTTGATAATTTGTGTGGAGATCAACAACTTGCATCAAAAGTCAATCATTCACTAATATAATTGATTTGTTAACAATCCAAAGTTATTTAAATTATATGTCGTTCTCACATGAATATCGCCTTGTTTCCTTATCAAATATTTATAATGTTATCGGTGATGCATTGAGCAGTATAAGAAATCAACGCAAGTCAATAAACCAATGTAGAAACATTGAAATCAATGCACTCTTTTTCATGTTATTGCAATCAATGCAAATACTACATGTTATTGCTAACACTAAAATTATATATTATTGCAAAATTCTTCATGGTATGTTTATGCGTCTAAAATGTTTATAGAGATGTTTTCCATTCATTGATAGTGGTATCTCAGAACGACAAACAACATAGGAGATACAAAAGGACAATATGTCCCATATATGATAAATTATGGAATATTTCACACGAAAATGAATCATAACTCACAATTAGATAGTTGTTTGGTCATTTTGTGCATTAAAATAAGTCTATTTGCACTAGGTTGCAACCATATAATTGTGATGATTTGCTATCCTTTCTAAAATTTAATGTACAAATAAGCAAAGGCGGTGCATAATTTGCAAAAGGTTTCCAATGGTTGCACTCCATGACTACAATATTGCTTACCAAGTTTACATCATAAAATTCAAAGCTCAATTCTCATGTCCGATTGTAATATCAATCCCATGGACATCCCTTCGTAGGCTGTCATAGTGTCATTGTTCACTAATACTCCAACAATTTTGTAATGGGTCAACATTAGATCCAATGGACCACTTCTTTTTGAAGTTAAAACTAATCCATTTTCACACAAACCAACAATCACTACCTTGTTTGCTACTCTTCCACTAGGATAGTTGCTACTAGAGATAAGAGGAGAATTATATTTTATGATACCTTTCATATCTACCCTTTGTTGCTAAGGAGATTTTTAGAAGCATTCTATTGCAAAGTGACTTGTGGATATTGATGAATTAACCAATAATATTAATTGTTCAACCATAATAAATATCCATGTTGAACCCATGTTGGAGATCAATACTTACCGAAAATTAGAAATGATGAAATGTGAATATGAATTAAATTATGCATTGTCTTCCCCAAGCCCATGTTATTAGAATGCAATAACACTCCCTCCAAGACTAATCCCATTTTGCTAGAATGCAACAACATTTCCTCCAAGGCATGGGTATCCCATAAGAAATAATCTAGATTAGCTTTGGTATTATCCATGTTAACTTTTGTATTATTATTTCTATCCCTAACATCCAAATAACTAGTGCTACTATAGACATTCTAAATTGGTGAATCAAGACATAGTTGGAATTGAATAGGTGGTTGGCCCAATTATGCTTGATATGCTTTATCTCCATGCTATGCTTGTTTATCAACCTTCTCTCAAGTTGACATCACAATGGGATGCAGTGGTAGATGATAGACATGTCATGACACTCATTCTCCACCTTAGTTTGAGAATGGCTAGAAAAAACTACAAAGTATACGTCAAGTGGATGACCTACTAACAATAATTTCATTTAGTAATCAAGAAGAAATGAGAATCAATGGACCACATTCTATCAATTGTTTTAATTCTTTTTCCTGTTAGCACTACTCATTGTATTAAGCATGTGACCATGCCAACTAGTGCATGGCCACAACTCTATAAAGGTGATCTACACTTTGCATCATTCTAACACTACCTTTTCTCAAGTGACTCAATCATTGGCTTTTATTATAACACCTAATAAATTTATTTATGTCTAAACGAAACATATATGGGAAACCCATTTTTCATGCCATTTTGGATCAGATCAAGAAATATGAGATATCACCCCAAAAATGGTAAATAACATTTTTTAGGCCTTTCCCTTGCTTTCCCCCTCCAACCAAACTTGTTGAGCTCTGAAGGAGTTATTATCCCTTTTAATTTTTTCTCCTCGTCATTCCAATGACCTATCATGTGCCCCAATTGGAGTTCGGAGAGAAAAGTTATGGCCCTATCAAAGTTTATGGTTTATGGTTCCATATTAACTTGGTTTCATGGGGTTCTCAACTATTGGCTTTCCAACTTCTAAGATTAGGGTTTTTGTTAAATATTGGAATAAAATAAGCTTCATCCTATGGTATGTGTTATTGGTGAATTAGTGTAACCACACATATCTTCTCAAAGATTGCAACCACTATTTACAAATAAAATCTTAATTATGGACAATATTATTTTATTAATTGAATTTCAGTAATTGTTATAATACTATGTGCACTTTCTTTTTTTACGATTTCCTTATTCTTTATTCCTTTTCTATAATACATTAGGTTATGTAAATTGGTGTGTTGTCCCCTAATTTCCTTCCAAATCTAGATCACAAGACTCTTGATGTCTTGCAAAAATTATTTGATGGTCAAATATATACAATGAAAGAGCTACATCCATTCTTGCTTTGCATGTGCCACCACTGACTTATAAAAATAGGGGATAATATACACCCTTGTTATTGTGTGCTTATTTGAATGGATTTTTATCACAAATTACTAACAGTTAGGCAAAACTGTAATGCCACTGTTTATGTAGTCCTTGACTAACTTTCTAATATGACAATATTGGCCATGCTTCAAGACTAACATTGTGAAAGATAAAACCAACATGTTATTTGTGCAAGTGTAGGTAATTATTATTGTGAACTTTATTAAATATTAAGGTTGATGCATTGATAACTTTTCATCCTCAAGATTGATGACCAAATAAATAGAACCATCATAAACCTCTTACACATGTAAAATCATAAACATTCACACACATGGGCTGAAAAATCAATGCAAAAGCATATAAGAAGTTGATGAGTATAATGGTGCACTGGTTAAGTAAATGAGCGGAAAGTACAACAAAGGAAAGTACACCAAAGATAAGTGAGAAGGAAATTGAAACATAGAAAAACATGTTATAGAAAGCAATCATGATTGAAAATATGCATCTGAAGTGAAACAAGTATGCATGCTAGTGCATGTGCTAGGGGGAGATGAAAGATCACACAAGGAATTGTTAAGTGATAGGAATAATTGTAGGTCCCATGATTTGTAAACCTCAAATATTCTAATGGTCATCTCGTCACAACAAACTTGCTATTCCTTTAAATGAAATCACTGCTTACAACAAGGTTATCCTTTGTTGTGCAGGGGATTAAGTATAATTGTTGTTTCAATTATCAAATTACTCGACACTACACTAAATTATTTCTATCATAATCTCCCTTCAATTACAATGAAACTAAGTTATATTGTGTAGGGATTAATTATTGCAATACCTCAGTTTGACCCCACAATGTAAATTTGTAAATATTGAAGTAAAAGGGATAAGAAGCCAGAAACAAATGTTCAGGATGACCAAGACTATGTAAATATGTACATTTTTTATATTAATATAAAACCTCAAAATGATTGTAGAGGAAGAAGGACGAATAAGAGATGGGGGGCTATGCATACATCTGAGGGGAAGTGATAGAGGGCCTTAGCTTATCTCCCTAGCCTTAGCAATTTAAACCAAGTACTTAAACCTTGATTAAGGGCCATGCTTTAATTAAGCATTGTTTAATTATCTTGAATTAGGATTAAGAGGGGGGGAAATGGTTCCATGTGGAGGAGCCACATGACAATCTAATCCATACTTATACAAGTGAGAATTTGAGCATGAGAGGGGTTCGTTCCTCATACACTCCCACCATTTGAATTGCATTCACCACCATACTTTCCATGATCTTGGGGAGCCATACCTTGGCACGGTGACAAAGAACCAAGAAGCTATTGTTGGAAATGAATTGTGCATACCATTAATCTGGGTAGACTGGTGTGTGAGCGAAACCTGACCCACGGCTTGTTCCCTGGAGTCCGAATTCGAAGACTTCCTATCCAGCCTGTGTTAGAGCGCTATAAGGGAACTGGAAGCTTCCTGAGGGACTGTTAGCTTAGAGAAGGGAGCTTGTTCCTGGAATTGTGTAGGTTGATGGGGAAGGTGAATTGAGGATTGGGACAACTATGGAGGGAGTTTTTACACCAGTGGGTTGCACGAGACATTGAGTTGAGTATAGTGGCATTGGGAAGAGCTTTTCCCTTGTGGAATCATAGCCCCGGATTAAGGGTGGCCTATCAAAGTAATATTTGGCTTGACAGTGCCTAAGGCTAGGAGGAACATCCTTCACCCACAGCCAGTTGGAGAACATTTGATTTAAAAGATAAGTCTCTAATTGTATATGAATGCCTTGGTGAATTATGTGTTCACATATTGTTTAATTATTGTTTATGATTGAATATGTGAATGGAATTGCATGGTTTGGTGTGTGTTTCATGCTTATTTGGGCGACCATAATATTTTAATTCCATTGTTAAATTGAATGAGTTTATGAAAAATAAATTTTGACATAATAGTGAATTCAGATTTGAAATTTGAGTACCCCATGGTCCCAATGGTCGAATGAGGTTATCGGGTATGTTACAATTATGATTATTCTTCTTGAAATAAGGAGGATCATTATCCACCTTTATTAATTAAACAAACAAAATAGAGATGGAAACTAAAACAAACACACTATTGAACACAAGAATTTTCCCTAGAGAAACCTAAGAGGGGGAAACTCCAACAAGAAAGGATTATGCTCTCTCATTAAAACACAAAGTACAAAGGATACATAATCACATCTCTCTTGGATCATTGGAACTTCCAATTCTTCGATTGTGGAAGATATTATAACTTTGTCATTTGAAGATGTTATGATTCCTTGTCTCTGGAAAATTATGTAATTCCCCTACCACTATACTATTTTTATCCATCGATATGGTATTACTTGATTATGGAGAAATCTATTTGACTCCTTTGTAGCTATACTATGGTATTTGTTTTCTATAATATGACCACCCTTCATTGCTCTACGATGGAATGGTTTCATTTCTATTGGAACTCCTTTATCTCATTGCTTTACTATGGATCAACCTCACTCTTATAGAACCCATTTATCTCATCTCTATATATTTAAACTATCAGTAATGATTGGACCCCACTATTGGTCATTCATAAGCTAATCATCCCTCATCCAAGAACTATTAATCGATGCTTCAACTACCCAATGAAGTCTTCTTGAATTGATGATTGTTTTCTAGAATACACATGTTTCATGGCATGTCTTCCACATTGCACTACCATGTTGGATTCCACACGGAATTAAGGTGTTCTTGACATAGTCCTAATCAAGTTTTATTGTGGCATATTCCTCAATTTACTTGTTTATCATTAGGCATGTGGGTTGACTATGTTGATTTATTTTATTTTGTTATACAGGTGGAAATGGACGGATACACCAATCTCTATCCCCATTATATCCTTCTAGTATTCCACCTTTCTAAATGAGGATGGTCCCACCTTATAGGTATAAAATCTTGAGGGGGGAATAAGGAAGGAGATCATCTTTCTTTCCACCTAGATAGAATTCTCATGGATGAGATCCACCATATCTATAATGGGACGCAAGAGGGTTAGGGAGAGCATGAGTGTGGGAGGATGATCAACCTCCCTCCTCCAACCATATGAGGAGGGTATTGTGTCACAAGACCTACCTACTTTGGTCCTGTTCATGTCATGTTAGATGCAGCTATACATGAATGTAAGGGTGTAGGAGGGTCCATATTGACTTTCTCTCACCCGGATATCTCTCCTCCTAGATTTATGTGCCATAATATTTCTACTTCCCACATTTATCTTGATAAATATTCCTCCACCAAATTAATAAAATTTAGTAAACTTTTCTTTGCCAACTTAGTAAAGGGCCCTATAATTAATATTCCCATCTATCAATTGGGTTTAGCATGGGTGACTGGGGGGAATGATAGTTATCCTCCCCACCTAGGTTCTCTTCTCACGTGACATGTTGATAAAGCCTCAAGCTTCTATAGAATATAGTTTACCTTGGTTACCATCCTCAAAATCATAAGGGATGTGCCTAGGGGTTTCCTATTTTGAATACATATGAAAATTTAGCTTGCAACAAATCCTACAACTTTGTTGTAATTCCCTTGAATTAGAATGATCAACTACCTATTGGGTGTGGATTCTCACACGAGTCAATATTGGATGCTTCCATACAAATAATGCAACTTAACTTCCACTCAAATTTGTTGCAACCGAAATTATTAGTTTTCACAACTAATGGTGACTATTTTTTTGTTCATGAAAAACACATGCTTCTCCCACAATCACCTTCACTGAAATTTTGGGATCTCATATGGCTTTGCCTTGGCTCTTACCTTTCTCAAACTTCAATGAGGTATTCTCGTACTTTCCCAAAATCGGCTAAAGGTGAACTTCAACAACAATAGAGTCCACCTCTTTCTGGAGGTAAACCATCTAGTTCTTTGCCTTTAGAGCTTATTCATGTTGTCACTTGCTTGCTTACTTGTTGCTCACATCTTCTTCATGATGATTGGGTATTGTTGCTTGTCTTTACATGTCGAAGAATCTATAATAATTATTTATTCCTTATACATTCCATGGATTAAAGGAGGAGGAATAACAAGCAAATTAATTACAGTTGCTGCAATTTAAATAATTTGCTCATATGTGGGAATATCACAAGCTATATGAGTGTATACTGGTGATTTTTGGGTCATTCCTTTTACTATTAACTAATAATAGTATTTTTCCTTACTTTTGTCTAAAAGTGGAGCAACTTCAAAAAGAGCACCATAGAGCTTGTTCTTGGAATTGAAAAAATCTATTGAGCATTAACAATTTCTTCTTATCATGTTTCCCTTGAAATGAAAGTGAGGTTTCAATTAAATAAGTCCCTGAGTTGTCCCATTCCTTCTAAAAAATATTTGATTTTTCTTTCACTGCATTTCTATTAAGCCCTAAATGTGGGCACATTTCCTCTTATATAGTAGCACATTGCATTATTTTTTATGTCATATTTGGTCTATTAGTTTTAATTTTGATTAGTTGGTTATATTAGCTATGTTGGTTTAGGTCAGTGAGTTGTAATTGTACCTCTTAATCTCCTATATATAGGAAGGAGTTCTTTTCATTTAAGTATCTTGTCTTGTGTACTTAGTGCATTGTATAAGGAGGTTTCCCCCTCGAAGAGGCTTTCTATTCACCTATTTTATTCATTAAAGGCATGGAGTTTTCTTTATGGTCTATTTATGCTCTTTTCATGCTCTTTTTGGAAATTTGTTGCTTAACATTTGGTATCAAAGCTTGGATGCTTCCAAAACAAGTCATCTTGGAATTTTCACTATATTTTTTTTTTTTATAGTGTTTCATACTGTGAAACTCAGAACCCATCTAGAAAACAAGCCGAAGTATCTTTGGTAAATTTTTCACATCCTGAATCATTACAGGTTCATAGTTATACCCTCAGTAAGTTAGGGTTTCTCACTACCCCAAAAACTAGTCTCAAACAGGCATTCTGGGGAAAATTGTTATATCTAGAGCATGCACTATCCAAATTGAGTGAGACTAGTTGCATCATAAATAATACAAACCAAAGTATATTCGGTATCAATTTCATAATCATATTCAAAAACTTGGACATGTGTCAGACCGTACACTCTAGCTCTTTTGAAAAGGACAAAAATAACAAGTGTTGGAAAAATTGTCACAATGTTTTTTTGGCACATCCAAATTCAACGAGACATGTGGCATTGGAAAGAGGACATATCAGGATACCATAGTATGAGGTTTCAGAATTAGAGGGGCCGAAATTTTATGATTTTCTCAGTCGTCAAATCAAGGTTGGAAAAATGTATGCCATTTTAAATTTTGAAATAGTTTTTAGTAGAAGGATCTATTTGAGGTGAACATAAGGTGTGATATATATTTATATTGTTCAAAACGCCACCAAAAGGTAGTGGAAAAAATCCTACTTCACTCAAGCCACCTGAGGATTCATCTCTGACCTACGATGAAAGTGAAGACCTATCTTTCTGAGTGTCCAGGTTGGAAGATATGATTAAAGGGACTATGAAAACGATTGATTTACTTAATTTAGAGGAGAATATTATGGGAAATATTCAAGATAAGATGGATAAGATAATGAAAAGGATTGCTAATCTCCTACAAAATCGAAAGGAAAATATTTCTACAAGTGATGATAAAGATAGTGTCCATGTTGAGCAACCTTCCATTAATAACAATATTCCAAGAGGAATTGATTCTAATAATGGAAGTAACCTGGGATGGTCCCAAAGGGGTATCCAAATCCCAAAGATTGACATGAGGAATTTTAATGGCAAGGGCCCATCACATGGATATTCCAGATGGAAGAATTCTTTGATATACATGAGATGCCAAATCTCCAAAAGGTACCTATTGCATCTCTATATTTAGAACCTGATCAGTTTGTGGTACCGATGGCTTTGTGAATGCAAAAAGAACTCCATTATCTCTTGGTCCATTTTTACAGAAGAGTTGACATCATACCATGATGATGTTAAGAGCAATTCTTTATTTACACAATTGATAAATCTAAGGCAAAAAGGTCTAGTAAGCGAGCACATTCAACAATTTCAAAAGTTGAGTCTCAGAGTGGACGGAATACCAGATGATAAATTGTTGGATCTCTTTATTGGAACCTTGAAGGATAACGTCCAACATGAGGTGCACCTCTTCGAACCAACATCCTTAGAGAAGGATTTCATGGCAGCAAGGAAGGTTGA
Organism: Larix kaempferi; assembly: GCA_027924585.1. NCBI lineage: Eukaryota > Viridiplantae > Streptophyta > Pinopsida > Pinales > Pinaceae > Larix > Larix kaempferi. The sequence goes on from BSBM01000402.1 coordinate 8,512,849, forward strand.
AAGTAAAAATATGGTGATGGCTACAAAAATGACCACTTCCAACACATATAGAGAGAATAATGTTCCTTATTCTAACACACCTCAAAGGTTGACACCTCAACCACTAGATGAAAGAAGAGCAAAAGGTATATGCTTTAATTGTGACATCAAGTATAGTAAGGGACATAAGTGTGGCAAGAAGAAATTATTATACATATATTATGAAGAGGAAGAAGCAAAAGAACAAGAACCTTCTCAAGCTAAACAAATAGAAGAGATTACTTCCGAAAAGATCACTCCCACCATAGCATATCATGCATTGGCTGGAATTAGCACTCCTCAAACTCTCAAGATTGAAGGATATATCAAAAAGATAAAGGTAACAGTCATTGACTTATTCTAATAGTACTCATAATTTCATTCACTATAAATTAGCCAAAGTTCTTAATTTCTTTGTATATCCAGCACCGGAGTTTCAAGTAATGATTGCAGATGGAGGAACTATCAAATGCTCAAGGAAATGCCATAATATCAATCTTACTATGGGGGAATATGTATTGAATAGTCTAATGATTGCTATTCCAATGGGTGGTGTTGATGTTGTCTTAGGAGTTCAATGGTTACAATCATTGGGAACTGTGGCTCTTAATTTTCAGAAGCTTTTCATGAAATTTTTATGGGAAGGAAAGGAATAAAGCAATGTGATAAGCTCTAATGGTATGAAAAAACTAATAAAAAGGGGACATCGAGATGTAATTGCGCAATTATGCCCATTGGATGTTCAAACATCTAAGCCTCTTATTTCCCCAGATCTCCAAAGGGTCATTAATAATCATTCCAAGGTATTTGAAGATATTCCAAATGGTCTTCCACCTATTTGAGATTTTGATCATGTTATTCACTTAATTCCAGGAAGTGATCCTCCTAACATCAGACCTTACAAATACCCCTATGGCCAAAAGAGGGAAATTGAGCGTATGGTTGAACAAATGTTAGAGGCTGGCATAATTAGGCCTAGCCAAAGTTCTTACTCAGCACCAGTGGTAATGGTACACAAGTCGATGGATCATGACATATGTGTCCATATTATAGAGAGCTCAACAAGATCACCATTAAAGATAAGTTTCCCATTCTTTTCATTGATGAATTGTTAGATGAATTACATGGAGCAGTTTTCTTCGCAAAGTTGGATCTCTGTTTCGGGTATCATCATATTAGAATAAAGGAGGAAGACATCCCAAAAACAACATTCAGAACTCATGAAGGTCATTATGAATTTCTGGTCATGCCATTTGGTCTCACGAATGCACCTTCCACATTTCAAGGTTTGATGAATTCCATTTTCAAGCCTTTCCTTATAAAATTTGCGCTAGTATTCTTTGATGATATACTAGTCTGTAACAAGTCTTGAGAAGAAGATATTCAACATGTTGATAGGGTACTACAACTACTAAAGGAGAAACACGTACTATATGAGACACATGAATGTAGTAGGTGCATTGGTAAGACCAAATGTCACCACTATGAACTCATAATGGCCATATCTAGTTTTGAAAGTTGTCTTGTGAATGTCTTCTTCCTTTATCCTCACTTGATGGTATCCAGGCCTCGAGTCAATATTTGAAAACACTTTAGCTTCCTTCATTTGATCAAACAAGTCGTCAATTCTTGGAAGTGGGTACTTATTCTTGACCGTCACTTTATTTAGCTGTCTGTAATAAATACACAACCTCAAAGTCCCATCCTTCTTCTTGACAAATAACAATAATGCTCCCCAAGGAGATACACTCAGCCTGATATATTCCTTTTCCATTAATTCTTGTAGCTGCATCTTTAACTCTACCAATTCTAGTGTACTCATTCTATAAGGATATTTGGAAATTGATGCTGCCCCTGGAACAAGATTGATGGAAAAATCAATATCTCTATTTGGTGGTAGTCCTGACCCTTCATCCGAAAACACATCTTGGAATTCTTGCAATAGTTGAAAGTATTCTATCCTTGGTTCCTTATCTTCTAATGAATCTGATATGTGAACTGCATATAATTGGAAACCCTTCCTATAAAACTTTTTCAACTGTAAGGATGAAATCTTCCTTACTGAAACTTGCTTGGGGATTCCTCTTACTAGCCTTGGTCTTCCCTCTTAACCAATGCATTCAAGTACCTTCTCATAGCAATCTATATTGTCTCTATGTCTCTCCAACCAATCCATACCTATTAGGGAATCATAATATCCTAATGGTAGGACATTCAAGTTTACCTTTGTGAGGAGCCCATTCAACTCCATGGGACACTCCATCACTACTTCACTCACCTTTCTCTCGGTCCCTGTGGCTAATTGAACTAGCCAAGACTTACTATGCTTTACTCTACTAAGATAACAACCTTCAACCACCTTAAGAGAAACATAACTATGAGTAGATCCTGGATCAATCAAAACAGAAATAGATTGCTTAGCAATCTTACCTTCAACTTCCACCACTATTGATTGATGATCTGCTTAATGATCATCCAATGCTCCATAGATTCGAGGTGCTTCCATTGCCATATCTTCCATTGTAGTTGCTTCTTCTAAGTTGTGCAAGCTCCGGGGATTATCCCTCCGATGTGGACAATCTCTAAGCATGTGGTTTCCTCAACATCCCCAACACTGAAGTGGTCCCTTTGATGCTTTTTCTGCTGCTACTATTGGTTTGAATACACTCCTTGCTTGTTGTCCCCGTGGAAAAGTTCTGGGATGATTTCTGAATGGTGGCTTGAATCCACTTTTCCTTTGTTCAAACCTCCCTCTTGGCTTTCCTCTCCATGCTGGATGAACCTCTGATTTCCCTTTACTTTGCTCATAGAAATGCATTTCCATCCTAATGGCTTCATCAAGCTTGGTGGATTGACAAAATCAATCCTATCTCTGAAATTTTGGGGTAGACTACCAAGGAAACATTGGATCTTTACTCTTACATCTTTGATGTAGTTTACATATCTCAACAACTCCAAAAACTTATGGACATGTTCTTCCATGGAATTATGTGCCAACCTGAGTTCATTGAACTCTTTCCTCTTGCTGTCATAATACCTAGATGATAAGTATTTTTCCTTGAAGTACCTTTTGAATTGCTCCCAGCTAATCCTCTTTTCACTAATCCTCTTCACTTGCATGAGGTGCTCCCACCAAATTGAAGGTCTGCCATTCAGATTGTAAATGGAAACTCTGGACTTTTCATTTCCTGAATAATCATGCATTCTAAAGTACTTCTTCATTCCAAGAACCCATGCCTCTGCCTCTTGACCTATCTTACCTTCTCCCTCAAATGTGGTAGGCCTTTCCTTCCTAAATTCTTCCTGTGGGACCCCTCTGGATTTCTTTCTTCTCTCCATTCTACTGGAAGTATGCCTTGGGATTCTTTGAGAGTCTTTGGAGTCACATGACCTACTGGAAAGAGATCTTGAGGAGGGTGTTCTGTGCTTTCTATTCACATAACTCCTTCTAGGTTTTGGAGTCATCTTCCTAGAGCGACTACCTGCATCTCTTTCTTCTTTTCCCACATTGCTTGGGTTAGACCCAAGATTTATCCTCTGATGCATATCAGCGAGGCTCTGCAAAATGGCAGCATTGAGCTGGTGCTGTTCTTCCTGAGCCTTCATCAATATCTCATTGAAGCTCACCATGGTTTCAACTAAGTTCGGGGGAGTTATTTGCTCCCTTCTCCCATTGGATTTTGTTTCAGTATGTGCTTCTTTCACATTCTCTCCCAACACATATTCCTTGTGCTCATAAGGATCCTGAGCATTGTTTATGGTCACCATTTTCCTTCTTCCCCTGTACGTTGCCCCTGCTGTATGATTCAACTACTAACTGTTGCAATCACTGTGCATTACAGAGACATTTATCAGACATCATAAGAATGCATATAAACATAAAACATCCATACAAATCTCAAAATTATTAATTGGACAACAACAATAATATTTTTTGTCAAAACAACGCCATGGGTGCTTCTCTTCCTGTAAATTCATTCGCGGTTCGGCCCAAGAAACCTCAATGCTGCAACGTGGGCTCTGATACCACTCTGTCACGTCCCCAAACCCCTCAGTGCCCTTCAAAGGCGATGGGAAACAACCTGTTACACATTTTTTTTCAACCATTCTCTCCATTTTTTCACGCAGCCACAATGGCCTTCGATCTGCAATCTGCATGTAGAACTCAGAAGTCAGAACCTCAAATCGTCATCCCGAAAAATTTACCCATCCGACTTCTGCAATCCACAATTCGCATGCAGAACTTGGAAGTCAAAAATTTCATTTCGCAGCTCGAGGAAAAATCGTCTTCTGACTTCCGCAACCGCAATCTGCTTTGTGGATGTGGAAAGTCGAAAGTCCAACGCGCCAACCCCATGGAAATCGCCCTTCCGACTTCCGCAATTCACAATACGCATTGCCGATTCGGAAAGTCAGAAGTATAACCACCCGACTCCAAAGGTCGTCCTCGACTTTCGCAATCCGCAATCCGCATTGCGGATTCGGAAAGTTGGGACCATATACCCCTGCACCTGCAAACTTCCCAGGATGATAACTTCTTCATCCTTGACCAAATTGGACAAGTCCAGTGCCGTTGGAAATCTCTTGGAGAGATATACACATTGGTGTGATCCCCTATCACATCTGAGTACTCTGACTTGGCCATATCTCCAACTGAAGTCTTGTCTAAACTCCCTCAATGCATCATTACCCTTCTGCAAGGAACTTTGCCTACCTTCTGCCGTGACTTCTCCCTTCACCTGATCCATAGAGGGGTCATGAAACACAACCGGGGGTTATATGCTGCCTTCCTCAAGTCCAGATGAAGCCAAGCAGTCCCTCTTAAAGGTGAATGCAATGCATAACTAAACAAATACTATGGAAATAAAACTAGTCAATGCATCTACAACCTGCAAGGTTAGCAGTACATTAAACTCATGCAAATGATGAAGCATTCAAACATGAACTCAATCTCATACTCAAGCTTATACATAGTTCCCTATTGATCAATTTCATGTAATCATTCATTCAATAACTTGATCATAACAAGCATAACATAACATAGGGAAACTAGCACCATTTTACACCACAGAAAGCACTTATCTTTGGAATGAAGTTGTGCAAGCAATTGGCTAAGTGAGAGGATTGTTCCACCCAACTATAGGTCTCTATCCAACCTATACTCTTTCAGCTGAGAGACCACCCCCGAGCTGGGCTGTGTATCCACTGAGGAGGGCTAAATAGGCTCTCTCACAGTCAAAGTTCCATCCCAATGCTAAGCCAACCTACAGTTGGATTTATCAAGCATGTAAGGGAACATGGAGGATTATGCTAATCCAGTGAGCTCAACCACAGAGCTACAGGCATATCAAAACCATTCAACAGTCATGGCGTCCGCAATACTTACCACACCCAACACAAGGAAGGCCCCCATCTCTGCTGCACAGTCCCTCAGGGCCCCTTCCCTTAAGTGCTCTTCAGGGTGGGCATAGAAAGGTCCAAGCTATTGTTTTCCATGAGACTTTAGCCTTCACTGGGTTTATCAAGCATATCCAACCCTCTATTTTATCTTCTTCTCTGTTATTCTAGCTGGAATCTTATTAGGGTTGCGACCGACGCTCTGCCCCGCAACTCGGTTCTCTGCTATAAGATAAGGGTCTTCTCACGGGATTTCTAAGCTTCTCACGCTCTAGAATCTACCCCAGGGTTTGATCCATGGGTGTCCCAATTGGTTTTACTTCCCATGCAGGGTTTCTTGTGTATTCTCGGCTCTGCAATTCGTGGCTTACACAGAATCACGATTTTCTACTTTCTGCTTCCCTGCTACCTTCTGTGATGCGTGATCACTAAGTTTGTTGGTCAACTGTGGGATAGGGATTAGGATGAGCAAACTCCCGGTAGGTAGAGTGGATTAAGGGACAAGTAAAACAGATCCTTACCCTGCCATACGGATCTCAGGGTTGCTCGATAGTCAATCGACCTCATGAACATGTTTTCTCAACCACCTTCTTACAACAGAATTAAATGTCAGCACGGGAGTCAAATGGGTTCACAAAATGACATGTGGCAGCATGGGTTCCAATCCCACAACCCCCTCACCTTTCCCTAGTGGATACATGTGGCATCCCCTCTTATTGGTTTCCTCCTTAGCCAGTTTTCTTGGTATTTTTATTGCAATATTTAATAATTGCATCATTTACAATATCTCATGGCTTAATAGCACATGGATAATTAGAATGTCAAATACTTGCCTCTTAAATAAAACCTAAACATCATCTAGCGGGGCCTTGGCCTTGAGCTCCACACTAGGCCAAACACACATTGCATGTACACAATATTTACATTGAAGCCAATCAACCGTAAGGGTCAAAATAGGGGTATTACAACTAGATCCAGATGCCACGTTGAACTTTCATGATTCATATTAAGAAATTGGTATATAAAGAAATTGGGGTTTCCCTAGGAAAAACTTAAAAACTAGATCTAGATGCCACGTTGAACTTTCATGATTCCACGCTTGGATCTAGATAAAAGAAACATAAACTAATATAAATTGGAAAACTAGATCCAGATGCCAGATGCCACGTTGGACTTTCATAGTTCCACACCCAAATCTGAATAAAAGAAACTTAAACTAATATAAATTGGAAAACTAGATCCGGATGTCATGTTGGACTTTAATGATTCCACATCTGGATCCAGATAAACTAATAAAAGGTATATAAAGAAGTGGGTATATGAAGAAATTGGGGTTTTTCAAGGAAAAACTTGAAAACTAGATCTAGATGCCACGTTGGACTTTCATGATTCCAGACCCGGATCTGGATAATAGAAACATAAACTAATAAAAAAGCTATATAGAGAAGTGGGTATATAAAGAAATTGGGGTTTCTCAAGTTTTAGATCCAGATGCCACGTTGGACTTCACGATTCCACACCTGAATCTGGATAAAAGAAACATAAACTAATAGAAGGTATATAAATAAGCAGGTATATAAAGAAATTGGGGTTTCCCAAGGCAAAAATTGGAAACCGAACGTATATAAATAAGTGTGTACATAAAGAAATTGGGGTTTCCCAAGGCAAAACTTGAGGTTTCCATGGTTTGGAAAGGATTTCCAAGGCGTTTGCCAAGGAAAAAATTGAGGTTTCCATGGTTTGGCAAGGACTTCCAAGGCTGTTGTAGGCATATAAATTGGGGGTTTCCCTACAAACAACTATATTAATACAAGTCATCCAAAGCATTAAAACTAGCCAATGAATTAACATTTAACCCATTAAGAGGACATCTTGTCTAATTTCTTGCAAAATGAGAAGATGATTAAATTGCAATGAGAAATTCAAATAAGATCATGCTTTAAATTGCCTTCTTTACCCTTGCACCACCTCCTCATGACATTAGTAAGCATGCAAAGACCAAAGCCAAATATAATGAAAAAATAATCAAACAATAAATTCAAAGGGGCAATTAGTAACGCCAATAATCCTAATAGCCCCAATGGAATGCTACCTAGGTATGCTAAACATGAATTAATGATGCATTACAGAAGTCATCCTAGGCTACTTGGACTTGATCTTAGGACGAATAAACATCATGATCATATTGTAAGATTAGCGTTCAAGTGCCTTTCCTCAATCATAGGACATCTTGACATCTATTTGTTTTGAATTCATTATTGTAGACATTTATGTCTTATGTATTTTCTTCATCCTTAGACAAGTACCTCTTATTTTCAAATTTGCAGCATTCCTTTAAGGTACAAGGTAAAGCATGAAGTCATCTTAGCAAAATAAAAGTTAAAAATCATTCAAACATTAACTCATAAGATTCAATAAACATAATCGATGGATAAAAGAGTCTTAAAGGATTGTTTACAAGGAGCACATCAAAGGATAGACGGAGCATTAGAAAACCAAGACCTAGGCACGGAAGCAATATGTACAAGGTTTAAGGGATATATGAAAGATAAACAATTAATAAAAATAAAACCCGTGACTCCCTCCAAAGTAGATAAAGAATATACATCAAGCCCTTAATAGTAATAGATTAGGCATTAAGGCTTAAATTTTTTGGTTGGGGGGGCGCTTTTATTAAGCAACATAAAGGGGAGATGTTGTGGCTACAACGCCAATTGGCGATTTACAGGACGAAACAATGATCTCCGTAAAGAAAACTAAGGACTCTTCTTTAAATATGAAGGTTAGAAATAAGATGAATAACTGAAAGAAATTTTCCAAAGTCATGTGTACCACAATGATGCCAAGTTTCCTAAAAGATATGAACCCAAATTTCAAGTACTTGTAACCTGGCATACCATTTTCAAAGAGCCAATAAGTGAGGTTAATTCATTTGATTGACCATACATTTGTAATGGGTATTGGTTTGACCATGTTTTTTTTTACTTTTATAACTAGCAAACATCCACATAAGTGTTTTCCTCATCTCTCTTTTCTCGACATTTTTTCGCTGCCAGCGAACGTCCATAACCATAGCCCGGACGAAGGTGCCTTGGTATCATACATGCATAGCCCTGCTACCCGCAAGTGTCTATAGCTCCAATGGTTTACTAGTACTTCCCACATTGTTTATAGAGCTTTTAACTTCCCATGTATTTCACATTATTGCTCACCCTTTTCTATTTATATATAAGTATTGCGTCTGCAAATAGAGTAAGTGGGAACTAGGGTGATACAAGAGTTGCTTTGATTTGCTAAGTAAATGTTATGCATTTAAGTTTAACCCAAAGGTTTACTCAAAAATCATCATAGTAGTAGCCAAAGAATTAATGTGAAATGGATGGAGCTCACAAAAAATAGCAGATAGACATTTTCCTTCACTATCGGATTACAAATGTATTACTTAGTAAGCACATGTATTCCATAAAGGTATTTCAGATAGTGCAACCTATGTTTTTCATGACTTGTAAAAGTATCTTCACTGTGTGGCCAAAGTAAGCACATGTATTCCATAAAGGTATTTCAGATAGTGCAACCTATGTTTTTCATGACTTGTAAAAGTATCTTCACTGTGTGGCCAAAGTTGGACCTGCCCAACTGCACTCAAACTCAAGCATTTAAACCTCATGCCAAAAGAAGGTGCCAAATTAGCTCAAAGAAGACCAACATTCGAAATAAGAGATGAAGATAATACTACAGAAAGGCAAGTGCTCAGGTCAAAAACCGAAACTAAGAAGTGGATAAAACCGCTTGGCAAATCTGATCTATTCAAATTCAAGGTAATTGGATAAAAAGGTACGCAAATGTGATGTAAGCAAAGTCAAGCTAATTGGATAAAAAATAGGAAAATCTAATTAAGTCTAATCGTATCTGAAACCGTTATAATATGAATTATATCTAAAACTTTCATCAATCCGTTGTAGTCTAGTTGGTTAGGATACTCGGCTCTCACCTGATAGACCCAGGTTCAAGTCTCGGCAACGGAATTTGTTTTAAATTTATTTTGTATGTATGGCAACGGAATTTGTTTTGAGTTTATTTTTGCATACCTTTCCTGACAGAGTTCCACACGTTGGTATATGCTTCATCAAATACACGTAAATCTAAAGTTGTTTTACAAAGCATTCTTGTTGTTTGCTTCTTCTGTGACAGAGTCAAGGGTTCACTTCAGGTTCAAGTCTCGGCAACGGAATTTGTTTTAAATTTATTTTGTATGTATGGCAACGGAATTTGTTTTGAGTTTATTTTTGCATACCTTTCCTGACAGAGTTCCACACGTTGGTATATGCTTCATCAAATACACGTAAATCTAAAGTTGTTTTACAAAGCATTCTTGTTGTTTGCTTCTTCTGTGACAGAGTCAAGGGTTCACTTCATGCTTTTTATCTGAGAAAACATGAAACATGAATGGTTTATTTTTTCTAATTTCACTAGGTATTGACCCAAAATACATGTTAGGGTAGCTATATTTTGGATATATGAAAGCATGGAACACTTAGCTTTAAAGACCTGAATTTGTTCACTTCATGCTTTTTATCTGAGAAAACATGAAACATAAATGGTTTCTTTTTTCTAATTTAACTAGGTATTGACCCAAGATACATATTAGGGTAGCCATATTTTGGATATATGAAAGCATGGAACACTTAGCTTCAAAGACCTCAATTTGTCTTTTATGCTGTACTAAAGTATCCATGACAATCCATTCTCACAATTTCTAGAGGATAAAACAAGTGCAAGATACCAAAGCAAAGCTTTACATCATTTTTTGTTTGCCAAACCAGAGTGTTTTCAATTCCTAAAGTTAGCCAAGGACTAAGGTATAAGAAGAAGAACAACAAGGTTGGATGACGAGGGAGCCAAAACAAATGATTGAACCTCTATTTCCAAGACTGACTTGATAACCAACTACACCACGGCACCATCTTCATTTTGAATGCAGGCGGCACCATGGAAGGTCTTTGGTTCGAATCCAGGAGGCGCCATAGGCATCAATGAGTTTTAATGGAGAAAATATAGGTTTTGCTGGAATTCGAATTCACGAAACTTGATTTCGTTGGAATGTTGGTATCATATAGTCAACAGTGTGATGATAAAGAAAGAACAGTAGGAAGTCATCCGTATCGAACTCTGTCATCGATGGAACACTATGGTGACTATCTACACCAACGCATGATTCAAACAATTTGGCCATAATAATTTCAATAACGAGATGGGACGTGTCCTATATTTGAGACAGTGCAAGAAGATCTTCCAGTTTCCAAGGAAGGATTCTTCATTTTATGAGCTGCAAATGATTGGGATTAATTGTGGCCTCGTCATGAAAGAGAAGATTATAGTGCCAACGTACTGATAAAAAATGTGACATCGTTACAATCGTAAGATTGCCCAGCGTGACTCTGATTGTCTCAGCATTAGATAAGTCTTCATTTTGGGCAGACCCAGGTGTGTCATTACCTCATGCCTAATAGCAGGTTTTTATTATGTTTTATAGGTGCTTCTTACTTTTAGTACTGGGAATTATATGGCATTGACAAATCAAGGGGACCAAGGTACCTCATGTCTAATAGCAGGTTTTTAATATGTTTTATATGTGCTTTTTACTTTTAGTACTGGGGATTATATGGCATTGACAAATCAAGGGGACCAACCAGCTTCACTGAAACTATCAACTTCAATTACACAACCTCTTCTAATAGTTTAATTATTTGTGCCATCTATCTCAGTCGCACCATAGAGTCCACTTGCACAACCTATTCAATCGAGCCAAGGACTCTGATTGTAACAATAATTTTAGTTGTACTAGAGGGCCCATGTGGTAGACTTTATCTGAAGCCCAAACTCTTGATTGAGCATGATACTGTATTTCTGTCCTTGAGGTTAGTGAATGCACTGTAATAGAGCAGTGCAATACTCTATATTTCTGTTAAAACCTCTGTGAATGTGCTCAAACTCACTGAGAAATCTCTTGTGCAAAGGCACTCAAAAGTTAAAACTTTGATTAAGACAAACACAAGATAAAGTTCTAGTGCAGGCAGAGTCCCTTGTATTCGTCACTAAATGGAGGTAATGTTGGATTGATATTTGATGCTGAAGTTGTTTCTTACAGAGGATGATTAATAGAGAACCTTGTTTCTGGTATTTCTTCCGTGACAACTCTTCTCTGCCATCAGTGGCCATACATTACTAGCTGCTCCACATGCTATGATCAATGGTTATAAGAAAGTTCTAGCTACTATTATTCTTTCGCACAAGCTGCGAATGTTATGGATCCCTACAAATTTGCAGTTGTTGCTGCCCCAGTTGCTAGTTTTTCCCACTGTAGCTGCTCCAACAGAAAAGGAAGGAAACCTGAGCCAGAGGAAGCATCTGATGAGGAGATGGGTTTTCAGTCTTTTTTAATTAGATTGCCAAAGTTACCAAAGTAATGTCAGTAGACGACTCTTCTTTTATTAAGTTCAAGGGGGAATGACAAAAGAAAAAAATCGAAAGGGAGGTTTTAAGATGCAGAAGGGGGAATAGAACCAAAGGATCCTGTCAGTGTAGAATTGAAGGGGTCTATGTCTAAGCTTATATTAGCAATTAACCACAGTAGAAGGGAAATCAAGAACTGATCTAGAAATTAATGATGGAAAAGCATAGCTATGTATTGGCTAAAACATCCTTAGAACATGATGTACACAAATTTTCTCATCTGGAGAGTGAAAACCATGGGAACAAGAAATGATAGAACCAGAAATAATATTGACTTATTCAATAGTGAAAAGAGAGGGAATATGACAATAGTGAAAAGAGAGGGAATATGAAAGGAGGGAATCTATTTTCCAATAAAATGGGGATTTTTGTCAGTCTGGTGCAGGAAAACTCCAAGAAATATGGGATCGCTTAACTCCAACAAAGGCTCAGGATTCTATTGTCAAAACTTCTGGTTCTGTGATACACATTCAAATACAAGAACAATGAATGAAGACGAAGCTCGTAGCCTGATACACTAGGACATGAAGACAAAAATCGATCAGGGAAGTAGTGTGTGGCTCTTATCACAAGGGAATGGAATTCAACTCATCAAAACATGACAGGCTGGCAAATATATCAGAGACAACAGATTTCAGATTCGTCTGTTGACCATGTTCCAAAGGATTTCAAAAAAAATTGTGTCCAGGTGTGTGTGGTTTAGTGGGGATGCAAATGAGGCTAGGTGCAAGTCCTAGGTGCTTTAACAACATAGAAACAATCTGCAAAATGTGGCATCTTAGCCAAGCGACTGCTGTAAGTTAGTATAAACAACCTTTCCCCCCCAAAAAATTGCAACATCTCACTGCCGAGAATGGCCTCAAGATAACTGAATTTCTATATGTTCGAAAGAAGGCTTTCACAACTCCAGTACTTGAATCATGGTAATGGAAGTCAAAGAAGCAGAAAATTGAAGAGATCGCAGTTCCTCAAAAAAATGGAACTTGATAAAAGAACTCTTTCAACTCTATTTGTAATAAGAAGCCCACATAAAATGCTTTTATTGGTTATGAATAGGTAAACAGTTTGGAAGGACCAATGCATTCAAAACAAAAACCCTTTGTTGCCAAAACCCATCGTGCACAGTATTTTATGGCAATAGCACCAACAAGATTGAGCAATGCACTCATAAAGTTTTATCTTGCAAGTGAAGACTTGTGTCAAACCTAGAACATTACAAGAATGTTTAAATTTTATTTTTCTTCGATTACCACAACTTTACTTTCAAGATACATTGAACTTTGCTTTGAAGATACATTGAAATAGCTTCGAGAACCTTGGATAGGATGAAAATTTTGAACAATCAACAATTTCAGGCATTGGATGAAAAGAAACACCTGGAGATGGAAAACATACTAATTCTTCCGAATAACCCACGTTTTGGGATATGTTAAGTGATAGCAAATGCTGTCTTGACCCTTGTGGAGAAATCAAAATTGTTGTTGTCGCAAACAAAAAGGATGAACTGATGAAGAAGTTCCAAGAATTCAAAATTCAATTCTGGATGCAAGGAAGTGTTCTCATATTGTTGTTGATGAATCATGAAATACAGTTCTTTAAACCGATAGATAGAGATCATGGTTTTGAATTGCACACGAATATATGCTTTTCCCCGCAAGCAGGGAATGCAAAATAAAGTTGGCAGAGAATAAGCCTGCAAGTTTGGATTCATAGCTTATTCTCACACACAGTACTCTCAACAGAAAAGTAAAAATGGCGCCGCCCGGACTTGAACCGGAGACCTTCAGTGTGTTAGACTGACGTGATAACCAACTACACCACGGCACCAGATGAAGAAGTATGTTAGCTCATAAATCCATTTTCTACAAAAATACAAGCCTACATGCAACAGAGAAGAAAACATGGCGCCGCCCGGACTTGAACCGGAGACCTTCAGTGTGTTAAAGATAACCAACTACACCACGGCACGAGATGAAATACTACTCTAGGTCATGAATATATTTTCAAACAAAATGGAAGAGTACCTGCAACACATTTGAACCGGAGACCTTCAGTGTGTTAGAGATAACCAACTACACCACGGCACGAGATGAAATACTACTCTAGGTCATGAATATATTTTCAAACAAAATGGAAGAGTACCTGCAACACATTTTTTCTGAAAAATGCAAGCGTACCTGCGACAGTGAAAGATACATGGCGCCGCCCGGACTTGAACCGGAGACCTTCAGTGTGTTAGACTGACGTGATAACCAACTACACCACGGCACCAGATGAAATGCGACTCTAACTTATGAATCCATTTTCGGCAAAAATGCAAGTGTACTCGCAAGATAAAATGGCGCCGCCCAGATTGGAACCGGAGATGTGACCGCGGCAAACATGGATAATCAACATTGACCTATAATTTATGGCTGGGTGGCTGGGGCGGTCGGCTGTGGCCGTCCCCACCCACCCCGAGACCCCGTCTGATTCGGCGCTCTCGCCTACCATTGAGCGGCGGTTTAACTGCTCATATGAAAAAAAAAAACATTGACCTATAATAGAATCTAATACTCTTTGTGCATACACTTATTTTTTTTCCACACAAAAAATCACTATACTTTATTAATAGAGTATATTGTGGTTACAGTAAAGGCCAAATCAACCATGACATATCAGTCAAAAGAGAAACGACTACTCAATATAAGCACCAGCACCGCAACATACACTTATCTATATTGTATAGATTTCTATAAAGAAAAGTAATGTAACACAATGAAGTTCTTTAGTTTGGGTTGTGCCATAGTTTTTGTTGGGTTGTTTGTTACACGGCATTAGTCAATTTTAATAGAGAAAATACAGGGGAATTGAAATTTTCAAAACATTATTTTGTTGGAATTCTATAATCAACATTGTGATAATAAAGAACTTACAAGCATATCAAATTGTATTATTAATGGAAGCACTAAGAGGAATCAAATCCCTCAAGGTGAATACTTATTTTTAAAGTGTAAAATTTGAGGAAAGCTTTGCACTTCAAGGGATTTGATCCCTCTCAACACTTGATAGGTCCAAAGTTTAGATGGATCTAGACTGGTTCCAGCCAAGGGTAGTCATGTAGATGATCATCTTTATGTATATGCATATGTTTTTAGATGAATTTGATCATTTAAATTTATTAGCATGTCATAAACATCACGCATTTGAACATGAGCCAATCGATCTATCTTATCATTAAAATTTCAATATGCAATATTCAAATCATCAAATGCTAGTGGTATATGATCCTTTATCCAAGGTTCTTCAACTAGGTTCATCTCTATTATGGATAGACTTGTATATGCATCTAAAGGTCTTGCAAAAGAATTATGGAACTCATTCACAACAATTGTGACCCTTGATATTGTGTTCCAACAAGATGGAGAAAGTCATGATAAAAAATGTTTTTGTCATTTGTTGATGAATGTGATGGATGCAATTCCAACTCTTGAAGACTAGAAATTACTTATGGCTCGTACACACACTTTCTTGGATGCTTTTACAAAAGAGTTATTTGATAAGGTCATACATTTATTTGTGACAACCAATGATTTATTCTAATTTCTTATTTTTATATCGTCTAACACTTGTGTTTGTCTTTTTACATCTTCAACATATACATCATCCATTTCCTCATTATGAGAGAACATGATAACTTGAATTACTATACCACGATTGTAATTGAAACCCTATATCAAAGAAAAGACATAAAATATATATTGATATTAACCCTTAAAAATAAATGTACCATAAACAACATTAAAATTAATGCATAACCATTACACTATGAATTTTATCCATTGTACAACCATTGAAATCAATACAATTTAGTAAGAGCACTAAAACAAACAACTTAGTTAGAAATTATAGACTTTACGAAAACTAAAATGTAGACAGTATAATGAAATCAATACATGAATCAATGAAACCAATGCATTGAGATAGATTTATCCCATTGTATAAGCAATTAAATCAATGCAAATTTCATCATGTTATGTTTATATACTAAAACTTGTATAGAAATGCTTTCCATTCATTGTTAAAGAGCACACCAAAATAAATAGTAGTGTTGATAATTTGTGTAGAGATCAACAACTTGCAATCAAAAGTCAATTCGTTAAGTATAATTGATTTGTTAAAAATCTAGTATTGATGCATCGAGCAATATAATAACATCAATGCAAGTCACTAAACCGATGTAGAAAGATTGAAATCAATGCAATCTTTTTGATGTTATTGGAATCAATGCAAATTTCTTCATGTTATTGCAAACACTAAAATTATATATAATTGCAAATTTCTTCATGGTATCTTTATATGACATAAATGTTTATAGAGATGCTTTCCATTCATTGATAGTGGTAGCTCATAACGAATATGTCTATTTGCACTAGGTTGCAACACTATAATTGTGATTACTTGCTATCCTCTTTCAAATTTCATGCACAACTCAATAATGGTGGTGTAAAATTTGCAAGAGGTTTTCAACCACTATATTCCATGACTACAATAACGCTTACCAAGTTTACATAATAAAATACAGAGCTCAATTATCATGTATGATTGTAATATATATCCCATGGCCATCCTTTCGTAGGTTGTCATAGTGTCATTGTTCACTGATACTCTAGTAATTTTGTAATGGGTCAACATTAAACCCAATGGAACACTTCTTTTTGAAGTTAAAACCATAGTAGCATAATTCGAGTACGAAAACGGATACTGATACGATTCGATACGAAAAAAATACGTAATAAAACAACTCAATACAGATAAAATACAGAAGTAGACTTCTTATATATAATACTTTTAAGCAAATATATAAACCAAATTAGCATAAATGTACATTAAAAACCATTCTTTTGAATCAATGGAACTTTGAATTATTGAACATGCCAGATATTATAACACCGTCATTTAAGATATTATGATTCCTTGTCTCTAGAACATTTCGTAATTTCCCTACCACTCTGCTCTTTTTATCCATCAATATGGTATTACTTGATTATGGAGCAATCTATTTGACTCCTTTGTAGCTCTATTATGGTACTTGTTTTCTGGAATATGAACACCCATTCATTGCTCTATTATGGAATGGTCTCATTCCTATTGGAACTCCTTTATCTCATTGCTTTACTATGGATCAACCTCACTCTAATTAGAACCCATTTGTCTCATTTTTATACTATTTTATCAATAATGATTGGACCCCACTCTTGGTCATTCATAAGTTGATCACCCCTTATCCAAGAACTGTTAATTGGTGCTTCAACTACCCAATGGAATCTGAAATAATGATTGTTTTCTAGCATACACATGTTCCATGACATGTCTTCCACATGTCCTAATGTGGTTTAGACATAGCACTACCATGTTGTATTCCACATGGAAATAAAGTGGTGTTGACATAGCCCTAATCAAGTTTTCTCGTGGCATATTACTTAATTTACGTGCTTATCATTAGGCATGTGGGTTGACTATGTTGATTTATTGTATCTAGTTCTACAAGTGGAGATGGATGGATACACCAATCTTTGTCCCCCTAATATCCTTCTAGTATTTAACCTTCCTAAATGAGGGTGATCCCACCTTATAGGTATGGAATGTTGAGGGGGGAAGAAGGAAGGTGCTAATCCTTCCTCCCACCCAAATAGAATTATCCTAGATGAGATCCACCATATCTATAATAGGGTGCATGAGGGTGCGGGAGAGCACGGGTGTGAGAGGATGATCAACCTCCCTCCTCCAACCATATGAGGAGGGTCACATGTCACAGGGCCTATCTAATTTGTTCATATTCATGTCATGTTAGATGCAGGAATACATGAAGGTAAGGGTGTAGGAGGATCCATAGTGGCTTCCTCTCACCTGGATATCTCTCCTCCTATATTTATGTGCCATAATATTTCTACTTCCCATGTTTATCTTAATAAAGGTGCCTCCACCAGCTTAATAAAAGTCATTAAGATTTAAATTTTTCCATCTTAACAAAGGGTCCTATAATTAATCTTCCCATCTGTCAATGATTGAGAGAAATGGTTGTTATCCTCCCCACCTAGGTTATACTCTCATGTGACATGTTGACAAAGCCTCAAGCTTCTATATAATTTGGTTTACCCTGGTTACCATCCTCAAAATCATGGGGGGATGTACCCAGGGGTTTCCTATTTTGAATACATATGAAAATTTAGCTCACAATAAATCCTACAAATTTGTTGTAATTCCATTAAATTGGAATACTCAAATACCTATTGGGTGTGGATTCTCACATGAGTCAATCTAAATTGTGCAACTTGGCTTCCACTCAAATTTGATGCAAATGAAATTATTAGTTTTCACAACAAATGATGACTAATTTTTTGTTCACGAAAAACACATGTTTCTCCCACAATCACCGTCATTGAAATTTTGGGACCTCATAAGGCTTGGCCTTGGCTCTTAGCTTCCTTGAACTCCAATGAGGTATTCTTCTACTTTCTCAAAATCAACTAAAGATGAACCTCAACAACAATACATAGTCCACCTATTTATGGAGGTAAACCATCTAGTTCTTTGCCTTTAAAGCTTGTTCATGTTGTTGCTTGCTTGCTTACTTGTTGATCTCACCTTCTTGATAATGATTGGGTATTGTTGCTTTTGTTTATGTGTCAAATAATATACAATTATTATTTATTCCTTATACATTCCATGGATGAAAGGTTTAAGAATAACAAACAAATTAAATCCAATTGTTGCAGTTTAAATCATTTGCCAATGCATGGGAATCACAAGCTATATGAGTGTATACTATTGTTTTTTGGGTCATTCTTTTAACTATTCACTAGTAATAGCATTTCCCCTTACTTATCTCTAGAAGTGGAGCAACTTCAAAAAGGGCACCAAGATCATGTTCTTGGAATTGCAAAACTCTATCGAGCATTACAGATTTCTTCTCATCATGTTTCCCTTGAAATGAAAGTGAAGTTTCAATTATATAAGTCTTTGAGTTGTTCAATTCCTTCTCGAAAAGCTTGGCTTCTTCTTTCGTTGCATTTCTTTGTAGGACTAGTGCATTCTTTGAGCCTTTCACTCTTGATCTTTTTTTCCATACCATCCTTGGCTTATGTTTTTGCTAAAGGGGCAAAAAATTGAATGATTTTTCTAGCACTTTGCATACCAATGTCCATTGATATTGTAATGGCTACAAAATATGTTGGATTATTTATTGTTCATCTTGCCTTGGTCTTCAACGTAGCTTGATGAGTGGACATTGGTGCTTGACTTGGATTTGGAGATACCAAAATATTTTTTGCAACCAGAGCACTTCTAACCTTTGTTTACATAATGATTCTTTTACCCAATAATAAGAACATGAATATCAATCCCAACACTAGTCCTTTGTTTACATAATGTTTCTTTTACCTGATAATACGAACATTAATACAATCTCAACGCTAGTGTGTTGAATAGAGAAACTTTTAGAGAAGGTAGTAAAATAATAAATGGGAGAAATTTATGCATGTTGCTTTTCACTCATTAGATTATAAAACATATTAGGGTTTGGTATATCGCAACCTTTAGGTAATGCGGTTTAAAAAATCAAAAGTGCTCTTGCTATATTTCACTATTGAATCAAGTGTGTGACATTGTTCTATTGAATATTCTTGGAATAACTTGGTATCAACTCTTTGAAATTGGTCTTGTTTATATTTTGATAATTATTATTATTTATTATGTGTTTCTTAACACCATGAGGTATAATATTGTTGAAAGGTTCCAAGGTTGGCTGATGGGGAGGACATCGATGGGGCTATGAGTCCACCGAAAGAAAAGGTAAAGGGCTCCAATGAGGGAATGACCTATTCCTTATGATAATGTTTTACCCTATCCTAAACCTCCTTGATTTTATTGTCATATTTCCATTTATCCGTAAGTTTATGCTAAGTTTGAATTGAGAGCATATTTAAATGAAAAAAGAAATATGAATATGAGAACTTGGTAATCATATGTCAAAGTGCCTAACTCCTATTTTGTAGTAACTATCTATTACATTTGGAGAACCAAGAATGGGGTGGAGGAAAGACTCCTCCCTCACACTCATTCTATGAATTCATGGATGGAAATTTGAATGGAGAGGGAAGAGCTTGTAAAAAAGAGGGTTCTTGGATAGAGAAAAAAGGTTTGGAGGAAGAAACGTCAACCCAAATCTCATATGAACCATGGAGAGATGAAATAAAATCTACTAGGTGAGATTAGACACCACTGGAAAGCAAATATATACCATTTAGAATCAATATATGTTGTTATATTGTTAGGTTGTTCAAAGAACCATGGAATCCATGCCCAAGAAGCTTTACTATGTTGGAAATGAAACCTAGAAGTAGCGAATGTCTTCGGCTCACATCTTCCATACTAAAGAGCAGAAAGAGGAAGGGAATGCATGAGGGCCTAGAGAGTAGAGAAAGTATGACTTCTTTTGTTGTATGGAGCAAGGGATGAGGGCCAAGAGTTATGTTATCTGAGAGGTTGAACAAAGTATCAATAGTGACTTGCTTGGTTGGTATAGTGGAAGCCTTTAGTGAAAAGAAGAGAGGTTTTAAAAAGATTATCAATCTTATTTTCCATGGTGGTCTCAAAGCCTAACACAAGGGTGGCATTTTACAATGGAATAGCTAATGGTTGGGAGGAAATCAACCCCCCCATGATCCAGATGGGTATCGATGGCCACCCACCTATTCCACTGGCTCAAAACAACTTTTCCAGTCTGACAGTTTTTCAGGTCGGAGGACTACTCCAAATGGATAACAATGGCCACCCATCTATTCCATGAGCTTAAGGAAAATTTTCTAGTTTGGTAGTTTTTATGGATTTTTGTGTCCAAAACTTTTGGGGCCGTTCTGAGGCCCTAAACAAATTTTTTTCGTAGCGTCGCAATCCATTGTTTGACTAAGGTAGGATTGGCTGGGTGAAATGTGTACTCCTCGACTAGATCTTTCCAATGAGCCACCAAACACCCTAAATGAAGATCGTATGAAAAAGTTATGCCCCTGATAAGTTGAGACCGCTCAGGACCTAGAAACCTCTTTACGGATCATCTCCTAGGGTTAGGTTTTTGGATGCTAGGGTTTTTTCCCTCATTCTTATGATAAAAAGGCCCTTGGACCTACTTTTTTAATCAGCTTGTGATGAATGAGAGTAGACGCCACATCTCTTCTCAAAGATAAAGCTACCACCATTCTAGTTGCTTTATTTTACACTATGTTCTATTTTATTCAATTAATGGAATTTGAGTTTACTATATCATTATGTTTCCTACATTATATATGTGTATGTGGTTCTATATATGGTCTTTCATTTTGTTCTCACATAAACTTATCCAGATTAGTGGTATTACAATAATATGTTCTCTGTTGTCTCTAAGTGCATGTCCCCAACGAGATCTGGATATCGAGAGTTGGGTCTTGAACTAGTCAAGCTCGGCGAAAACCACCCTTGTAAACCCAAATCGCCTCCCATGGCCGAGGAAAATAGAGATGATGAAGCATGAGATCCTATCAAGATGTTGCTCAAGGAAGCCTCGCGCAACAGAGGAACAAGATGATAGAAAAAATTTCCCAGATCTTTGGGCATATACCAACAACAACATAGGGATCATCAAGTGGTCACTTCGAAGGAGCCACACCCTTCAAGTTACAAGTTAACTTTGATATCCCTTTATTTGAAGGCTAGATCGATGTTGATGCCCCAGATAAATGGTTGAGTCTACTAGAAGGATATTTCTCTATCCACAATTTCTCCGATGGGGAAAAGATCACCTTTGCGCTCCTTTAGGCTACCCAATTCCCAGAATGTTAAAAATTGGTGGGAAACTTATTATGAGCAAACCTTAATAGAGGAGTCTGAAATGTTTAAGGGTAATCCCACTTGGGCCTCTTTTATATATGTTGTTAAAGAATAATATTACCCTGTGGGAAACTATGATGACCGGTACACGAGATGGACCACACTGCATCAAGAGACTCGACCAAATGTTACCGGAGTACACCAAAAACTTTCATACCTTGTGCATAAAGCTAGGTATCAAAGACTCTAAGCAGCACCTGGTTCTGAAATATTGCAGTGGCCTACATCGGTACAACCGAACATAGATGGAATTCCTAGACATCTCTTCACTAGGAGCCGCTTATTAGTATACTGCCAAAATCGATGATAAATTTTAGCAAAAGAACAAGTGAGAAGTTGGACTTGCAAATCCGCCGTAGAAGCAAGGCAAGAGAAGCCTTGGATCACAAAACAAAGGACAGGGTGTGGACAAATAGTCCCAATCACGAGAAAAGAAGGGTAACGAAAATACAAAGGACACTGGGAAGTGGTGTAAGTTCCACAAATGCCCCTCGCACTAGATTGATGAATGTCACTCAAAGCAGTCATTGGTGGCCAAGATCAAAGCTTCATAATCATATCCTGGTTACAATTCTGATTTAGAACCCAACGTCTCAGTCGTAGACCAAGGGAAGCATATGATTGATGCAGAAACCAATGTCATTTTTGCTACCACACAGATTCAACCAGAGGAACTAGAAGGGTTAGAGGAAAACGAGGGCCTCTTCCACTCACAAATGTGGGTGAAGGGAACCCCCTACATTTTGTTGTTGATAGCGACAACCAAAAGAATATGATCTTAATAGAAGTTATCAAGATATTGGAGCTACTAACAACACCACACCCGCAACCATACACCATTGGTTGGATAATCCAAGGATGAGGTATCCGTGTCAGTCATCAATGTTGTCTATCATATGACATCAAGCCTTTCAAAGACAAGGTACCGTGTGATGTGACCCCACTTGAAGTTTGTGATGTTTTTTTAGAGCAACCATATATGTGGAAGCGCCATGCAATGTATGAGTCACGGCCTCTATAGAGACCTTCATATCAACACCCTTTTTTTTTGTACACGAGGTCTCTCACTCTCAATACAATAGTTATCTAAGGTTCTTGAAATGCATCTAATAAATCACCATTTAATTCTAACCATCAATATTCTATTGCAATTCTATATTGTAGAACACTACCCTATCGTCTTACTTTGATTGCAATGATTTATTCTTATGTCATTCCAGTTTGTAACTTAAAGCTTTTATTGATCAATTCTTAATATGCAAAATAGAAATTCAAATGCAAATCATATGATCCCATGATGTTTTTATCAACCTTCTTTAACTTATAATTATAAAATCGTTGCAAATTCAAACATCAATTTCTAATACAAAATATGTTTATCCACTTTCCAATGCATATATAAATATCATATCCTAATGCAATTATAATTATCTCTTTCTCATGCAAATATAATTATCAATTTCCAATAATTATCTATTTCTCATGTAAATATAGTTATCAATTTCTATTGTAATTCAATTTCCATAAACAATGTAAATTACCTATTTGTTATTCTAATTCAATAGACAATGTTATACAGTCTATTCTTCTCCCATCCCTTATTATACATCAACAATGGATCAATAAACCAACGATCAACTTCTCCAAATATGAACCATTTACAATCTAACATAACCATCATCATTTAGAACTATATTTCAAACTATGTTCCACCATTTTAAATTCGATATATATACAAACTATATTCAAACTTTATTTCACCATTTCATATATATATATATATAACCATTTTCATTCATTTATACATATAAACGAGTAAACACATAAACTCTATTCATAACATTTAAAACTATAACTCAATGATCTTTCACCATTTTAAACCCAATATGTTACAATCCCAAAACTATAACCCGAGCTTGATTTGATCTTCAAATATACTTATAATCATTTAAAAATATATTCCAATTATTATTTCACTATTTCAAAACTATATCTAAACAATTGAATCTATATTACCTGCTTTATACGTTCATTTCTCATTATTATGTCCCCGACATCTATTTTTCGGTCGGGGGCATTAGTTTGGGTTGGTGTTGAGAAATTTATCGTGGAGGCAATGTTTAATTTTATAGTTGGAAAATTTTTATTTTATTTTAATTGTAAATCGGCTATTTTGTGAGCTTGTGATTGGGGCCGTCCGCGGTGACGTCTGCCTCGGATGGTGTGGCCCAGGAGGCGGCGGCGGGATGGCGTCACGCCTCGTGGTGTGAGTTTTTCGTTTTCGAGGATAATAAATGGGTTTTGATTGCCGAGCTAGCTCCCAGCTGTCGAGGTTTTTTCGATCTTCGTTTGGAAATAAATTATGTTTAATGCGATAGTTGGAGGTCTGTGCATGGTGCGGGTTATTTGGTGGGTGGGTCGTCCTTCCGCTCGTCGGTGGGTCGTCCTTCTGCCGGTGAGGTGCTTCCCCTGCAAATTCGGCGGAAATTGCGGTTATGTCTGGTTTTGTGTGCATGGTTCAGTTCATATGGTTCAGTTCATATGAGTTCATAAAGAGCTGTGGGTTGTCTTTTCACTCGCCTGTGGGTCGTCCTTCCAGTGCTGAGGTCATTCATTTGCAAATTCGGCGGCAATGTGCGATTTCGACGTGATTTTGCCAGCTGTGAGGTGGTCGTTTCAGATGTGCCGTCTGTTGTAAGTTCGGTGGCAATGGTCGAGTTTCTCTGGTCCAAAAAGAGGTGATAGTGGTTGCATTGTGTTGGTAGCCCAGAAAATGGGTGGGCAAAAAAAATCCTTGGATGCGATGGCGAATTTATGTTTGGCATTTATTTCGGCATCTGCTGTGATTTATGGCGGATTTTGGCTGGTTTTATTAGCGTTCTCGCTTCGGCCTCCGCTATTATATTTAGCTCTGTTTTATGGTGGATTGTTTATCGTTTTATCCGCATTATCAGTTCAACGTTCTGCATCATTTTCGGTTCTGTTGTTCTCTACTTGGTTTGGACGATATCTCGAGCTGCTGCTTTCGGCCGATTTGAAGTCTTGTTGCTGGTTCGCTGGAGCAGGTACGCCCCTGTATTTTTGCTGCAATTTTTAAGTGAAAAGAAGAGACAGGGTTTAGGGTTTTAAGTGTAACGAGTGCTGTTCATTGGTTATTTCTAGTAAGGGTTTTTTATTTCGAAGACATGATAAATGGAACCCTTTGTTGTTTTCTGGTTTTTAATGGCGTTCATGAGTTGAAATAATTGTTGTATGCCTTTGTATTTTTGCTGCAATTTTTAAGTGAAAAGAAGAGACAGGGTTTAAGGTTTTGAGTGTAACGAGCGTTGTTCATTGGTTTTTCCTAGTTAGGGTTTTTTATTACGAAGACATGGTAAATGGAACCCTTTGTTGTCTTTTGGTTTTTAATGGCGTTGATGAGTTCAAATAATTGTTGTGTTTTCTCGTGTTAAAACAACATGTGATAAATGGTGTTGTTTGCTTAGGTCTGTGTTTTTTTTCGTCCATGTGGTTGTTTCTTGGTTGTCGTCAGTTGTAGATGAGTGCTATTGGCATTGATGTTTAGCCAAATAAGATAATTAGGGCAACAATTAAGTTAACATGGACCATTTTCCAGTAAGCGGAAGGAATTCAGTGATGCAAAATTGGTGCAAAGGGATGATGCATAGAACCTTGACTAGGCTTTGGAAACAACATGTTTATGAAGCATGTTTTTGTGCAATTTTTAAGTGAAAAGAAAAGACAGGGTTTAGGGTTTCGAGTGTAACAGGGCCTGTTCATTGGTTTCTTCTAATTAAGGTTTTTTTAATTTCGAAGACATGATGAATGGAACCTTTTGTTGTCTTCTGGTTTTTAATGGCGTTCATGCCTTCAAATAATTGTTGTGTTTTTTTGCCTTAAATCAGGATGCGATAAAGCTGTTTGTTGGTGTTGTTTGCTTGGCTCTGTTTTCTTTTTATCGTCCATGCGGTTGTTCCTTGGTTGTCTTTAGTTGTAGATGGCTGCTATGGGCATTTATGTTTAGCCAAAAAAGTTAATCAAGTCAGCAATTAAGTTAGCATAGACCATTTTCCAGTAAACGGAAAGAATTCAGTTATGGAAAATTGGTCCAAAGTGGCAATGCATTGAAGCTCAACTAGGGTTTGGAAACAACATGTTTATGAAGATATGTCTTTGAAGAGAAGCCTTGTATAGGGGATAGCCATCTTTAGCATATGAAGTTGGTTTTTGCTGGTTCTTGCGAGCTGGTTTTCTTTGTTTTTGATTAGTTTTCGTATAGAGTACTAGTGCTTGGGTTTCAGTTGGGTGGGGGTGGTTAAGGCACACTCTTCCAATCTTAGTTCATCTTCATAGTGGGGAAACAATTTAAGACAATGATACATGGTATGTGGATATTATCCTCATAACATTGGTGGAGGTCATTTAATATACTTATTTGAAGAATATAGATGCTTATGGTTTCAAATTGTCCATGTTACGGTGAACTATTGCGGGACATTCGAAATTTGCAGCAAGAATACTGATAATTGTTGCTATGAATCCATGAATCGAGAGTTTGTAGAAATCCCATAGGTCTGGGCGTTTCAGGTGTAATGGGGGGTTTAATACTCGACATCAATAGCCAATTTGCATGTGCTTTTGTGCAGACTATGGAAAATAACGCTTATTTATCAACTGCATAGACCAATAGATCCAGCAAGCATCTGCAATGATAAAACATTTTCTTTTACATCACTGCATTTTATAGTTCAGAGTGTTTGTCAATGATTCTGTTTTTGTTTTGAATCTTTTTAGCAGTCTCAAAAACTGTTACCAGAGTTTTCCTTGAGAGCGTCTCGTTCTAATTTCCACGACTGCACATGTAGTATGCTAGTTATCTGGTTCTCATGTTCATTGTTTGACATATATCTTATGTTTGCCTGTAAGCCATCTGAAATATTAAATGGGTTATTTATCGGGTAATTCATACTGAAGTATATTAAAAATAGCTGATTTTTAACCCATGTATGGACTGAGATAACATATATAATTTAACCCTATATGACATTTTTAAGTTTTTAAACATCAATGTTACATTGGCATATGCCTTATATTGCGCTGCAAGCTAAGATATAAATTTAATTAATGGTATCTGGCAGTAAACGGTTGCATTGCAGATGTTGCAGATTCTGACTGTATTTAAGATGTTTAGCTTGTGCTTTTCAGATTCTACATAAAATATTTAACTAGCACCATATTTAACTTGTACTTTTCAGATTCTTTTTCAATTCATCCACCTTTTCTCTAGTAACTGTGTTTTCAGATCCTTCTTCAATTCACCCAAGTCATTCTCTATTAAATGAACCTGAGCATTTGTGGACTAGTTGCTCAATATACTTCTGAAATCTCAATTGTTCAAAGCTAATTGAATAAGCACTCTTGGACAAATGTTTTATAACCCTCCTTTTTATCTAGTTCAATTCAAATACTAGTTTTATATATCTGTCATAGCTAGATCTACTTTATAAACGATATAACTGTCCTAGATACGTTCAATCTTTTTATGTTCTGAAGTACAGTATTCAAATAGATTTTGCAAGTATTAATCATTTTGCATAATCAAGCATGATTTATTTCTCACTTAGACTAGTACCTTGTCAATTGTCTTAAGTGCATTTCACTGCACTTTTGGCCATTTCTAGCTTGCTGTTTACTCTCCAGAAAGTCATAATCTTGCATGCTGCAGAAGCTCATGTCCACTTAGATTTGTAGTTCTAACTCTCTGATACATGCTTCCAAGTGTCCTCTGATGTCATAGATCTAAGACAGTTTTCGATGCAATTCAGGAGCACTTTGTAGCTAAATTTTGCTTGTTTTTAGGATCTTTTTCTTTAGCTGCTTGTTAGGATCTTTTTAATTTCTTGTTTTTGGACAAAAAAAATGGAATCCAAGAGGAAACCCTCATCATCCACCAGTTTGATGAGTTTAGCTCGGCGAACAGGTGCTATTTCTTGCTTCTTTTGCTCAGCGTTTTCCATCACTTATAGGTTTGGTTATCTGCCTTTAAGGACCAATAATAAGCATTTATTAATGCTTTAACTGTGTTTGTAACTGCCTGTGTAGGGCAGTAGATCACATTCTCTGTCCTTGAGTTACGTTTTTGCATTTTTTCAGTTTCATATCTAAGTTCACAAACTAACTCAAATTGCTAATCCTAACCTATATTAAGTTACGCTTACTTTGGTGCATTCAAACTAATCCTAGAAATTTTTAGTCTTATTTTTGTGCATGTCTATATGGATGCCAGCTCTAATTGGATAACACTTACTTTGGTTTCAAAAGCTGGGAATCCCTGCATGAAGCAGCTTCACAATTTGACTATTGTGTTAACTTAGTTTAGTTTTACAAGTTGTTAATCCTTGCACCAAGCAGCTTCACAGTTCGATACTTGTTCTTACTTTTATGTTCACCCATTTAACAAGCAAGCCAATTCTTGCTTGTCATGGATTCACAATTTGACTTTGCTTCCGATTTCTAGTAATTAGATAATTTTCCTCTCTCATTGGTAAATTAATTGATAGTTTAGCTTGCAACTCATTACAAGATTTGGAATCTGTTTTAAAGTTTCATATTCTTTTGTCATTGGATGCATTCATTGATCTTAAAAAATATATACAAGCTATGAGCTTGCTTTAAAATTGCATATGCTTTTGTCATTGACTGAATTCAATGATCTTAAAAAATATATATAGACTGTGAGCTTTGTGAATGCATATTTGATTTACTTGTCACATATACTAATAGATTGACAATTTGCAATTCATTAAATTCCTAAGTTTGTTCTCCGAAAGCAATTATTCTTAGTGTTCTGTTAGGGTCCACCTCCTTTGACTTTGACTTTGTTTGGAAGTTAGTCTAAAGCAAGCAGTCGAGTGTTATGATGATAGTTGTACCCAGGTCATTGACTTTTTCTTGGTGAGTTGAGATTTTTCACACTTTCATGTGCGGGTTAATATGACAACAATTTGCAAGATCAACATTCTGCAAACAATTGTGGATACTGACTATATCTCTAGTCAACTAGTAGCCAATGCCATGAGTGACATGTCAAATTCACCGCAAGTATATGCTTGTAGAGAGGTATATTACAATTGGTATAAGAGAAATTTTACAACACTAGGGTTGTATGACATCAAAGGGAAATGATCACGTGTTTGTTGCCATTTCAAGCTAGTGAGTTTGAAATTGAATAGTTTTTACATGCCAGGTGACAAGAACAATTCCTTTTCCAACCATTTGAAGCATGGATAAAAGTCATTTGATACTTTCATATGCCTTTGCTTGTATTCTAATTTTCATTGCTTGATTCTGTGGTGGTTTGTAGATATTGGAAATGAAGCTTATATTAGTTCCATCAAACTAGGTTAATAATAATGATGATTACTGGTTAATAAAGATGCTGCCAAAAGCTATTACCAAACTTTTTGCCTAAGAACGCCTGGTTCTAATCTTCAGGACTGCATATGTACTATGATAATTGCCTGGTTGTCATCTTCGCAATTTGACATATACCTTGTATTTCCCTATAGACCAGCCGAAATATTGGATGAGTTATTTATCGAGTAGTTCATAGCAAAATATATCAAAAATAACTCATTTTTAACCAATGTACGCACTGGGATAGCATATGTAATTAAACCCTATATCACATTTTTAAATTTTTGAACATCAATATTGCATCAGCATATACTTTATATTACGCTGCAAGCTAGGATACAAATTTAATTAACTGTATCTGACAGTAAACAGTTGCATTTGAAATCCTGCAGATCCTAACTATATTTAACATATTTAAGCTCTACTTTTCAGATCCTATATAGAATATTTAAACAACACCATATTTAACTTGTAGTTTCCAGATCCTTCTTCAATTCATCCAAATCTTGCTTATTAAATCTTTTTCCAGATCCTTCTTCAATTCCTCCAAGTCTTCCTTATTAAATGATCGCAAGCATTGTGATCTTAATTCTACATACCGAAATTAACAAAACATCTAAATGTGAAAATATGCCACTACAACAAATATGTATGTGCTTTTATGAAAGTTTGCGGTCTTGCATCCGGATTTAATGAGCTCCACTACTCAAATATTGTGTGCTTAACACAAGTATCATTTATTATGTTCCTGACATCTATTTTCCGGTCCAGGGCATTAGTTTCGGTTGTTGTTGATAAATATATGGTGGATGCAATGTTTAACTTTAGACTTGGAAAAATTTGTTTTTTTTTTTAATTGTTAATGGCTTTTTTTAATCGTTTCTAGCTGGGGTCTTTCAAGACATAGTAATGCTCTAAGTACATGGCCTTGTACCTGGATTTGGAAACAAATTCTTGCTAATCTATATATATTCAGAGTCCATTTAGGGTAACGCACCAGGGAAGCCATGATCATACTCTTGAAACTGTTAATGATGTTCATTGAGAAAACAATAATAAAAATATAATGAGATAACTAGGAATCATTATGCAGAAGCATTAACACAATTTTCAAAGCGACATTTAGGAGATTACAATATTTATTTAGAGAAATGGAGTTTTAATTAATTGTAACAGAACTTCAATATTTTTAGCTTGTTTGAGGACATATGAACTTGAGCATCAACAAACATCCCAACATGGCATGATGATGCATATTTTGCTAAAGCAAAAAGGCCAAATTCAGGAATTGGAAGAAGAGTGCGCTAAGCTCAAGGCAATGATCTTTTCACTTAGCGAGGATTGCTCTTCTTTGATAACCAATTTGAGCACCTTTGTTGGCTGAGCTCGCATCAAATACAAAGAAGAAGAAATGGTTCATCGATCTCATATCGAGCCATCGTTCATAATGTATTGCTACTATTGTAGCAGCAACGACAAATTAGCTTCGTTTGCTGCTGTTTTTTTTTAAACAGAAACAGGTGAAAGGATTATATTAACAAAGGCTGTGCACAGCCATTCAGTACATAAGCAAATTCCAGTTCTCTGCATCTAAAGAGGGAAAATTGTAGAGGTTTATAGAGTCTGTCCCCTGGAGTTCTATACTATCAAACTTCCTAAAAACTCTATGATTACTGGTGGGGTAAACCTTCACAAACTGATTACATAATTTGAGGCAAAAAAACATTCAAAATAAACAGCTGGGGGAACCTGTAAGCAAGAGAATTCCATTATCCAAAGTTCTGCTGGTTGACTGAAGCCACCTCTGCCATTTCCAGATTCACTGTAGGAGCCTCCTGTACGCAGCTACATTGCATTTTGTAAACCAGAGCAGAGATGTCATTTTTAACACTGTCAAACTTCCCCATTAGTTCAATGAGGTTTCTATCAATATACTCCATGCGCGATTCCAAGCAGGAAAGCCTGGAATGAATGTATTTGTCTTCCAGAACAAGTTCATCAACTTTGTTGTCTGTGTTGCACACTGCAGAATATGTTCTCGACAGGTAAACCTTGATGTCGGAGGTGAGGCGACTCAGAGTAACAATCGCCTGCCTGACGCCGTCCATTTCGCATTCAGCCGTGAGATAATTACCTTCTACCAGCACTGCGGGTTCCTGGGAAAGGCAGAGATTTTGCAGAGCCGGGCCGAGAGCATCGAATGGAGGGTTATCCATGTTGTAAACAATATCAACTACCGTTGCCTGGGTTGATAAATTCACAGGCGTGGGAACTGTACTCGCCACGAGGTGGGCACGTGGAGTGACGTGAGATATTCGAACCATGCTATGGCGGTGGAGAGGGCGGAGACCATAACCAATTTCACCATAAGAGTGTGGGCTATTATGCCTTAAGCTTTTCCAATGTGGAGAGTGCCTAGTCTTCGGGTCCATTAGGGTATAAAATGGTATGTTAAAGCATTGTTTAGGGTTGCATGCCCCATTTCTAACTTGACTCCCTCATTGGCCAAAGTGTCAGCAATACCATTGAGATCCCTTAGCACATGATAATAGAGTGTATCCTTTGGGAGAGCAAGACGCTTTATTCTTTTCCGAATTCTCTGATTTTTGTCGTTCTTTAGGGGATTGCCATTGTTCATAATTTGAATAACATGCCTGGAGTCCCCAAAAACCTGGAGACGATTCATGTTGAGGGTGACTGCTAATTCTAGAGAATAGTACAAGGCAAGCCATTCTACTTGATTGTTGGTGCCACTGCCTAGTCCCCAAGAGAAGTCTATTAATTTATTTCCTCCAGGGTCAAAAATTACCCCCCCCGCACCTACCGCCCTCGGAGCTTCGTTTGCTGCTGTTGAGAGGTCTATGTTTTCTTTTTCTTTCTGGAATCCTTAATTTTCTGTTTGTTTTGATTTGCTGTCTACTTCGAGATAAAATGCACATAATATCAAACCCTTTAGGAAGGTTTACTCAATATAAAAACAGGGGTTTTAATACTTGCCATCAATACCCAATTTGCATATTTCCACTTGAGATTTGTTTTGGGTATTGTCATCAACGAAATATATACGCTTTGGTGCAGATTATGGGAAATTATGCTTGTTTGTCAACTGCATAGACCAATAGTTCCAGGACGCATCTGCAATGATAAAACATTTTCTTTTGCATTAGTGCATTTTATAGTTCAGAGTGTTTTTCAATGATTCTGTTTTTGTTTTGAAGCTTTTTAATACTCACAAAAACTGTTGCCAGAATTTTCCTTGAGAACATCTGGTTCTAATCTTCAACATTGCATACGTAGTATGATAATTGTCTGGTTCTCATTTTTATTATTTGACATATACCTTGTATTTTTCTGTAAGCCATTCGAAATATTAAATGGATTATTTATGGGCTAATTCATAGCGAAATATATTAAGAATAACTCATTTCTAAGTCATATATGCACTGAGATGGCATATATAATTTAACTCTATATGACATTTTTAAATTTTTAGATGTCAATGTTAGGTCGCCATATACCCTATATTACGCTACAAGCTAAGATACAAATCTAACTAGCTGTTTCTGGCAGTGGACAGTAGCATTAGAAACAAGGCAACTGTCAAACTTTTAGTTATCCTTTTTAAGTATATGCTAAATTCTGGACAATGTTGGTCCTTAGTTTCTTTTAGCTGTAGTGTTGTCAGAGTCATATTCCCATAGTAATTTATTTTAAGATTTTGAAGATATTTTTTGTAAAATGTAAATCTTGATTGTTCTATAGAGATATGCATAGCATATCAACAGGTTGAGTGTGCCTGTGTTTATGTATCGACTGAGATGACATATATAATTTAACCCCATAGGGCATTTTTAAATTTTTGAACATCAATGCTAGGTTGGCATATACCTTATATTGTGCTGCAAGCTAGGACATAAGTCTAATTGCCTGTATTGGACAACAGACAATTTCATTAGAGAGAACAGAAGTGTCAAACTTTCAATCATCCTTTTTAAATATGTGCTAAGTTCTAGGCAATGTAAGTCCTTAGTTTCTTTCAGCTGTTGTGTTGTCAGAGTCACATTTCCATAGTAACTTATTTTGACATTTGCAAGATATTTTTTGTTAAATGTAAATCTTGATTCTCATATGGAGTTATGCATAGCATATCAACAGATTGACTATGCTTGTGTTCTTTTGAGGCAGTCTGCAAAGATCTGAAATTACTCATGTTTCTGCATTTTCTAAAGACGTGCAGTTACTCATGTTTCTGCATTTTGTAAATGTTGAGAGTTCAAGGAATTTCGTTTGATTAATAGATGATTCAGTTTTGCAAGATACATTTTTCTAATCATATTCTTCAAATCTAGGTTCTGTGTATATAGCTAGAAAGACAAAACTTTTTCTGATCAAACAATTGCAATCTAACTTCTCTGTCTATGTTTGGAAGTACAAAACATTGTCTTTTTCTCTTATTAAGATTGAGAGGAAATCGTGTGCTTTTCATCCCTTTTGGAAGCACATATTTATTTTCCTTTATTTAATTCTCCAAAACAGAAACCTGATTGTCTATGCTTGGCCCAATGACAATTCTTTGTGTCTAACTTTAGTTATCAAATTCATGTTTCTTAAAAGTAAGAGGGTAGGAGAATCTGTTTAGGGGACCTGCTGTGGCCAATTTTTGGGGAGCAGCAGGCGATGCGACATGAGTTCTACGCCAAGATCTCATGGCGATGCCAAGATACTAAGATTCTGTGTTCTGTTGTCAACCTCATGCTCCCAAGGATCAAGCCAGCCTTAGGATGGGCTTTAGCTCATGCCAGGAATACTTGCATATTCCTTAAAGTTAATTCATACTGGAATAGATTAGAAAAATCATTCTCTGCACAAGAAGTAGTGTATCCGTTTGCAAATAGAAGATTGTTATAGAAAAATAATTTCAAAGAACTTGAATATTGTAGAAAGATGATTCAAAACAATGATTAGATATTTAGCACCTAAGTTAGTCCTGCAGTGGCAAATATTGATATTAGTCTTCAAATACTTGAATCTTGAACCCATGCACACACAAATTTAGAAGATATAAATAAATAGTAATTTATTATTGCTAATTAAACATAAATAAGCATAAGACAATGCACATATCTCATATCCTTCTCATTTACACTTATCAAAGCGAATAGATCAAGCTCTATACGTAAACTGATTATCAATTATCTAGCATCATGTAATGAATATCATATGTTAGTAATGAAAATTGAAATCATCTGTTGTACTCTCATATAGAATTCAGAGTTTATAGTAGATAGTTTGTTCATCTGTGTAATGTCTTTATGCCGAAACTGTCTGCCATGTGACATCAATTCTGGTGCTTGCAATGGGCTGCTTGTTTGCTGAACTTTAGACTATGTTCAAATGTTTCGATATTTGTGGTTGTTCCTTGTGCGAAAGTTATGGCTGATACGTTAGCTTCCAAAATATTTAGAGTATGCAAGAGTTTGGTCTTGTGTATCAAGGAATTGTTTATGAATATGCGTAATAAATGTCAATAACTATTTGACAAGTCTATTGCAGATGTCATTGTCTATTCAAAAGGACCAACCAAAAAAACAATTTTTCCCT
Source organism: Larix kaempferi (assembly GCA_027924585.1). NCBI lineage: Eukaryota > Viridiplantae > Streptophyta > Pinopsida > Pinales > Pinaceae > Larix > Larix kaempferi. The sequence goes on from BSBM01000402.1 coordinate 8,547,697, forward strand.
ATTTTAATTTTTTTTGGCAGTATCAAGGATGTGAAAAGATCCTTGAGTGCTGTCATTGGATTGGTACCCATTCTTGAAATGGTGCCTTGCAAAAAGGCACTTGTTGAGAACCTTCCTTCCTTGGGAATCTTGTTACATTGCTGTCTGTAGATTGCAAATGATATGTAGCATCCCTAGGGTGTGATCAGATTACATATTCAAAACCTGCAACCTGCTGCACGTTAAAACTTTAAAATTTGGTAGCAGATGATGGGACATGACAGAATGCATGGCACATGACAGAATGCATGCTCCCACAAATTTAGAAGATATAAATAAATACCGATTAAATAGACATAAGACAGTCCACAGATCTCATATCCTTCTCATTTACATTGATAGAAGTAAATAGGTTGGCATTTGAAGATTGGCTAATTATGAAATATATACCATCTTCAAATGAACATGATACATTAGTGATGAGAATTCAAATCATCTCTTTATATCTAAACTATTTTCCATGTGATCTCAGTTTCAGTCCTCATAATAGGGTGCTTGTTTGCTGAACTTTGGACTATATTTAAATGTTTAAATATTTGTAATTGTTGCTTCTCTCAAAGTTGGTTATTGCTCCAAGCGATCACTAAATGACAATGGATATTCACTGTCAATTTGTAAAGGCATGTGATCTCACCATTTACTATTGTATATACAGTTGGCAGTGCCATCATCTTCTGCCAAGCTATAGTGACTTTTCATGCCTTGTCGACATCTGTTGTAACCTGTTCATGTGTAGAAACCCAGGCACAGATTCTGCATAAAAAAACATCTATATAAAACAGGATCTGCTGCAGAGCACTCTAGCTATAGCATGTTTTCAATATGGCTACTGAAAGTTGCTATAACCTATGACTGCAATTAATAGGCTTGCTGAAGCCCAAGCCAATTGGTGCTTGCGTTCCATGCTTCTTCAGCAAATCATTCCTTGCTATCTCTAGTACTTTCTAATTGTGACAAAACATGATTGTGAAACTAATTTATTCAACTGCAACATTGGTAAAGCTCATTGTCAATCATTTGAATTTACAAGCAACTTTTGTTGCGGCTGCATATTCTGATTTGAGGCAAGAGAAAACACATTAAAAAGCCACTAGCTGGCAATGTCATCAACATTGCATTTGCTCTGACTATGATTTGCAATGGCTAGGAGTTTTACTAATCAATCTGCTATTAACATTTAGTATCTGCTTTGACTAATGATTTGAAATAGCTAGGAGTTTTATTAATCAATCTTCTTTTCAATAATTCAATTGAGTCTAATCCATCAATATATATATGTATATTTTTTATTTTATTTTCTTCAGACGGGGCTGATCTATGAATTCACACATTTTTTTCATCATTTTTATTTTTCTTCTCTCCACTTCATATGTACATGAATCAAACTAATTGGTGCTTGGGCTCCATGGTTTTTCAACAAATCATCCTTTATTATCTTTAGTATTGTCTAATTGTGACAAAATATGCTTGTGACTCACATCTATTCAACTTCAACATTGCTAAAGTCCATTATCAAGCATTTGAATTTACAAGCAACTTATGTTGCAGTTTCATGTTCTGCTTTCATGGAACAAAATACACTTGGAAGAGCCACTAGCTAGCAATATTGTCGACATTGCACTTGCTTTCGCTATGATTTGCAATGACACAAACCCTATGCATATGAACCAGAACCTAGCCCCTATCTCATATTAAAAACCTTGAACCAAACATAGAAAAACACCTTGAAATTGAACCAGAGGAAGCCCTCCATTGTCACCGAATTTGACATCTGAGCTATGAGAACAACAAGTGAATTGCAAAAACGAAACGTTCTAATAGCCAATGTCTTTCCAAATTGGTACCTACAAAAGCAAAAGGACGACTGGCATAGATCCGACAGTTGCTAGGAGCACAATTACAAAAACTTATGCATATGAATAGGAAACTAGGGCATAGCTCACACTGAAAATTCCAAGCGAAGCATAATAAAATCATCTTGAAAACAAAAAAAAAGTAGCTATGGAATTAGGTTTTCCAACCAACTTATGTCATAGATTGATGATTGAACATAGCATTGTTATTGACATTTGTAACGATCTGTACAACATATGCAATTCCTTTACAAGATATATATAGTAAAAATACTATGCTCTTTATCATGTCATATTTTTTACCTCTATTATCCTAGCTACAAGGTCTAGCTACTTATAGTTGTATATGTCATTGCATTGTCTCTTTATTTGTCAAAATGGCTTGTGTAAATAGCTCTTTTGCTTGCGCACATCCCATTCTCATATCTTTACCAACACATAGAGTATTTGTAATAAGTCATATATGGAAACAACTTACTAATTAGAAACAATACATGGGCTTATTGTTGTAATCGTTGTAATTAGAATTGTTATTGCAAATGCTATGACTATTGTCATATAAAATGCATATACAATATTACAGAAATACATATCAGCCTAGCTATAGACCTTATGGAAATTATATTCATAAAGCTAATATTTACTACATAGTAACATATGATATGTAAAAATATGTTTTAATACAAGTTTAGTAGTCCTATTTCCATAATATATAGCAAATAACTCGCAACTATTGACTTGGTAGTGGTGGTGAGTTAATGCGGATTAAGCAGCTAAAATCTTCTGATCCCAAATTCCGCTTCTAGCTAAAAACTAACAACAAGAAACTTGAAACTGACCCTATGTCGCTATGTAAAAAAATGATTTTAATTGTGTGTTTAATTATAAAACATTTCATAAACATTGACTCTTTTTAAAGTTTACAAACATGTCTTGATTAAATGCTACTTGTTCTATTATTTTGCCATTTACTTAGTTAATTGTTACTTGTTCCTTGTATCTGATATGATAGAACTTTCAAATGCTAAATTGGCTTGCATTTGTTCCATTCTTTCCTTGCATTTGTATTGTTCATTTCAATTGCATGTTCAGATTCAAGAATAATTCCTGGTTGCTTAACTGTGGGAAGTACTTGGGCTTATCCCTAAAACTCATTGTGAGGAGTACCACAGGAACCCTGGAGTAGCTGGCTCTTTGAGAGGACCTGCCAGTGAAACAGGCAACGACCCCTACCTGATTGACTAGTCCACACCCGTAAGGTGAACCAAGAGCTGTCGTTCGTGGCAAAGCGGTTATCAGTTTTACCTGCACCGTGAAGTGAGGGGTATTTCCCCAACATGCAAGCCGTCAGACAGCATTGGTATATGAGTGAACTCCTTGAACCATTAGGAAGCCAATCATACCTGGGGTCCACTTCTTTTTCCAACTAAAAAAACACAAATTACATTTATCTACCTCCAAATCACTACATGAATCCAGATCTAGCCCTATTGCAAATCCATATCCAGATCTTGATCCATTGCAAATCTAGAACCATTGTTCATGCATTATATATCCATTCCATTGTCAATCACTGTTGCATTGTCATAGATAAATTGCAACCATGATAGTCAAAATTGATATTAGATATTGATTTTCAAGCTAATGACAAGTTTCTATGCAATTTGCTTATTACTGCATCACATTTCTTTAGCAATAGCCATATGTTGCCAACAATAAGCATATATGGAGTTATAATTAGTGTACCAATCCACCATATTTATTAATACAAAGTTACATCTGAATGCAATATGCTACTGATAAACATTATGCAAATGAAGTTTATGTGCCAGCAATTGTTTCATATAAAATTAGAACAAAATTGAAGATAGTAAATATTTTTTTGATAACCCATTATTATTATACTTTAAATCATTGCCAAAACATTGGCAACGTCAAATTGCAAACATTTTTAAAACCTTGTTTTTTTGCACCCTTCCCTTTATTCCAATAGACGCCAATGTCAATTGCAACCTTCTATTGCTATTGCATTTCATCATTGCTAATGGCTTTTTGAAATTTTCAAACTCATGCGACGAGATATTTTATGCAGTAACTACATGCATTTATAAAGTTGTGAAAATTAACAATTCTATGCACTAGCCCATGTTTCCTCTTAAATTGTTATTCTTATGAAATGCTACGTTTTTCATTCTAAATTTCAAACACTTTAATTGATTTGTTTTTCCCTTCTATTGCATGTTCTTGCTTGCAGTTCAAGTGACTAAATCTGGTTGATTGGTCAATACGTTAAGATCTATGCATTTGCAACCTGGTGCTTCAGAAGTCTTATCAACAAAAGACAAAGTTGATGATGCAATTGATATTGCACTATCAAAAAATCATTTGCTACGGTTAGAAGCGTTCCATTTCCAAAATGGAGATTGCTTGTTCGATTCATTTGCCGTTCTTTTGCATTTTCGATACACATCGATAGAGATAAGAGAAGCAATTGTTAACCATTTCTCACATCAATTGGCTCAAGGAGATCCTGTTGCAATATCTTCATCAAACTTGGAACTTTCCCCTGGTTATTTGTTTCAGCTACATGGTTTAAAATACAAGAATCTTTATCTACAACTGATGTCTCAATCAGCTTACACTTCAGATAATGGCAATGCCTGTGGATTATGGGGTGATATATTTTGCATAAAATGGTTTGCAAATTGGCTGAATGCACCTGTCGCTGTTTGGTCTTTCTCAACAAGAAGAAGATATCTCTACTTCAATTCCACTCTTCCTGGTTACTGCTATAACATTTTGTTTCATGATCATGTACCTTCTGCTGGTCACTTTGAACCATTGTTAACTTGCAAATCATGTGTCATTGAAAATATTCCAATTCAGGAATTATCAATTGACATATTCAACAAATCTTGTCCAGACACTTGGACAGAGATTCAATGTTTTAGACAAATACTCATACAACAAGATTTTGACATCTTGTCAACTATTCAAGGTCATTGTTCTGACTCTTTGTTTGAATCGGTTTCAAAGTTGTTTAACATCTTTGGCATGAGTAGCCTTCGAAAGACAATAGCCCAAACCTTCTTCAATTGCATACAATCCAATGACAATAGAGCATTGAAATGTATGTCTACATTCTTGCCATTGTCTATGGTCAATGAAACTTGTACTGTTTCTAGTTGGCAAACATTTGTCTTAAATTTGGCTGAGCCTTTTACCATTGGACATATAGAAGGTTGTAAATTTGCAATTCAATGGATGTGCGAGATGTTGAGAATAAATATTTTCATTTGGGACACATGTTCTTGCAATGTTCAGGACCAATATCAATCAACAAAAAAATCTACAAAAGACATTTTCCTGTTGCAACATGGAACATGCAAAGGTCATTTGCATTTCCATCCACTAGTTAGAAAAAACTTTCATATAGGTTCTTTCAACAACGAAACAACAATGTCAATTGACTTGTACATTGATGCAAATAACAACAAGAGGATCAACCAATCTAAAATTCCGTCCACTCATAACATTAATAGCATATATTCAACAAATACACAAACACAACAAAAAAGAAAAACATATGACAATTTACAAAAACATTGTGAACTGAAAAGACAAATGATACAGAATACAAAGACATTGGACATAAAAAAAAATATGTCTAGTGTCAATGTAAACTGCGTCAATGAAAATATCAATATACTTTGGCACAATGCAAAGCAAGCATTCAAGATCCTTCGCTCAACAAAAAATCATATGCGTTTTGCAACAACGACAGATTCGAAAAAACAAACACAAAAACAAAAACTAGAACAAGTCAGTACCAAGCAATCAGAAATTCTTTCTAGTCATAATTTCAATAGAACCTATCCAATAGACATAGAAAGACGTCAAAAAACAAAAACAGATGACAATTTACAAAAACATTGCGAAATGAAAAAACAAAGGATAGAGAATACAAAGACATTTGACACAAAAATAGCTACGTTTGACATCAATGTAGACTTGTGCGATAAAAATATCAATATGCTTAAGCATAATGCAAAGCAACAATTTAAGAACCTTCGCTCAACGAAAAGTGATATGCGTTTTGCAGCAATGGAAGCTTTCAAAAAACAAAAAGAAAAGCAAAAAGCAGAACAAGCCACTATTCAATATTTAAAAGCAATTGAAGATACGCCTACAAATGCATGTTGCATATGCAACCGCTTACATTTTAGAAAAGACATTCGTCGTATCAGTGAGAAAATGCTATTTTCATTAAACTCATTGCCTTGGATGGATATGCCAGCTTCTTTTGCAATTGACCAATACATTTGCAAATTTTGCAAAAAAAATGTGTCCAATAGAGAGATTCCTGTATTTGCAGTTCCATTAAATATTCGACGTAACACTCCATTGGCATCTGTAGATGTGTTGACGCCGTTGGAAGAACGTCTTGTGTCTCCAAGAATTGCATTTTCCCAAATACGTCAACTTGGTTACAAACGAGATCAATTAGGCTTGACTGGTGCAATTATAAATGTCCCCTCGTCTTTGGACAAGATACAAAAGGTTTTGCCAAGAAACCTTGATGATGACATGACTATTGGAATTATGTTGGAACGAAGATTGGAATACAAAAATGCTTACATCTCTAGCAATGTGCGTCCTAATATTGTCATGGCCGCATTGAAAAGCCTTTGTACCAGAGATCTCTACAAATTGGAAAAAATCTGTATCGTTCCTGATTGGGAGGCAAAGTTCACAGAGCTAGCAACGAAGGAGGCTATCGACTTTCCATTTGACAATTCCACTGACGACGAAAACAGCTCCACAGCTTCGGATAAAAGCAGTAAGAACATTTCTGACACAGAGTTTGATCCAACAACTGAAACATTGGTCCATGGTTATGCTGAAACACATGTTATTGACGATTTGTCTACCAAGCTTCTAGAAATTGCACTTGCTGAAAATTAGAAGCCTCTAGGCATTTTCCAAGACAAATTCTTTGAGGAGCTTAATTTCCCAACACTTTTCTATGGATGCAGTCGATCAGATGACATCTACAACCGGTATCGACATCAACAAATATTCCAATGGGAGCTACAACATGAAAGTATGGCCTTTGAAGCTCATTCTACAAACTTGTTCTTTAAGACAGTCAAAGTATTGATACAACAAATTTCTAATGCTGCATGGATATCTATTCGCATAGGTGAATTGAAAGGGAAAAAACTAAAAGCAAAAGATGTCAAGTCACAAAACAATCTTCAAAACATTGTAAAGTCTCCAATTGCATTTCGTACCTTGAAAACTATTCGAACATCTCCAGACTATTTTGAAAACATGCGAAAAGATATTTTTTCAATGATCAGGCAACTAGGTCCACCAACTTTCTTTGTTAGCTTCACGTCTGCAGAACATATATGGAAACCATTGTGCAATGCTTTACAACAGCTTCAAAGAAAAAACGATATCAATTCGACACTATTTCCCTCACAAAATGATATCGATGCTTTGATTAGAAAGCATCCTGTCATTTGCAGTCGCTATTATAGACACAAAATGAACTCGCTGAAGTCATTGATATTGAAAAACAACTCTCTTTTTGGAACTGTGAATGATTACTTTTTCACAACTGAATTTCAACAAAGAGGAAATGAACATGATCATGGTCTTCTTTGGATTGAGAATGCACCAATATATGGTAAAAATACTAAGCATGAAATAACAACTTTTGTTGATAAATATATTTCAACAGATTCTTCTTTGCTTACTGAAGAATTAAAAAAGATTCAAACTCATCAACACACGCGTGCATGTAGAAAACATCGACGATCTAGTTGCAGATTCCGATTTCCTATGTTTCCGATCGATGCTACAACAATTTTAGAACCCACTGACAATGAACTGAACAATCTTGATGAAAAAACAAAACTTCTTACTTCTGCTCTTGAATCTAAGCAATATGGAAAAAACGTATGCTTTGAATCATTTCTTAAAATGTTGAATTTGGACAAAGACAGCTATATTCTGCTGCTATGTTCCTTGATTAACCAACCCACCCTACTGCTAAAAAGACATCCATCCGATATTTGGATAAATCCATTTGCAAAGAACATTCCAAATTTGTGGCAAGCAAATACTGATGCTCAATTCATTTTAGATGCTTATGCTACGGCAACATATGTAACTTCATATATAACAAAACTAGATAGACCTATGACAAAGGCATTAAAAAAGATCAAGGAAGAGTCAATTGCAAACAAATCTGGACAGCTCGAAACAATACGCAAATTAGGAAACACGCTCTTAAACATGCAACAAATGTCAATCAGACAAGCGGTCCATATTATTCTCTCTTTGCCTTTTCACTCATCATCAAGAAAAACAATCTTCATCAACACTGCTCCTGACGATAAACGAGTTGTCGCCTTGAAAAAACCTTCTCTATTGAAAAAAGAATCAGATGAATCTGAAGACACACTTTGTCCTTCAATAATAGATAGATACATTGAACGTCCTAATGAACTTGAAACTCTTAGTCTTGCTGAATATGCTTCCTTTTACTGCTTCATAGACGGGAAAACAATCAAAAGGAATAGGCCATGCATTATTCGATATATTCGATATAGACAAGACAAAGATCCAGAAAACTTTGCACGAGAGAAGCTATTGATTTTTGTCCATTTTAGACACCTACACAATTTTCTAACTCATTCGCTGCAAACTTGGACAGAAGCATATGAGCAATACAAGTCACAAATATCAATTATTGAGCAAATATTCTTCCCTAAGGCAACAAGCAAATGGGGTGACCTTGACATTGCAAAGGATATTGTCGAAACACAATTGGAAATTGCTAATTCATCTAAAACAACATCAGAACTCATGTATGATACCATGGCTTTTCAAAAAATTGATATCCATGATGATCTTGTTCATAAAAAAAAAACTAATTTGCAACAAGACCCAAACATTTGCAATTTGAAAGAAAAACCTTTTCTCCCTAACATGGAACAATATATTGCAACAAGGAGAAACTTAAACAACGAACAACAGTCTATAGTAAAAGAGATTGTTACTAGAAAAAAAACCAACCCTTCCAAGCCAATACACTTATTCCTAACAGGAAGTGCTGGTACAGGGAAAACACACACTGCCAAAGCTCTTTTCAATGCTCTTGTTTTGTTATATGATAAAGCACTTGGAAGTGACCCATTGAAAAGAAAAGGGCTCATTGCAGCACTTACTGGAAAAGCAGCATACAATGTTGACGGCATCACTGTCCATTCTGTTTTTAAACTTCCCCTGAATTCTGGCAGCTTGCTCCCGCTAAGTTCAAATACACTAGATATTCTTGCAAAAGACTTTGATCAACTTCAAGTGTTGTTGCTTGATGAAGTATCTTTAATAGGTTCGCATATGCTTTATAACATAGACAAACGTATGCGCGAAATCAAACATACTCCAACAAATCCATTTGGAAATGTTGATGTCATTTTCTGTGGTGATTTATTTCAAGCTGAACCTGTACATGATTCTTGGATTTTTGAATTCCCAACTTTTCGACAAGAAAAGTTCCCATATAGTTTTTGGCTTGACAACATAAAATATTATGAACTTACAAAAGTTGTTAGACAAGAAAATGACATTTTCATATCAATTTTAAATAGAATTAGAAAAGGCCTACAATCAATTAACGACATTCAATATTTAAATGCACATTGCCATAGACCAGCACCTATTGATCCAACATTTCCATTCTTGTATTATCGAAACAAAGATGTCGATTTGCATAATTCAAAAATGTTGTCATATGTAGAAACAGAAGCATTCACATCACGGGGGTTTCACTCAGTGAAATTTTTACATATCACGATCGTTCGCGTGATATTAAAGAATATCCCTAATTTCACTAAATATTGGAAAATGTGTCCTAAAATTGTATTGTTGAACCCCCCTCCCAATATTCCTTTCCAATTAATAAAACCCCTAGTTTCACCAGATATTGTAGGTATCTGTTTTTATCAACCCATTTTTAACACCCCCTTTATATCATATTATCAAATTGTAACAAATAGGAGCCCTAACACATCTTAGTATAAGCAAACAAGATGCTAAATAAAATAATAGTATAATGCTAATAATGACCCCACTAGGATTGCAGGGGCGACTGATCAATTTGTAGCATTGGATAGTGGAAGACCCAATGAAATAGTACCGGGGAAGGAAAAATGCGTAAAAGGAAACCTATCCAAGAGATCAACATTACAAAGAATGTAAAAGACTGATAGTCCAATAGTTAGTGCAATGCTTAGAAAATATGATAATTGCATATGTTTGAAACCAAAGCCTGCCAATATACCAATTTTATATCATGTAAATACAAGTATAGCCATAGATAGCTCATGTTTTCTATAAGCTTAATAAATTAAACTCTATAAAAATGCAAAATTTAAACCCTTTCATGGATGGACTCCCCTACCTTCCTATCAAAACAAGCATCATTGATGTTTGAACGAAAATGAACATAGAAAAATTCCTTTTACTTTTCAATAACACTATATGATCATGTGCATAGCTTGGATTTGGGTCATTCACAAGATCCAATGAATTTCCTCCACTTCATCTACATTTATTCTTGCAATCAAGGGAATTAACAACATTTAGTTACCTTTTCTTGGGTTGTATCTAGTTTTTTTTCTATCTTTACAGGAGGGAAAAATACCCATTGTTAGGTTTTACGCATGCAATAGTTATAAAGATCCACAGGTGGTGAAACTTATAGGGTATGTAAATAAGGATTTATATTTTCACCTATGTTCATGTCAGTTCCAATGCAACATTAAGACGGATTCCTTGCATATAAGAATTGAAATTACAATTATGAATGTGCCAAATATAACTCAATATAACAACTATTCCTAACTGGCAATGTGAAAATATTAAAGAAGAATACAAAAAGTTGAAAGAAATAATTAGTCAAGAAAAATTGATCTAACTTTTCTTGGTTTCAATGAGCCAAGAAAGATTGATATCACTTTTCTTGGTTGTCATGGAGCAAGGTTTAATTGAATCTCAATACCCACCTAAACCCCAACCTAAAAAATCAAGAGTTAGACCTTTTACTTGAATGCCTACAAAAAAAACAATACAATTGTTCAAGTCCAGAACCCCCGATTAGCTACATCTCTTAACTTAAAGATGAAAAAAAATATAACATCAATTCAAACCAAGCCTAAATAAGCTATTAAATGAGAATTTCTCAAGGCCAATAATCCAAAGAGACTTCCATCGATACTATCATTAGTACACTATTATCAGATTTATGCAAAACTTAGTATCATAAGCAATATCAAATAAAAATGGAGGGTCCTTAATTTTTAGGTGGGTATGACTTGAGCCCATGATTTGGAGGTATGAATCCATCCTACGATTTGGAGGTTATTCCTCGGCACATCCAAATAAAATAACCCCCAATATTTATATTACTATGTCAAATTAAAAAACCCCCCTTGGCCCCTTAATACATGGCAATATATTTTTGAGGTTTTTAAGAGTATTCAAACCCCCAATATGAATGGACGGATATGATATTGCCTCACTAGTGAACCCCCCGTGATTCACATTCATAGCATACGACAACAAAATTGATGAAGTTGACGTCAATTATGAATGGCAAAAAACAAATCAACTTCCCCAAACAATTGTATTGAAAAAAAACATGCTTGTTGAATTGATTGGTGGGAACTATCTCATCGAAGATGTACTTGTCAATGGAACAAAAGCTATTTTTCGCCACTATGACAAAACCTGCTCAGACGTTATCTGGCTCGAGTTTCCTAGTCCAAAGATAGGTGCAGCTACACGTACTAATATGCATTGTCTATACAACAATTCTATAAACCATACTTGGAAACCTATCAAAAGAATTTCAACACAGATCTTGCTTGGAAATAAAAGAAATTTTGTTAGAATCCAATTCCCGGTTCAATTGGCATGTGCTAGAACAATCCATAGAGCACAAGGTTTGACACTTGAAAAAGTTGCATTTGATCCAAAAGGGGTTACAAGGCATGGCCTTGTTTATACTGCACTTTCACGTGTAAAAGCCATTGAATCTCTCTATCTTCTAAACAAATTAGAACAAAAGAACTTTAGTGTTTCATCAAAAGTCGTTGTTGAATCAAGTAGATTAACAAAAGATGAATCATTGCAATTTCAATATGGTCTAAAGTCAATTCCTTGTAATCAACATCTTATTATATGTTCACTTAATACACGTAGTATGGTCCTGCACATTGAAGACATTGCACATGACACCGAACTATTGGAATCGCACATTCTATGCCTGCAAGAAACCCATTTGCATTCGCCTCCCACGCATGCAATATTTGCAAACCAATACACATGCATTGCAACTTACTCAGTGCATGGTCTCGTAATAGCTGTCAAAAAAGAGATTCCGATTTTGCAGAGCGCAACGTACAATGAAAAATTTGTTGAGGCAATTGTCATTGATCTTAAGCTTTGTAACAACAACATGAAGATTATAAATATATATATCAAATCAAATACTGTATTTGACAAAGTCAATTGTGCACTCAATTGCATTTTGTCAGAAAACGATAATATGAAAATGCCTATTGTCATTGCCGGTGACTTCAACATTGACATGTTGAAGGAAACAATGACTAAAAAATTAATACAGTCATATATGCAGGCAAAAAAACTGAAACTAAAAACAACTCATATCACAACTAGCTATGATTCTATGATTGATCATTTCTGGACAAATTTAGACCTTGATACAATTTCATTTACTATCTCAGATGCATATTGGTTTGACCATTTTAGCTGTTTTTTATCAATTCCTTTTGATTCAATATAATCTTTAATAGACAATAATGACAACCTAGCCCTATCAATCACAAGCAATTGATAAATAGCAGAAGGAACAAGATCAATTCTTACCAAGGCCTTCAATCACAAGCAAACCACCATTCAGCAATTAATTTCTTCCTTTTCTTTTGCAATGAACAAGATATTGTCCAATTTCCTTGCTTTTCCAGCCTCAAATTTTCTTTTTCCTCATGCATACTTTGACATGGCTCCCATTATTTTGTAATGATCATTGACTAATATGCATTGACTATTATCTATGCGCAATAATTTGTAAAAAAAAATTAAACAAAACAAAACAAGAAAAAAAACACACTATTGCTTCAGCTACAGACATCAAACAATAGCTTTTTGTCTAGTTTTATAGACCACAATCAATGTTTTGTTCTTTTGTAGCATTATGTTTCAAATGCACTTACCTAATTTTTTTGCAATTTTCTTATTTTATTGATTAACTATTGTTTAATCAGAAACATTACTCAAACAAACTTCAATCTTATGTAGTTTTATTGATAGATATTCAAATTATTGTTATTGACATCAACACATTTGTTTTTTCTTTCTTGTATGCCAAAGCTCAATGCAATATCTCTTTCCAAAATTCTTGACAATTCAACTTCCTTTAGTTTATATCTATAAAGATTTATGCTTTCCATGTCACTACTAATGCTTTCATAACTAGATCATTTTCCAGAATTGGTAAAAAAAAAAAACATATTCAACAAATATAGACAAAAAAAAGAAATTTGGAACAAGCGGATCATTCTTGCAATGGCATCTACATTAAGCACTGCATCTGCTGAAGCAAATATCTCTTCTTCACAAGACATTGAAGAGACAGAATGCATTGCAACAGTCACCATTGCCCATTTCCAATACAAAAACAACCAGTCCAAAGAGGTGATGTTACTTTGCATTGAACTTATTTCTGTTTCTTAATTTTTTTCTCTTCTACTGAATTCTAAGTTAATTCATTTCACCAATTTTCTTGTACATAATCTATATTCTTTTTCATGTCCTTGCCTAAAAGTAATGTAATTTTATCTAGATAGCTATCTAATTGCTCCTTTCTATGTTCATCTTCTTGTGTTCACAGACTAAAGCAATCATTTGTTCAAGCTTCTTCTATTGTGGAATTATGTACAATGTCTCGTGCCAATGTTTTTGAGGGAGATATTTTGACTGTCTATGGCCCTGCACAAAATCGAACACAAAATTCGCCTGTGAAGACAAAGATTTTGCATGCAGACCTTGTAGACAAACATGGTTTTATGACAATTACTATTACAATGAATGATAACCTTATCAATAGATTTGGCAACTTCCTATTGGCCGGCAAAAGCGTCCGAATTATTGGATTTGAATTAAAGAAAAAAGGCCAATATGATCGTGGAGATGCTATAAATTCCATAGCAATATTGCCTTCCAGCCACATTGAAACAATAGATCAAGTATGCAAGACACGGTGTCTTCCTCCGGACACTACAATTACTGAGCTAGTTTCATCTGATGAAGCATATGTTGTTGGTTCAGTTGCTGCTATAGTAGTTGCATGTGAATACAAAAACAAACAATTGGATTTCCACATCAGAGATGGTGAAACTCCAAATGACTATGCAACTGTACTATCAACTTGCTTTTGTTCTTTCCAAAGCTCACATTAATTTTATTTTTTCCTAGTCTCATTGTTAATTGCTAATACAACTGCATTTTCCTCTTAGTTTATATGTTTTTGTCCATTGCAAATTATTTATACCCTTTATTCTGACTTTTCCTTTTTCTTTTTTCATAGTTTCAAGTAAATGACAATTATAAAAGCTTTTTCCTACGAGTGCAACAACAACTTGCACACGACGAGGCACCACTGTATTTATTTAAAAACATTGTTCGACCATGTCCAAAAGGCAGTCACCTGATAAAGGCCTCCCATGCGATATTTATTGATCCACTTAATGATGAATTTGCAATTCAAGATTTGCTTGTGATTGTTGAAGCTAAGACACAGGTCAGAGATACATCTCATTGCTCTTTGTTAAATTCTGAAATCGCTGCAACAATTTTTTTAATTCATAGCACAAAACAGGGAAAAAAAAAACAACATACTCTGCCTGTCTTTTTCACATATGTTCTATCTTTCCAGTTATAATCAACTGTTTTAAAACTTACCTGTTCATTATATTTTATCATAACCAAGAAACAATCCATATCAGCTGTTTTACTAACAAAATTATCTACTGAATCCATATCAATGAAATCAACAATGTTGTAGCTAAAAAAAAGTGTATTCGGTCACTGGTCCACAACAGTTGCATAGGTCCATGTCTTTTGCAAAACGCTATCTGCGTTTATACTATTACAACATTTAAAAAGGAAAGATATTGCTTCTTTTTTCTCCACTTTTTCTTTCCAGTGCTTTTAGCAATAGCTCTAATTTTTTTCACTGTTTCTTCTTTGCAACTTGCACTTTCTGCTGCACTATTTCTATATACTTGTACTTATCTCATACTCTGTATATTTCCTACCTTGAAAATTGCAATAGATATATGGATCGCTCAAAATTAAGAATGCTTTTGCACCACCATTCCAATGTACATGCGCAGAATGCAAGCTTCCGATGATCCAAAGCACCACATTCTGCTCTTTTTGTAATCAAGAAACAGCTCCAGCCTATGAGCATATCTTGCAATGCAAACTGGAAACAGATCACGGAATCCTGGAATGCAATCTTCAAGGTGCACAGCTGAAAGAATATTGTCCAGCTGTTGCAGCTATTTCATATGAACAATATTCTCAGGCTGTTACAACTACCATCCGTCATCTGCGCAAATTCAACCAACAAGGCCTTTTCACTCTTGCAATGAACAACAGAATAATCAACTGCAAAAAACTGTAGACACAAGGTATGCACAAGCAGGTGTTAATTTGAAAATAAAGATGACTTTTTCAACTTTGCCCACTTTGTATTTCATACCTTGTTTCTATATAGATCTTGTTTGAAACAAAAACATGTTCAATTTCAAATGACCTAAACAAAGAACTGCAATTTTTTTTATAAAAACATTGCAATTTGATCTTCAAACCTGGATCATGATTAAATAGACTAAATACTAGATTTCATCACTGACTCATAACCATAGTTTTTTGAATGCTTGAAACAATAAAACAATAGGCTTTCTTAATTTTTGTTGATAGTTTACACACCCTTGCTATCTGTAACTTTTGATTGCTTCAAATATTACTTTTTTAAAGTATCGATGATCAATAGCTAAAGCCTTTACATTCAATGGTGATACACTAAAGTTAACGTGTATTCACTTTATTAGCATACAGTTTATTTAATCATGTTCTAGAACACAAGTTATCTAATAATGCAACTGTGTTTGTGAGCCAAAGCTCCTACTTTTCTGTCAAATCCTTTGATTCAGATTCAAAGTTTTTGCAATTCAAACAATGCATTTCATCTCACTATCAACGGAATAGCTTCTTATCAGGTTGTAATGTCCTCGTGCATTTATACTAATTTCTCTTGATTTAGTCACAGGGATAGCAAGAGCTATAGATAAATTTAACATATTCATGAATGTGATCAGACTTTAGCTTCAATTTCAGATATTGAATCCTGCCAAACTCTGTCGAAAGGTTCTACAAACCATTAGATGAAAACTACATTTAGAACTTGCATGTTTATTGCTTTCACCAACTTATTATAGCTCTTGTGCTGATTTCTCGGTTGACGACATTAATTTGGATTCCTGTTCATGAATACAGGGTAAACGCAATGTTTCAGTTTCATTTGCACAAATTCAATTTTTTTTTAGTTGTTAATGAGTTACTTTCTTAGCTTTTGATTTGGGCCATCCACACTGACATGTGCCTCGGATGTCATGGCCCAGGAAACGACAACATGATGGTGTCACAAAGCAAGGTGTGGATTGTCCTCGGATGCTGGAACTGATGTGGTTTTTAATTTTCGAGCAGGTTTTCCTGTGCTTTGTTTAAGATATTTAATGTGATGCTAGCTACATTATACTTCATATGCACATGTCTTATTATTATGGTTCTAGCAGCTGACAATTTTAATTGAAAAT
This sequence comes from Larix kaempferi, assembly GCA_027924585.1. NCBI lineage: Eukaryota > Viridiplantae > Streptophyta > Pinopsida > Pinales > Pinaceae > Larix > Larix kaempferi. Next base: position 8,564,570 of record BSBM01000402.1, read on the forward strand.
ATTGAAGTTTATGTCTTCAAGATAGCTAAAAATACTGAAGTTTTGTTATAATTAATTAAAACCTCATGTCTCTAAATCAATATTCCAATCTTGTAAATGTCCCTTTCAAAATTATGTTGATGCTTGTCCATAATGATTTTTGGTTGTTTCATTATTTTTTTATTATTGTTTCCTCAATGAACATAACTACCAGTCTCAAGGCTATCATCATGTCTTGCCTGGTGTGCTCTTCTAAATGAACACTGAATATACACATATTAGCAAGACAGGCAAACTGTAGCCTTGTCACTACAATGATCATAATGATTTTACCTCGCACTTTGCAAAAAACATATGCAATTCTGCAAAATACTTATGCACATTTGCACTAGCTAGGATATAAAAAAAAAAAAAAAACTTTGTTGAAATTTTGTTTCTTTGATGTGATCAATATAATTATAAAAACAGCATAATCAACTGCCATGGTTTTGTACCTATATATAGACAGCAACAGTCTATGCATTTGATATCTTGACAACGTCTGTTGTCATCACTTTGGTTAAAACCTATAAATATATATACAGAAACATAACTTTACTTGAATGCTTCTTCAGGTGTACATACTTTTCAAGCATTTGACTGTTGCGCTCATATATTTTGCAAATGTTTTAGAATCTGAATTATGTTTTTTGATATTGTATAAAAATATGTTCTATTTAACTCAATGTCCTTTCCTAAGCATAAATATGAATATATGCAGAAAGCCCTTGCAAATGTGAATGATGTTCATCTCTTTGCAATGCTTGTTGAAAACACAAACTAGCCAAAAACACTTATATATATTCTTCATTTTTTTAATGTTATTTACTACATCCGTCACAATAGCTTCATAGCATTTTTGCAAATGTCATTATCTTTTTCACTTGTAATTGCAAAGTCATAGTCATTGAAAGATAGAATACAAGAATAGTTTTTATGCTTCAGCAAGTGATGTTTGCTTTTTGAATATCTGGGAACAATACATCTACAAGCTTTTGTATTCTTATTAATTGTTTACAAGTACTGACAGATACACCACTTTCCAACACTTTAAATTGCAATATATCGCTCATGTATGCAGTGATTAGCCACAGTCTTTGCAGTTGATTCTGATCAGCTGGTCTGCTTCATGCTCTCTTGTCCCTGCTTTCAAGTTCAATAACCTTGCAACATACTTCATTTCTGCAGTGTTGCTTTCGAAATCATGTTTACTTTTTAGTGCCTTTGTCATTACAATAAAAGCATTGTAATTGTTTTTAATATTTCCATTCTAGCATTGAAAATGAACTCACTAATAAAATTTGTGCAGATTGGATAACATTTGCATCTTTGAATCTGATATAAATTTTGAAACTAGAGCACAAAACTACAATGCTTTCGAGTCCAGTTCTAAGAACAAAAAAAATTCTAGTCATTGCTTTCTGTTCATATATGAAAACCAATTCTAGATGAAATGCCTCTCTCTAACAAGAGTGTGCTACAAAGATCAATGCATAATGCTAGTTCCAAGCCTGCCTACAACAATAGTATTGTGCACGCTTTAGCTAAGGAACTATGGGCCATGTCTGTTTTACAGCTTTTTTATACTTTCCCAATGACATGCGAGCAGAATCATAAGCCATAACTTCCTCACGTAGGAGAAATTTAACTTCTCCAGAGATTGTTTCATCTCCCACCATGTTCACTGTGGTTGATGATTGATCCTTTAGACCTTATCGAAGCATTTTGTCATCCCGCATTGAACTGGCCGTAATACAGTCCTAGTAAAAGTCAGCGTTCTTGATGTTAGTTTATATTACAATGTTCTATTAGCATGCAATTGCCCATATCAATCGTCACCATCAATCAATTATCATATTGTTGGTCCAATCTAGATCTTTAATTGAAGACGATGTTGAGAGTTGAAATTGTCCTTATTTTTTACCATTTATACCTTAGTTTTCCCATCTATATCTCTTACTAAATCTAATCCGTCATATGTGATTTTCTTAATTGCAATAGATTCAAGTGATTCGTCATCATGTAGAAGTTTTAAGACACCATACTCAGTTTAATTTAAAACGGCCTATTTCAACAACAATTCCTGGATCTTACCTAATTTTTGTTCCTTGTTAAAACAAAAGGATATGTTGAAATGTTGATGCTATTGTTTTTAGATCAGATCACTTATCAATCTATTAAATTCCTTATTTAAGAACATGATCAAGTTACTCCTGCCTGAGCAGGAGTTGACCTTTAGCTCTCTAGCCTCCTAACTCTACCTGGACATGATCCCTCCCTTTGACGGGGCCATTTTTGAATCCATGAATATATTTCAGAGGCCATGCAAGAATCTGCATCATATATCATATTTCCTACTCAAATCAGTTAATGTTGTTGTTACAAGAAGAGCATATGTTGGAGTATTGACGCTATTGCTTTTACATAAGATTAGTTAACAATCTATTAAATTACCTGCTTAAGAGCATGATCAACTTGCTCCTGCCTACGAAGAAGTGGACCTTTAGCTGTCTACCCTCCTAAGTCTCCCTGAATATGGTCTTTCCCTATAACACAGCCATTTTTAATCCATGAATATATTTCAGATGCCATTCAAGAATATGCATCATATATCATATTTCCTCCCCAAGTCAATTACGTAAGTTGGAAGCTAAGAAAAATCAAATTCATATGCTAAAGATAGCTATCCACTATACAAGGCTCCTCTTCAAATACATATCTTGATAAACATATTGTTTACAAAGCCTACTCAAGCTTCAATGCATTGTCCCTTTGCACCAATTTTCCATAACTAAGTTCCTTCCCTTTGCTAAAAAATGGTCCATGTTGGCTTAATTAGTGCCCTAATTAATTTATTTGGCTAAACATCAACACCGATAGCAGCCATCTACATCTGAAGACAACCAAGGCACAACTCCATGCACAATAAAAAAAAACAGACCTAGGCAAACAACAACAACAAATAGCTTCAACCAATGCTAATTTAAGGTGAAAAAACACAATAATTATTTAAACACATGAACACCATTAAAAATCAGAAGACAACAAAGGATTCCATTTATCATGTCTTCGAAAACATTTACCATGTCTTAGAAATAAAAAAACCCTAACTAGAAGAAAGCAATGAACAGGCTCTCTTACACTTGAAACCCTAATCCCTGTCTTTTCTTTTCACTTAAAAAATGCACAAAAACATGCCTCATTGGTATTCAGATTTTCTTTTCTCTAGTGAGTTGTATCTAGAGAGAAACATGGGCAACATTTCAAAAACCATGCCTATCGATATCTCTAAAACAGTTGATGTCATGAAAAACATTATGATAAGAATAGATTGTTCTCTTGAAAAAGTTAAAACCTATAATGTTATAAAGTCTATAATTTAATTTTGAATTGATACATTCTGCCAATATCATCTCTCATATAATTTGATTAGAACAAAACAAACACTAACTTAATGATTTTTTCCTGAGATTAACTCAATCTCTTAAACTTAACCTTAAATTAATCTCTTAAACATAATTTTGAGTTCTTTTCTGGGATTAATTTCAAATTTGTTCTAGGCAATAGCCTCTAGCTCATGGAATTGAAATGATAAACCCTCAAGCAAGGTCCATGTTAAGATTAATCTCATTGAAACATTACCAACTTCAATCAATATTAATGCAATTGAAATCTCTCACAACTAAGAAATAGATTATGAAAGAATAACTCTCTACGGTAAAATGATCACACAAAGCGATCACAGCAAAAAAATTTCAAACAAAACATGAGAAATAACAATAGATGTCCATGTATTATTCTACAGCACATGAATTTATTATTAGCTACAGATGTAGGCAATTTAATGCATAAAGCATAAGCAAATGCAATCTGCATTTCTTATTTACAGCACCTGAAATGAAAATGTCCAATGCTCATAAAAGTACTACTAGTTCATGTTTCTGCAAACATACAACTGTAACGATTGCATAGGAAAATTTTATTCTAACATTTCCAATTGGAAAAGCTAAAGAATACCCGTTTTTTGAAACTTAAATTGGCTAGCTTGATAATGGTAAAGTTTTAGAAGCAGTAGATTGATTTAAATGATTTCCAATGTTAAAAATATCAATCATTGCCTATTTAATACTTGTACAATTCTCACATTAAAGAAGCTCAATATCATAGGTATTTTTTTTAATCCTTTCATTGCTTTTTAGTTATGTGCAATGATCCATCCAACTAAATCTATCGCAGTACAATAATTCTTCTATTGCTTCTCTAGTATCTTACAAATGATAAATACATTTTGATCTTATTGATTGTTTGTTTTTTTAAGTCATACATTGACATATTGCCAATTATCTCTTTATGATTTCTGTTGTCTATAAAGGATTATGCATTAAAAAATTGCAAAGCTCATAGTGAATTTCCCTAGAAATTTAGTATCTGGTTCTCACATCAACTAATTGTCCTTGTTCTGGTTATCTTATAATGATGTAGACTTTTGAAACAGTTACAGTACCACACTAGATTTTTCATAAAGCTCCAAAATCAAGAAAAAATAACCTGAATCCAAATGATATGATATGAAAACGGTTTTTTTAAATGAATATAGTATCATTTCCTTTCATTTGTAAAATATGCATCTAGACAATGACTAGATTATTATTTTTTATTATTATACTTTAGAAACATCATACTTACAAGTATAAAATAATACATAAAATGACACAATTAAAATGATAATGGCAAATGCAAATGTTTTCTTTTCAAAAAACACATAAAATGACACAATTATAAAAGAATAGCAATTTCTCTACCTGCCCATGTAACGGTTGTAGCAAACCTCTTAAATATTTAATCTTCTATGGCATTGTCAAAAGACTCTATTGTTGTCGACAGAAATAAAATACTCTAATAGCCCAAGCTAAATACTGATGCTTTTTTTTCCAGAATACGAATTTGTCTCACCTATTACATCTTCTTTTTCAATGATACCAGCTTTTTGCCCCCATTACTTGTCATTCTTCAACAACTAAAGCTAATTATTCACCCTTTTTTTGTTATGTTCTAAGGTATTGAAAACATATTCTCATCTAAATTTGTTGAACCCATTTTTTGGAAACACTCTTCTTTTTCCTGGTCTCCGATTCTTGCACTAGTTCTATGCCATAAGATAACATCTTGTTTCTTTTTCTTCATTCTATAGCTCATCTTCTCACAAGATTGCATTCTTTCTTCTTCCTTAATTTACCTTGATCTTCTTAATGTCTTCTTCCTTTTCCTTTCCTTGCAACCTGCTTTTTTGCTTTTTGAAAAGCACAAAGTGTCATCAACTATTTCAAAATAACTTTTCCAATGCAATTCCAAATTTTCATACTCCAAAATTTGAACCTGACTAAAGTCATTAGAAAACAAAATCAATTATGACATTAATCCTTTGATAATGTCAATTTCACTGCACATTATCATGCAAAAAACATCCTATATTCTACAATAGCGCTAGCCAAAATCTTGGCACCTCATATGCCTACTAATTCTCTACAACAACCCATACCATCGTAAAATAGGCAGGTTAGGATCCCTCACTTAAAGAACAATGAATCAAAAATTTTCAATGCTAAGTTGAAAGCAAAATGACATAACTTATGCCATCGTTCCAACCTTTCAGTTTCTTGACTTCTGATTAATGAAACCAATAAAAATCTTGTCTACATTGACTACAAATCTATACAACAATTTTACATAGCACTATGTTTCGGCATACACACCTTGCAAAATGCTATGCTCACAAAACATGAACATTTCAACAAAATAGAAAACATATTAGAAAACATCCTCCACAAAAAATGAAATGCTATCGCTTTTATCAAAGTCTATTACTTCGAAACTAAATTATACAACTAAAATGTTACATTTTATCATTTTAGTTACATTTTTATAGTACCATTAATTGCTCTTGAATGTTTGAAGATGATTCCAACTTCATTGAACATCATATAAAGAACATAATTTCATATCCCATTCAAACTTTAGCGAATTTGAAATTGTTCAAGATTTTAAGATTGATCAAATTTGCAGAACATTTATAACAAACATTAACTCAAGATAACAAGATAAATTTTCATTACAAATAATAAATGAATAAAACCAAACCCAATGACTTTGTCAATTACAACCTTCTCTTCTATTTCTTTTAGAAACAGAAACTTATTAAACCATTACCACTCCATTGAAGTCAACTTTGATTATTACCATGCAATCATATGCTTCTGTCGGGGACATTGCCACCTCGTGGCTCTTGTTTTTATATATATACAAAAATAATCACATAAAAACAATTATCACCTATCCAACCATCCGAATTCAATTGTACATATAACGATAACACATATTCCTTCATTTATCTATATAAATAAATAATCACATAAAAACATATATCACCCATCCAACCATTCGAATCCAACGGTACGTACATATACGATAACACATATGCAACCTAACTAATCAATTCACATTATTTATATACATAAACAATGGGTAAATAATTCAGAATCGACTTATCCAACCGCTCGATCAGATCAAGCAATCATCAAGAGATCAACTCATTATAAAATTTGAGATAATTCCACAGAGTTTTGGCTTAGGGACTTTACAGTGGTATCAGAGCCTTAAGACCTGCTCACCTATGTCTACATGACTTTTTATGAATCCAGGAGATACTAAGCGCTTCACTTATAAAAGGAGAAGGAAAGCAGGGGAACCTATAAGTGTGTTTTTAGAAAGATTCAGGGAGAGAGAAGAAGGAGAAGAAGAAGAAGAAGAGGAACTATCTGGAGGAGAAGAAGAAGAGGTAGAGATAGAAGAGGAATACATGGTAGAAAGAGGTGAGACTATAGGAGGAAGACATGATACACATCACATAGACCCACGCAATGAGAGTGCTATGCACATTCTTAATGATTTATCGAGAGGACAACAACAACTAGTAGACCTCATGACCCAACTTCTACAAAACTCATTGGGTAGGAACAACAATGGGGGAGAGTGCTCCAACGGACGAAATGGAAACCATGTGGAGGGTAGCAACACCAACATTCCTCCACAAATTGATGCAGGGGCTAGTAGCAGGGAAACCCCCAGGCCTACGTTACCTCAGTTCTTGATAGATCAGTTAGTGGTCCAATCGGGGAAACCAATACCAGGTGACAGTTTCACATATTATCTCGCGGAGTATAGGTATTTAGGTGCAGAATTCCATGCCAATCTATCTTTCCAGGAATTCTGCAACATTAAATACAGGAACAAGCCCATGGACTTTGGAAAAATGCAATAGAACTTTGATTTGCATTAGAAGATGGGGAAATTGAATATTCCTTCATTTGATGGGTTAGGAAAGTGTACAACTAGAGCCTAGGTTCAGAAGATTGATACATACTTCCAGCTCAACCCCATGAAGGAAACATAGGCAATCAAGTACGCCACCTTACATCTAGAGGAAGAGGCTCACGAGTGGTGGTACCATGGATTAGTCACTTTGGGACATGCTAGTATCACTTCCTACCTGGATTTTACTCAAAGGCTGATCAAAAAATTCAATAAGAAGGATCCAAAGATACATTTCAGGGAGTTAGCACAGATTAGACAGATAGGGACTCGGGATTCCTACATCACAGAATGTCATAGATTGGTCGTTACAGTGACCGAAATTTCGGAGTCCAGACTCATCATGATTTTCACAGAAGGGATAACTGAGCCTTTATGTGGTTGGGTTAAGGCCTTCAAGCCTAAATCTCTACAAGATGCTATCACACGCACACGGGATATGGGGGATTCCGCACCTAAAAGAAAATTTCCACCCAAGACTTTCGTCCCTCAGAAAGGAAAGGACAACAAGACCTTCTAGAAAGGAGGACCTGAGAATAATAGGTTGGATGAAGAAACATGGAATGAGCTACGAAGGAAGAAATTGTGCTTTAGTTGCAAAGAACAATGGCAACCGGGGCATCGATGTATGGGGAAAGGAAAGGTTCATTACATAGAGGTGATGTCGGACATCGATGTGGAGGATGAGTTAGAGTAGGGGCAGGATGAGTACCAGCCACAAGTACAACTGCAATAGGTTCAACAGACACGGGTACCTAGGCCATAGAAATCACAACCATAGGTACTAGGATCACAGGTACAACAACCATAGGTTCAGACTCAACATCCTTAGGTACAACCTCAGAGAGGGAACATTGCTACTTTATCAGCCACTCCTAGGTTCAACACCTTCTGTGCCAGAGGGGTCATTGGTGGACAAAGAGTCACAGTCCTGATTGATGGTGGTGCTATGCACAATTTCATTGACTCAAATTTGGTAGCCAAGAGGAGCATCCAGGCTTAGGAGTTTGAGGGGTTTGGAGTGGAGGTAGCAAGTGGACGGATCATGCCTTGTATACTAAAGGTCCCATAATTGACGTTGATGATGGAGAACTACAGTATGACTAATGACTTCTACATAGTGGATCTAGCAGAGATCAATGTGGTTTTGGGAGTGCAATGGCTTAACACTCTATGACCCATTACAACGGACTACCGGACCTTGGATATGGGGTTCAACACTCTTGAGGGAACAAGAGTAGTATTGAGGGGCATGTCCAATGAGGCCCCAAGAGTTATATCATCACACAGGATGGAGGCATTGTTTAGACGAGGCCATGTGGCATATGCAATGGAGTTCTTGATCACCACCCAGAAGACTTCCCATGATGGCCAGTAGTATCATGTGGACGTACATAACCTATTGGGGAAGCATGGAAAGGTGTTCAAAGATATTCCACCAGGTAGGCCACCAGATAGAGGTTTTGAGCATACCATAGAGTTAGAGGAGGGGGCTAAACCGGTGATCACCACCCCTTACAGACATCCCAAGGCCTTCAAAGACGAAATTGAGAAGGCAATTAAAGAGCTTCAAGCTATGGGGCACATTAGGCCTAGCTCCAGTCCTTCCGCATCTTTAGTTGTGCTGGTCAAGAAGAAGGATGGGACAATGCAGATGTGCATAGATTACAGCGCTCTGAAAAAAATTACAATCAAGAACAAGTACCCAATCCCCGGGATTGACGAGTTACTAGATGATCTACACAAGGAAGTATATTTATAAAAAATTGACCTTTGGTCCGGGTATCATCATATCAGAGTTCATGAACAAGATGTTCACAATACAGCTTTTCGGTGCCACTATGGGAAGTATGTGTTTCTAGTTATGTCGTTTGGTTTAACCAATGCACCAGCTACTTTCTAGTCATGCATGAATCACATCTTTCGTAAACAATTGAGAACATTTTTGTTGGTGTTCTTTGATGATCTCCTCATCTATAGTTGGACTTAAGAGGATCACATGAGGCACCTAGATGAGGTATTGAGCATCACGAAGGAGCATCCCTTGTACACCAAGGAATCCAAGTGCGAGTTTTGGCTTACAGAGATATTATATGTAGGGCATGTGATTAGCACACGAGGTGTGCAAGTTCATCAAGAGAAAATCCAGGCTATTATAGATTCCCCCCCACTGAAGTCACTCATGGAGCTACGAGGATTCTTTGGATTGTGCCAGTATTACAGACGGTTTGTGAAGGGATTTTCTCAGCTAGCTGCACCACTTACAAATCTTACGAAGAAATGGGCTTTCAGATGGACATATGATTCACAACGGGATTTCGACAGGCCCAAGGACGTGATGAGTACTTTCCCAATATTAGCATTGCTAGAGTTCAACCAACCTTTTGTGTTGGAATGTGATGCTTCAAGCATTGGCATCGGGGATGTGTTGATGCAGAACAAGCTCCCGATAGATTTTGAGAGAAGGAAACCCAGATAGCCAGAAAGGCTCTATTCTATCTATGAAGAGGAGATGCTCTCCATTATGCATGCATTGGTGAAGTTCAGACAGTATCTAGTGGGCAGCAGATTTGTGGTGAGGATCAACCACAATAGTTTGAAATGTTTCTTGGAGCAGAAATATTTGAATGAAAGGTGACATAAATGGGTCAGAAGGATGTATAGGCCTATGATTTTGATATTGAGTACGTAAGGGGGAAGAAAAATGTTGTTGTTGATGCCCTTTCAAGGAATCTAGTTGCTTGCTCATTGATGGACATCTCAGCAGATTGGAAGTCCCACCTTCTCATGGAGTACTCTAAAAATAAGTTTGCTTGTGAGGTATTGGATGGCATAGTACAGGATGACAGATACAATATTATGGACGATGTCATTTTATACAAATACTAGATATATTTGGTGTCACAGTCCAAACTAAAGAGAGATATTTTGTAGGCTATGCATGACACTCCTATAGCATGGAACCAGGGGTTCTTCAAAACATATAGGAAGGTTAGGGAGAGGTTCTCTTGGAAGGGCCTCAAGGATGATGTACTAAGGCATGTGTGGGAGTGCGTGACTTTCTGGCATAACAAAACTTAGGAGAGCCATCCAACGGGACTCCTACAACCATTACCCATTCTGGAACATAAGTGGGAGAGTATATCTATGGAATTCATCACATGACTCCCGCGATTACAGGGTCGAGACTGCATATATGTGGTGGTGGATCGGTTGACAAAATTCACACACTTTTTCTCGATTTCCTTGACTTATACAACATATCAGGTGGCATAGGTATTCTTCAAAGATGTGTTTCGCTTACATGGGCTACCAAAGAATATCGTTAGCGACAGGGATAAAAAATTCATGGGATCTTTCTAGCAATATATCTTCAGGTTAATTGGCACAGAGCTGACTCCCAATACCAGCTAGCATCCCCAGAAAGATGAACAGATAGAGATTGTGAACAAATGGGTTGAAGGCTATCTAAGGAATTATGTAATAGGGCAACGAAAAGCATGGATAAGATGGTTACATTTGGGTGATTATTGCTACAATACCACCTTCCAAATGTTGATTGGCATGTCACCATTCAAAGCATTATATGGATACGGTGCCACCTCATTTGTGGACACAGCTTTTGGGGATAGTAGGGCTCCAAAGGAAAAGGATTGGATCCAAGAGAGCCAAGATATCCTTCGAGTGCTTAAGGAAAATTTAAATATGGCTCAAAACCTACGTGGATAGGCATAGGTTGGAACACAGCTTTGAGGTGGGAGAATTAGTATTTTTGCGACTTCATCCTTACCACTAGTCTTCACTCAAGCGAAGTGGTGCAAAAAAATTGAAGCCTCGCTTCTATGGTCCGTACAAGGTCACAAGGAGAGTGGGAGAAGTGGATTATGAGATGGAGCTTCTGGAAGGGATCAATATCCACAATGTTTTTCTTGTGTCTTGCCTCAAAAAAGTATTGGGACAACAGGTCACGACATATATAGAGATACCTCCATTGGATGAGGAGGGATAGTTGGTTCTAGATCCATAGGAGATACTAGAGATCTATGAGAGTAAATTGAGGAACGAGGTCATTCGAGGGTGCTTGGTTAGATACCAAGCACATGCCCATAGAGGACGCCACTTGGGAGACTGAACAGATCTTGCAACATCCCAAGTTGTAGTGGCTTGAGGACAAGCAATTTCAGGAAGGGAAGACTGTCATGTCCCCTTTCACGTAGCACCATGGACGACTTCTTAGCCTATCAATCCCAATAGGCTATAGTCAACAAAAATAGGGGATGAATTAATTATTTAATGTCACATAGACTCAAAAGAACTTTATAAAGTAACATTTAATAATTATTTCCTAAAGTGACTTTATAAAAGTCACTTAAGTTAAAAATGGCACAAAAAGGTAAAATAAGACCAAAAAGAGTCAACGAAAGAATAAAAACTATTTTCTCACTAAAAAGTCATTTTTAAATTAAAAAGTGAGAAAATGGCAGAAAGGAAAGTTGAAGAGTCACAAGAGAAAAAGGAAGAGTTATAAAAGTGAGAGATCCCATTCTCTCATTCATTCTTGTCTATTGCATATTCAAAAACTAAGAGATCTTGAGCTTCAAACTTCTCTTGGACAAAACCCTAGGAGGAGGAGAATGGTTTCAATAGTGAGACAATCTATCCTAGCCATCCATCGAGAAGGAATCATCTTAGATTTCTTGTTTCATGTCATTGTTGTGAGGTTGTTATCCAACAGGGAAGGTGCATCCAACAATTGTATTTTGTTCATTAGAAGAGGGCACACTAGTTGAAGTTCACAGGTTGTCAAAAGGGGGCACATCACCCAGCCATTTGAAGGAGGGCACACATATCACTAGGCTGCCGGTGATTAAAGGAAAGTGTAAAGAGTTGAAGGGAGGCTTTATTGGAAGGGCACAGCCAACCACTATATTCATCACTGCCGAGAATAGTTTATCACTTCACAAAAAGAAAAAGGGAGGTTGTAGCCTGTGTGAGGAGCTTAGAGAGGGCACAACTATAGATTAGTTTTATGGATCTATGCTAGTAAGGAAAGGAAACTCATTTTTTGTTGTTGTTAAAGGGAGTTTTTATTATATTTCCTATTGTATTATCAGTCCACAACTCTCTCATTCCAGATCTGGGCCATACCAAGAAGTACCATATTAAACAAGAGAACAAAAAAAATTACAGTTAGAAATAATGTGTATGACTTGAGAGTATTGAGGGACATATACATGAGCTGTGAGGTGTTTTAAATGTATTTCTTCAGAATGATTCCAACCATGTGATTGTTAACATCGACTTCCTATAACAACCACCAAGTTTGAAGAGAAGGATTCATCTACAACACATCTTATTGCCATCTATCTTTTATTTTGGGAGGAGAAGTCGTGGTCTTGAAAGGAGCAAACAATTGTTATTGGTTTATATATTTTATCTACTGGGGAGTTGCATCTTCCAACAAATTCTTCACTTCATTCCAAGCATGTTTACAATCTATTTTTAATTGAATAGTCAGATATGAACATGTCCTTTCAAAGTCTGATAAATAGTGTTGGTTTGATATATTTTGTGTAATATTATTATTGTGAAAAGGTTGTGCAATTTTACACATGAAACATTCAATGATAAAACACATATAAATTAGACCTTAGCCTAAAATCTCACCAAAGTCACAACAATCATTATGGTAAGTTATTAAAGCTCAAGATTGAGACCATACTCAAAACATACAAGTTTGGGACAAACTTTGGACTCATAGCAGACTGTAAATGGTGTCTTCAAAGTATTGGGATTGATTTCACTGAAGAAAAAAGGAAGGGATCAACTCACTAGAAAATTTGAGATAATTCCACAGAGTTTTGGCTTAGGGACTCTATAGCTCCACAACAAAGTCTATACAGCGTATATAAATATAAGTTTATTCTGATATGATTTTTAATACTACTCATATAAATCATGTTTAATTCAACACATTTTTAAAATACTGCTCATAGAAATTCAACTTTGCCTAGATGCATTTTCTTTCAAGTTAAACCCATAATTCTGATGCGATTTTTAATACTACTAGTATAAATCAGGTTTAATTCAACACGATTTTTAAATATTGCTCATACAAATTCAACTTTGCTTCGATGCATTTTCTTTCAAGTTAAACCCATAACAATATTAGTTCGACCTAAATAAATCGAGATTCATAAACTTAATCTTGACATACCAAATATGGTTTCAATACACCATATTTACTATAGGTACAAAAATAGCATTGTGAAATTTAATAAACCATTAATTTCTCACTAACTTCGACCAACAAGAATAGAAAGGAACCTGTTATCGATGGTTGATCCAGCCAATAGCGGAGATCTTGAAGTCCACACCATTCAAGGTCTCAACATAATCTTGCCAAAATTCCAACAACTCATCGGTTGACCACCCTACCACACTAGGAGTACTCTTCTTCCTCCTTGTCCCCCAAGTTGCAAGGGACCGTAGAGAATAACACAATAGCCAAGGAGTGCAAGCCAAGCTTGAGATCTCCCAATCTCTTGAGCACTTTCCTTTCCAAACTCACAATAGACACACAAGTTCACAAATGGCCATTACAAGTACCATCCAATATTAGGGTGCACAAAAGTGTCTTTCCCCTCAATGTTATCATCCTTTAATAGGAAAATCCTCGACGACACATGTTGCTTACATGCAAAATTAACCTTTTTGTTAAATTTTCTAATTTTATTATTCACCCTCAATGTGTCACCTTCTCATGAAAGTGCACATGAGTTCCTCAAATCACTCCTAGGTGTTCCCTTATCCTAGGATCCCATTCCTCAATTTGTGGGTGCAAGTGGAGTTCAACTCTAGTTGACTCATTTAGAAATCCTAGTCTTACTAGGACTTTAATATGTGATCTAATTCTATTTTCTCATATTTATTAAATTTCTTTTATTTAATATGTGCTCACCCATATCCTATAGTCTGCATGAGATAAAATCATATGCTTTTTTTCTCCTTTTCTTTTGCAAATACAAACTAAATGCAATTTCTATATGCTAATTCAAGTACATACATATTTTAATCCTCAAGATTAACAAGGGGCCACTTCTCTGGGTCCTTCAAACAATAATTTTATTCCCTTTCCTTTTTGTGGGGAGAGTGTTGTAGAGATTTAGGAATCGTTACCTAGAATATTTCTCCTACAACCTATGTGAGATTAATGCTAGCTGAGGAATAAGATCATTCCTATTGTGAGCCCCTCATCTTCCTCATATGTGATCAAGTCATTATGGCCTACCCATACGACACACGCCACCCGAGCAAAGATAATAGGGATTTCAATTCGTGTGTGGGTTGCTATCAAGAGTCGATAGTTAGTTGTCATGCTCTTATGTTTGTTTTCTCATTCTCTACAACCCCTTTATTCCACATGAGATTCAATTGGAAAATCGTTACACCTATCACTACACACACTCAATGCACACATCAGTAGTGCTGCATAATATAATACATAATCATGCTTTATTCAATTTCCACATTTATTCATCTATAGAAATTAAGCAATATTTATTCACATCTATGGAATAATAAAAGCATCATTTATTTTCATTTTTGCATAACATAAGCATTTATCCTGCTTTATTCCCAATTCCACAATTTATTCAACATTCTAGCATATTTATTAATTGCTAATCAGTGAGCAATCTTTCTCCTATGGAATTAATAAAAAAACAAAAACAAAATTATTCTTATTTATTTAACCGGGTTACTTTGAAATAAGTTCCCTCCAAAGTTCACTAGTCAGACTCAGTCAGAGGTGGGCATTATATCTTCATAGTGTCATTGTCGCTTTGGGAGGACAAATCTATCGGATGCCAGAGATAGTTGCACCTACCGTAGTCTCTTTGACCGCAACCAAGTAGTGTAGAAAGATAATCTCGTGCACTGGGAAATTTTCCCTCTTCACAATTGCCTCTGAAGGTGAACACCATATCACAAAGACCTCCAAAACCTCGGCGCAGGGTCCCTCTACTCAACAAAAACAAGAAGAACGCAAAGGCATTGTTGCCTCACCTATCTGGGTACCTCTATGGTGCAAGGCCACACATTCAAGGTGCTCCTCCGAAAAGAAGTCATCCACACCAGTTCAAACCAAGGATAATAAGGTAACCAAAATTGCTGAACAAGTCCAGTGCATCCATCAACAACAATTACAACACTCCCAAGTTGTCAAAGAAAGGCAACCTTTTCACCTCATCAAATGCCTCACCAAGAGACCAACTCAACACACAGTTCGCCATATGTTAAGGGACTCGACGCAATGGAGACCATTGCTTCTTAAGGGGGGAGAAATGACCTAGATGGGTATTGGTGGCCAACCACCTTTTCCACTGGATCAAAACAACTTTTCCAGTTTGGTAGTTTTTTGGGTTGGAGGACTGCTCCAGATGGATATCGGTGGCCACCCACCTATTCCATGAGCTTAAGACAAATTTTCTAGTTTGGCATTTTTTACAGATTTTCGTGTCCAAAACATCTGGGTCCGGTTTGAGGCCCTAAACGACATGTTTTTGGCGATTCCTTAGTCCAATCATAAACAAAGACAAGACTTGATAGGAAAAATGTGTACTCCTTAGCGATAAAGCTACCACATTCTAGTTGCATTATTTTATAGTCTATTATATTTTATTAAGTTAACATAATTTGATTTTATTGTATCACTGTGTTTCTTGCATCATATATGTGTATGTGGTTCTATATATGCTCTTTCATTTCTTTCTCACATAAATCTGGATCACCCCACAATCAGTTGCCTTGGGGTTTCATTTGGGTAAACATAAGTGTACTTTCTTGTTATATTTTATAATGGATTCAATCTTGTATGATGAATAATGTAATTCATTTATTTTTTATGAGGATTTAATATGAAAATATTGTAGATGATGATGAGCAAATGATTGTGGTGAGTTCAATTAGTTTGAAAACACTTTCATGACAACTATTTGACAAATGATGATGCAAGAGATTGTTTTTTTTTTCATCCGAAAAATAACATCATGGTTTCCATATCATTTTAAGGTTTATTTATTGAAGTTATGGTCCCCACGGTACTTCCTAGCAAGTTGTTAACAAGTTTGATTTTGAAAAGATAGTAAATTTGATACCTCTTTTTTGTAGGGGCACCTTGTCATCCTAGTTTCCTTTTATGTGCATAAGTTTATAATTTTTGGTATGCACTTTATTGTATTATTTAAGAGGGTTAATAGATGTATACAACTTTCATTACTCATCCCCAATCAATGTTTGAATGTGGAAGGACTCCTCTAGCTTTAAAAATGAAAATGTTCCTTTATTTTGAGTGTTGTAGGATTGTGCAGACCGATATGTTAATATTGACCAATATCTCACAAACCACTAAGTGGGTAGGTGTGAATATTTGTGTATAGGTTCTAAAAATCCACGTTAAAATGCTCCCCCAAAATATCAAATACCCTCTTTGTCATTTGAGAGATATTAACCATGCAATAGGGCCTTTTCTTGGTTGTTTTTGGGCTTTCTAAGGTATACGTGCACGTTTCTTGAAGAATAGAGGTGTATATACACAAGTTTCATGAAGGAAAGGAGCATGTACCCTCCTATACATGCTTGTTTAATTCACAATACCCACGTATACTTCTTGTAGCGGCCTAAATGGCCTCCTCTTGAAGAAATTTGGGGTTTAGAGAGCTAAAATGAAGGGTGAGTAAGATGTTAAGCCTAAGTAATGTTGTGATGCACCTACAAAATGAGTTTATGATGTCAAATTGTGTTTTTTTGAGTATTATATAATTAATTTATATTAATGTGTTAGCTTCCGTAAAGAAGGCTTACTCACATCCCCCTTACCTATGCAAATTTGATTGTTGTGCATGACCAAGAACTTTAAATCGTTCAGGAATTTTGGAAGTGTTAGAGGAAATGTTATCTCTATTTAGGATTGAATTACATCAAGGTTTATACTTTCATATTATATCCTTAAAGGGATAAAGGTCTAACTCCCTTACCCCCTAAACACCTCAGAATGCATTGCATAGTTTAAGGTGTAATTGCCATGCATGGATTCAATGATTGTTTTGAATCATTTACTAGTGTATATGATGAATTGGACCAAGTTTTGTTTCAAGGAAAAATAATATTTATCTTTAGGGTTTTGAAATCCCTACAAGTATCCATGTATATGGAAACCATGAGGCGCAATGCCTATAGGTTAAAGGATCATTTCTAAATGACGCCATAACCTTAAAGAGTGGTAAATCACTCTTTTAAGAAAGGAATGAAGTGTTTCATACATGGCATTGGGATCATTGACCTTGTTACCCCATATCACATAGGGATGACTGATCATTGTTTCCTATCTATTCTTCCAACACATCCAACATTTCCACTTATGAGATCTATGGTTTTCCCATGGATATTTGACAGGTCTACTTCCATGATATGTGTCATGTGCCAAAGGTTGATGGGGACATACAATTTGCACTAGTGTTATGACATATGCTCTCTAGTTGACTTAATGTTAATGCTTTTTTATATGTGGACATGACCATAGGGGGTGAACGATGCTACTCTATATTGACTCATGTATCATAGATGGTTGTCTCATAGCTAAGGATGCATTATGGTGTGGTTATAATTATTCCCTAGATTAAGTGTGTAAACTTATGAATCAAGTATATCCCTATGGATCTAAGCAAGTGTGACCCTTATTTAATGTCATTCACAACATTTCACCTAGCCATTCCATCCATTTCCATCATGTCCCCTTTCGCAATTGATGTATCATATGTTATGTACCATGGTTTCTATATTATTCCCATGTAGGAATGCCTAAGATAAAGTTAAGAGATTCAAAGTACTTTAAGGGAAATGAAGTTAAATGATAAATGTGAGCAATGACCCCTTGCAAAATCCAGGTTCCTTATGTCCCATGTTATCAAAGCCAAATCTAAAGCAAATCGACTAAACAAAAAATGGCTAAGGATTAAAAAAAAAGATAAAAAAAAAGATCACAAAAGAGAGGTGCAAGGAAAGGGTAACTCAAGAAAAAATCGCTTCCTTCTAAGACACACATGAGGAAGAAAAATCATTAACCTTTAGCTCTTGAAATCTAAGAGGTAGACCTAACACTTAAACACATTTCTATGATGGTCAATACACCTTCTTACTAACATAACATTCACTTCATCACCCTTACCTTAAAAAATTAAGAAATATACTTAGTTGTAAAAGTCAAACATGAAAATATGGATCAATTATAATTACGCCATAGTAATTCTAAAATGATTAGGATAATTAATTAATGAGTTATTAAAAAAGTACACATAATAGTCTTTTATGTTAATATTTGCATATATGAAAGTATTTTCCTAAATCATATTTTATCGTAGCATCATTGTTTTATAAATGATGTTCCTTAACACTAAGAATCTATTGGAAATCGATTGACACACATGACAAGGTTGAAAATAGTTTTTCATGGCCTAATACTACACCCTTAGACTAACCCCTTTGATTTCTATAAAAACCCATTACCCACTTTAGGACTCTCCTTATCTACACCCTTAGACTAACCCCTTTGATTTCTATAAAAACCCATTACCCACTTTAGGACTCTCCTTATATACACCCTTAGACTAACCCCTTTGATTTCTATAAAAACCCATTACCCACTTTAGGACTCTCCTTATGGCACATAAAAGGAGGACTAAACATTATTTTAATGAAGTTCCCCTTTTTATTATTTTTATTTTATGAAGGATACGTATGGTATTAAAGTGGAACTTTACATCAAGTTGATGCTAAATCATATGGAAGATCGTGGCTCCATACCCCACTCACATGG
The DNA here is from genome assembly GCA_027924585.1 of Larix kaempferi. Classification (NCBI taxonomy): domain Eukaryota; kingdom Viridiplantae; phylum Streptophyta; class Pinopsida; order Pinales; family Pinaceae; genus Larix; species Larix kaempferi. Next base: position 8,583,831 of record BSBM01000402.1, read on the forward strand.
GATGGCCCTCATGTTACTTATTATGTCCCCGACATATATTTTTTTGGTCGGGGCTATTAGTTGGGAGGGTTGTTTGTAAATTTTTTTGTGGGATGAAGGTTTGGTCATAGTCTGTAAATTTTTTTATTTTGGTGCTTTTTTTAAATAAGATTTATCTCTGTTTTTATTGGATCTATCCACCATGATGTCGGCTTGGGGCATTGTGCCCCAGGCCCCGACGGCGTGCTGACGTCATGGGCGGTTTAAATGCATTCAGTCAAGGTTCCTATGTATTAATTCATATGTGTCTCGGTTTCTACAAGTATTAATTCATATGTGTCTCGGTTTCTACAAGTATTAATTCATATGTGTCTCGGTTTCTGCAATTGGAGTTGTTGCGTATGAGTTGGTGTCTTGGTTTGTGCACATGAAAGAGAAATCGATCGCATTAGTATAAGTCTGCACTGTGCATGTTTTTAATGTTGGTGGCCACCTGTATTATAGAGTACAACGAGCTTTTAATGTTGGTGCCCACCTGTATTATGGAGTACACATGCCGTAGTAGAGATATGGTTCCATCTCTAGCATGCCATCAACATCAACCCATGCATATACACTGTTGCACTGTGCTTAACCTTCATCCCGCAGAAACTCCAAGGCTAAGCACAGGCAGTAGACGCTAACCCCAGAGGTGGCGAGCATCTTAAATCATGCCACAGCAGAAGATTCTCGTTTCCCTCACGACCAAACGATTCTCTACATGTCGGTGCGACGTTTTTGGCAGCCCCTGCTAGCCATCTGCACTAGGCTTGCTAGGCTATGACTTCAAAGTTTAGGGGTTGGTTCTCGTAGGGGAGAAAGAGGCCGAAGCTGTAATAAAAAAACTTGTGCAGAGAATATTAGAAAAAGGTGAAACCCCAACACAGCTTCAGATCCTTCCTATTGTAATAAAAAAACTTGTGCAGAGAATATTAGAAAAAGGTGAAACCCCAACGCAGCTTCAGATCCTTCCTATTGTAATAGAGATATATGCTTTCTGTTATGTTTTGGAAACAATGAACAAATGGTGGAAGCGCATTTGAATAAGGCCGGTTTAATTCTTAGCGTGGATCCTTGCTATTGTAACAGAGATATCTGCTTTCTGTTCTGTTTTGGAAACAAAGAACAAATGGTGGAAGCACGTTTGAATAAGGCCGGTATAATTCTTAGCGTGGGTGATTTAAAGTGGCTTGTAGAGCAGCCCAAGGCAGGAGGAGCATCGATAGGGTTGTCAGTCCCATCTTCTATGCAACAAGTTGTTATGAAAATAAGCCAATTATTAGCTCGATAAGGAGGAAATGGTCGTCTATGGCTGATTGGGATTGCGACGTGTGAAACATACCTGCTTTGTCAAGTATATCATCCTTCTATGGAGAATGATTGGGACCTGCATCCTCTACCTATTGTTTCCAAACCAACTCCAAGATTGTTTCCTAGCTTCTGCCTTGTTTCTTCTGCTTTCCAAGTTTTGCCCCTAGTCCCATCCGGTTGCTCACGTTTATCGCGTCCTGGGGAGTCGGCTGGCCACAAAGAATGAAAATTGGTTATTATATGTAAATGCATATGTTATTTGTTCTCTCAAATCACTTGAAATTCTTGTTGAACTATGCTTTTTCAATTTCTTTCTGACAAGATTATAGTTTTTTCCGAGTAAGGTAATCATTGAGTAAATTACATCAATTAACCCCTATATATACAATTTTTCTCTTCCTGTTCAGCCACCATATATGATAAAACCTGACTTACCTGAAGTTGCAGAAATCTTAAATATGGTCGGCTTTCCATTGGCTAGGGGGAGTAGCATCGATATCTACAGAAAAAACATTTAACTGAATCACAGTAAATAGGGTTGGTTGTTGTTGCATTCGTAAACATAATCAATCGAAGGGTTTATAACTACCAAAAGAATCCAACAAGAAATTCCTGCCCAATACTTCCGTAACGATTTAGATAAGAAAAATAAAAAAACAAAACTCTCTGATTCAAATTAATTGTAAACAATGGATCCCAGTTCAAGCGGACTCTTAAGAGAATCGATAGCTTGTCAGAGAAAATTTCAGTCTGAAATGGAAAATGGGAAAGAAGGGAAGGGAGCCAAATTTGTTTTGTTCATTTATTAATTTTAATGGAATGCAAATGGAGATAAGGACAGTTGTGCCTCATGCATGAGGCCAAGGATTTGAGAGCAAAGACATTTGGGCCTCATGCGAGGACCTGGCAAATTCAAATGCGTGCATTTACCAAAGCTGAATATGGACCATGTGTAAGTGTTTCATTACCCAGGTGTTGTTCTCTGCCATTATTAGATTTAAATGATCTCGTTTAGCGTTTTATCTTTTTTTCCAGATATCTCCCAATGGACAGATCCACACTTGGTTGCAAGTTGCCTTATTTTTCTATTTTTCCACATGCATAATCTCTCATGGGAGCAGAACTACTATCCTTTTTATTTTAGACTAGGTTTGAGAGGAGCGTCTAGATTTTCCAGTTATTCAGGTGTTTTCTAAAAAGCTTTATAATCCCTAGATAAAGGATTATGGTATTGACCCAAACTTGTTTTTATAATCCATAGTTCTTCTAGGATTTTTGTCAGGGGTTTTGGGAACTGTTTTATTTTTATATTTTGTCTCTTTTAATCCTTTGTTAAGGGATTGCATCATCGGCATTATTGTTTATATTTATGCGGCAATGCGTGTTTGTCGGGTGGATGTATTAGTTCCATTCATTGGTGTTTGTATTATGAGTTAGTTAATGCATTAATTCTTCTAGTGTTTAAGTACTCTTTTTATGTTATAGGAAAGCGTTTTGTTATTCACAGATTTTTTCATTCAAACCTGGTTGCTATGTTAATAGATTATTCTCGCAATTGCTCGAAACTTTACCATTCAAACCTGAAAGTGGCAATTAACTAGTTATGCATATGTTATAATCTAATCTTAGTTTTCGAAAGGGATACGTTACAATGGAATCTTTGAATCCATTTTTTCTAAATATCTACTTAACAAATTAAAAAAACTCGGGTATAGATCAGTTCTAACCTTTAGAATTGATAGTAAGTAGAAGTAAGTGTGTAGTTTGCTGGTGGGCTCGTCGTCATCATCGCATTCCAGTCCCTTGTTCTAATGGGCCCTCGTTGACGACGTTGCTTACATAGATGTAATAATCGACGACATGGTTAGTGTATGGGCACACATCTTCCTTCCTTCCGAACTTATGCGCCCTCTCTTAGTTAGTTAAGGCCCGTAAAACATTAGTTTGTTAATGACCATCAAAACAATCTGGTGCATACAAGTGTCTGACCTCTCCTCCAATCTAGATTTTTTTGCACATCTACTTCCATCTAAGAAAAGTTGAGATAAGAACGCCTATACGTTTCATTTTTACCTAACTAAACAATCTAAGAAAAAAACATTATTTATTTAAGTTTCGATGATTCATCAAAATTCCTTTATAAATTACTACTAAACTAGCAATTACTTAAATATAAAAATGAAAGTTGTAGAAATAATGAACAAACATTTAAGATTATAAATATATATAACAACAATATATATATATATATATATATATATATATATATATAATATAAAAATTAAAGTTAATATTATTAACAAAGCCTACTTACTAATGCATATACAAACTTTCTAGCTTCAAACAAATAAAGCATATACAAACTTTCTAACTTCAAATAAATAGAGCAAGTGACAATGTCAGAGACATTGCCACCTTGTGGCTCTTGTTATATGTATGAGGCATTCCTTTCATTTATTAGCATGGCATGGATCAAACACCTCTCAGATGGGGTTGAAACACATTTATGACCATCATTTCTCTATAGTTTGTGGGTGTTATATTTTATATGGTTGATTTCATTCCGATCCTTGATCACGTGGTTAGACATACTTTTTGCATGTTGTTGATCCATTTTTCATGGAGTTAACTGTTGATGCATGTTTTGATGGGTTTGGTATTATTTTATTATTTATTGATGTATTTTGATTTGGGATATGGATGGTTGAAGAATGATTCTATAGGTGACGTGATAAATTATTTATTATATTTAATTTTTATTATCTCATGATGAGGTTAGGGTTGTTAATTCTGATCATGTCATGAGAGAGATTTATTGTTTTTTTATTGAGGAGTTGTTGAGCTCTCTTCCTATATAAAGAGAGCCTCTCTCATTATACTCCTATTAGAACTTGGAGAATAAAATACTATTGCTACGCTTGTGTTCATTTTCCTTAGAGTTAGGATATGTGATGAATTTTGTAAATCTAAGTAGAAGATGTAAGTGCTATATGTTTAAATGTTGATTTCTTTTTCAAGTAATGACTTATGCATAGCAACGTCGAGATAATTTTATTTCAAGTTAAAATTATGCACTTGAATTATTGCTCTTAGTAGTAAACTCCTAGACTATTCTAGTAGGATTGCTAGATCTTGCATGTATGTTTATGTGGAGATTTTTAGCTTTTGAGATTTCCATAGATTTGAAGAGAAACAAACATTTGGTTATCAAAGACTAAGACAAGGGTATGAACACTTTTACCCCCTCCTACTCTTTGATCACCAAATCTTCTTGTTCCTTTATGATCCCATGCCTTTTCCTTAGGACATTAGAGACTAGTCAAGCGTTTTCAATCTTTATTGTGGTTATTTAAATTTAGCTTTAATAATTTTCTAATAAATTTTTTAAATCTGGAAATTAATCTTCACCATTAATTTATAATATTTGAACAAAGTTAAGGAAATAACCACTAATACCTTCTTCATGGGGGCATCATTTCACCTTGGCTTTGTTGTACTATTCATACTTACTTTTCATCATAAAAACAATTTCTATCATAAGTTATGGTATGTTTTATTTGTGTAAACAATTATGGTGAATTGTTTTTGGATTTTCTTCTATTATTTATCTTAGGGTTGTTCATATTTTATAAACTATTTTTTTAGTTATTTATATAAAATTGAAGGTTAAATCAATTAATTGAGTTATTTATAATTAAATTGTATCAGTTTATAACACTCTTTAAACAATTCTTTATAAGTTTCAGATCTAATTTGTCTTTCATTATTTCATAGCATAAATTCACTCTCCAACTAATGACCTAAAGGGATTTGAAATTTCGGTTAACTATAAACTAATCTACGAGCATTTGCATTTTTTATGTGGATGATTATAACATGTAATTAATTAGCTTTAAATCATTCACATATAGTTATACTTGTATTTTCTCAACTTCCTGATTGTACTCCATTTGAATTGTACCTTTAAATTGAAGTGAAAATAAATGTTTACCAACTAATTATTTCATGGGACAAATTTCTCCAACTTTTCTTCACTCCCTTAAACAAAGTATTCTCTTTCTTTAAAAAAAAAACTACAATTTTCTAATTGGTTTTTCAAATTTCATTTTAAAAATCATGTATCTCTTAACTCAAATTCTTTAATTTTAAAAAATCTTGTATCTCATAATTCAAATGCTTGAACATGAAAAATGCATGAAGCACCATATAAAAGCAATAGTAAAAGATACCTAATGGTTTCTTGCTAAGAATACATGAATCAGATGCTAGCTGTAGTAGTAAGTTGGTTTCTCTCCACCTTTTATAATTAGGCGGTATTCTTCTTAGCTAGGAGCTTCATTATGATGATTCTAACTTTGTCTCAAATTATTACCATGTCCATTGCGTTTTATTATGGGATTTTTTTTTATATTTTGTCATTTGAATGAGATTGTTTTTTATTTATCGGAAATGTGACATGGTTACAATTGTAAGTTTGCGCAATGTGACTCTGATTGTACCAAAGTTGGATGAGGCTTCCTTATGGGCAGATCTAGGTTATGGGCAGATCTAGGTGTGTGATTATCTCATTTCTATAAAACTATCAGCGTCAATTACACAACCTCTTCTATTACTGTAATTTTTTGTGCCAGCTATCTTAGTTACAACAGAGACTCCAGTTGCACGACATATTCAGCCCAGCCAACGACTGATTGCAACAACAACAACAGTTTTAGTTGTACCATGGGGGGCATGTGGTAGACTATATCTGAAGCCACAAATCTTACCGTGGTGCCTATGTTGTAGACTATATCTGAAGCCATAAATCTTACCATGGGTCCATGTGGTAGACTATATCTGAAGCCAAAAATCTTGATTGAGAATGCTACTGTATTTCTGCCCTTGAGGTTAGTGAATGGACTGTAACAGAGCAATGCAGTACTCTGTAATTCTGCTAAAACTCTATGAATGCACCCAAACTCACTGAGAAATCTGTTGTACAAAGACACACAAAACCTTGATTGAGACAAAACTCAAGATAAAGTTCTAGTTGAGGCAGAGGTCCTTGTATTCGTCAGGTAATGTTGGATTGATATTTGATCCCCAAGCTCTTGATTATAGAAGATGATTAATAGAGAACCTCGTTGCTGTTATTTTTCTGCGATAACTGTCCTCTGGTAATCAGTTGCCACACAACAACAATTTAGCAACTGCTCCACATGCTATCATCAGGTTACAAGAATATTTAAGAATAAAGAATAACATTAACATTGATTTTCCCCACTTTTGGTCAGGTTTGGAGGTCATCTCCACAACTCTTAGATTCACAGAAATTCTTCATATTCACTTTTAACTGCATTATCAGATTCTAACCTTCAACCTGCAGGTAGAGACAAGTTAGTGAAATAGTGTTTGCTGGTGGTAGCTGCAGTTGGATTATTAACTAATAAACATATGAAGATCCAGAGCCTGTGTCTTCATATGTTTATTAGCTAAGTCATCGTCTCCATCCACAGGGTTTGAAGGTTCAGGGTTTGAATCTGAACATTTACTTGCAATGAAAACTTGTAGTGAAAACAATAATGAAGAATCTCGTTGAATTTAGGATTTGTGGAGATCGACATCTATCCTGGACCAAAAGTGGAAAATGCATTCAAAACCAAAAAACCCTGTTGCCAAAAACCCATCATGCACATTATTTTATGGCAAAGCACCAACTAAATTGAACAATGCACTCAAAAAGTTTTCTCATGGAGGTGAAGATTTGGGTCTGCCTTTGATTGCTAAACTTAGAACAATGCAAGAATGCTTACATTTTATTTTCCTTCAACGACCACAACTTTTCCTTCTGCAAGATACATTGAAATAGCTTAAAAAACATGGATAGGATGACAAGTTTGAACAATTAACAATTTCAGGCATTGGATGGAAAGAAGCACTTGAATATGGAAAACAAACTAATTCTTCCAAATTACCCAGGTATGGGATTTGTTAAGTGGTAGTACCGTAGTAGCAAGTGTCGTCTTATGGAAAAATCTAAGTTGTTGTTGTTGCTGCAAATCTAAGTTGTTCTTGTTGTTGAATGAACTAATGAAGAAGTTCCAAGAATTCCAATCTGGATGCAAGGAAGTCTTCTCATATTGTTGTAGATGAATCATTAAATGCAGTTCTCGAAATCGATGGATAGAGATCATGGTTTTGAATGTGCACGGGAACACATGCCCCTGTTCAACGTTCAAATTTGAACCCTTCCTAGCCCTTTCAAAGGGTTCTAGCCCTTCTTAGAAGTGTAAAGTTAAAATTGCCCTTCAATAAAAATTTAAAATCTGAATTTTACCCTTCCAATTAAGAATGACATAATTTATATCAACGTTTCAAAAGAAGGGCAACATTTGAAATTACCCATCCATATAAATTTCTATTTCTATGTTGAAATTCCTATGCTATAAAATTTGACTCGCCATTCAAAATATTGGAAATATCATAAATTATAATCACTCGGTCGCTCACGTCATGCACTCACTGCTCAGTTGTGCAAGATGACGAGTGATGACTAACGACCATGAGGCACTAGTTACTGATATTTGACTCTGAATCTCGAGTCACTTCAGGCTGATATCTAAGGTGTGATAATGTGTCAACGACTACAGCTGTAACAACAAAGAACCACTACTAGTCTACTACTAGGCCCAAAATGAGCCTGGAACTTTGCGCCTACTACCTATGTGAACTTGGCTACCAATGTCCACTCATTTTTCGTCAAAATGAAATTCAAATGATTGGTTTGATGAGTCCGGCTCTACAAGACTTCATTTCTTGCATGAATGTCATAGACTCACGACAACTCTAAACAACACTCAATGGCATGCAACTACAAATAATGGCATGCAACTAGGACCACAAACTGTGCAGAGGTCTATTTATGCATTGATATAGAGAGGTGGCACTAGGAACACGATATGGAGAAAAATGAGTTAGAAAAAACATTTGGACCATAGCACCACAATGTTTATTAATAAAATTAAAAGAAAAAACAATTTTTGGCTCATAAATGGTCTTCAATTTGATGGGTGGCATGATTATGATGTAATTTCCCTCTGTCTTTCCAAACATATGTGGTTTATCACCACATTTGTCTTCGGCACTTGCCACCAAAATACGTATAAAAATTACTTGTCTTTGCATCATCTTCTCTTTAAATCCTCATCTCATAGTCATAACTCGGGATTATTATGCATGCACATCCTCACCTTATAATATAAATTGGGTCAATGCGTAGAGACAACCATAAAATATCAAATGTGTCAAGACGCAAAGAGTAAGAGACAACTATAAGTAAGTCTTAAATTAAATTTACCATATAAGTGTTTAATTGACACTATCAACTAAGATTTGACATGTTGGATTGTTATGATCTTATTATCACTCCTTACCAATGTGATTGTAAGGCACTCTTTGAAGGTGAAGTCCATAATTTTAGGTCTTCTTCCCCATTCTCATGCCTTTTGGTAAGACAATAAGGAGGGTAGTGGCCTGCATTAGCATTGAAAATGGTTTTGACATAGAGATAGATACATTAATTATTTTCATTAAATAACTTAAATTTCATGCTAGTGAGTGCGAATTCGCTGAATCGTGGATTGGTACAAAACACAACAAATTTTAGAGCTTCGAGCTCTTAATTACTCACATCTAGAATTTTCTCAAATCGAGCCATTAACAAACTTCTTTGGGTGTTCTGGTTGAATTTAAAAGACAGATTGTCTAGACTCAAACATGCAGCAAGTTGCAAGGCTCCGGTTCTCTTAGGCTTGCTTCCATTTCCCCTCCATCCCATACCTATAAGTTGTCCCAACAAGTGTTGAACAACAAAATTTGATGCGCCAACCCCTGTGATGCTAGCATTGCTAACTTGCTTAGTATGGAGGAATTTTTTTAATGTTTTCTAAGCTATGTATTATTTTTTATTAAGTGCCCAATGCCCATCATTCTTACATCTCTCAAGCTTGAATGGTTGCCCTCTCTTGGGTTTGAATTAAGTTTTTGGTTGGTTTTTATGTATTTTTTGGTTGTAAGTTTATTATAGCCTCGTTTTGCTTAGTGGCTTTCTTTTGTACATAGTTAACAATAAGTAATTTTCTCATGGTTCTAGTTTTATTTGAAGACTATATCTAGTTACAATGCACTGCACTATGCATAAGATCAAGCAGATGCCCTAATATGGTTATTGCGTAGTCTAAGTAGTTTTTTTGTATAATGAAGTGTGCTCAAACCCGGAAAAATACAACATAATAATTGTTATTTTAATGATCTGTAAAATTAATGTTACATATATGTCAAATTAATGTGTTCAAATTAGGTTTTATTGAAAATATACATTTTTTCATGTAGATAGTAAGGAGCGCTTAATTGTTTAAGATTGTAAAAATTTGGATGGGCAATATTTGTTTTTTGCATTTTTTGGGGAAGGGTTTAGTTAATTTATATTTGTCAATTAAAATATAATCATTTATATTATTCTTCATTTTTGAAGGGTTACAAGAACAAATACTCTTCCAATTAAAATTAAGACCCACCCTTCAAATTTGATCACCCCCTTCTAAGCCAGAAATGCAAAAAAAAAGTTGGCGGAGTGTAAGCCACAAATTTGACAACTATTGCATCCAAGAGGTCTCTTTTGCAAAAATAAACGGATTCAAAATTTGGGAAATTTTGTGTCAACGGGTATGAGAAATAAGTTTAGTTATCTTCAATTTAGGGGAGGGAGGCCAAAAGTGGTGCAGGGCCACTTTGAACACGTGGGACGCCATGTGGACGCCACCCGGCGAGGTCCGGAGGTGCCCAGGTGGCTGCTCCACGTTGACCCGGGTAGATAGCACTTTAATGCGCTTTATTACACCTCGGGAACCATGCCAGGTGTACATTTCCCCGTAGCTGCTCCAGACGCCTGTGTATTCTTGCTCGGGGCCGGAGTGTGAACGTTTGGCCACCCCGGAACCTGTCCGCCATGGCACTGTTGCTGCTTCGATGCCGCCTCCTGCTCTTGTTTGAACCTGTCGCTGCTTGGAGGCTCCGTCGTCGTGTTGTGGTCCGCGTTTGGTTGTTATTCGAGCGGAGGTGTTTGCTGCTGTTAACCTGGTTGGAGTTCATGGTGGAGCGGCCCGCCTCCATGGTCGTCGCCGTGGGTTGGAGAACTGTTGTGGTGTTATTCTTGTGTTCGTGGTCCGTGGCGCGGGTCCCCCAGTGGGAATCTCCTGTTCCTGCTTGTTTGCGGGCTGCTCCTGGTGTTGGTGTTCCTGCTTCGTCCTCGGCTCCTGGTTCGTCCTCGGCTCCTACTTCGTCCTCGGCTCCTGCTTCGTCCTCGACTCCTGGTTCCTGCTCCGCTCCTGCTTCATGCTCGGCGGTGGCCATCTGTCCATAAAACGTGGTAGGATTTCGATCCTACCGGCTTCTCTTGCATTGTGTTTTTCAACACAACCACTCTCTCGGTGTGATTTGCTTGCTTTCTCTATCTGTGTTCGGTCTGGTTGGGTCCGGTTGCGTCTGTGTTCTTGGTTGAATCCAAATGACGTCGTAGGTTATGGTTTTTGGTTTTTAATGGAGCACTATTATGGTTTTTGGTCTTTAATGGAGCATTTTTAGGGTTGAATTCATTTACGAATGGAATAGTGTTATGGTATTTGGTTTTTAATGGAGCACTATAATGGTTTTTGTTTTTTAATGGAGCACTGTTGTGTTTTTTGGTTCTCAATGGAGCACTGTTATGGTTTTTGGTTTTTAATGGAGCACTGTTATGGTTTTGGGTTTTAATGGAGCACTGGTATGGTTTTGGGGTTTTAATGGAGCACCGCCTTCGTTTCAAGGCTATGGTTTCTATGGTTTCATGGTTTCGGCTTTAGGATAAGACGTTTTGGTTTTTAATGGAGCGTTGTTAATGGAGGACTGTTATGGTAATTGGTTTTTAATGGAGCACTGTTATGGTATTGGGTTTTTAATGGAGCACTGTAATGGTTTTTGGTTTTTAATGGAGCACTGTTATGGTAATTGTTTTTTAATGGAGCACTATTATGGTATTTGGTTTTTAATGGAGCACTATTATGGTATTTGGTTTTTAATGGAGCACTGTTATGGTTTTTGGTTTTTAATGGAGCACTGTTATGGTATTTGGTTTTTAATGGAGCACTGTAATGGTTTTTGGTTTTTAATGGAGCACTGTTATGGTATTTGGTTTTTAATGGAGCACTATTATGGTATTTGGTTTTTAATGGAGCACTGTAATGGTATTTGGTTTTTAGTGGAGCACTGTTATGGTTTTTGGTTTTTAATGGAGCACTGTTATGGTCGAAATTGATTATTAATGGCACACTGTTAGGGTCGAAATTTATTATTAATTATTGTATGAATTAGCAATGAATGGTTGTTAATTTGTTAATGGAGTTGATTATAGGATTAGGGTTTGAAGGTTACGGGAAATTCTCACATAAAAAAAACACCATAACAGTGCTCCATTAAACCCTTCAGTGATTATATTGTTTTCAGTGATTGCTTGAATTCGTAAGGAATGGTTGTTAATTTCTTATTGGAGTTTATTATAGGATTGATGCATGCTTGAGATGCAAGATGATGCTCTCAAATAATTTGGGCATGCCAATTAGATGAATAATTTGGACTGTGAATTGAAGGCATGAAACCTTTTAACAAATTAGTGTTTGCTATGGTTCATTGATTGTTTCAGTGATTGTATGAATTTGCAATTAGGGTTTGGAGGCATGAAACCTTTTAAGAAATTAACAACCATTCATGCTAATTAGGGTTTGCTATGGTTCAGTGACTGTTTCAGTGATTGTATGAATTTGCAATGAATGGTTGTTAATTTGTTAATGGAGTTGATTATAGGATTAGGGTTTGATATGGTTTCATTGTTTCATTGGTTGATAACTTAGTATATTTTAAAATTGAGAGAAGGTTTCATGGTTATGGAAAATTCAGATATGGTTTAATGGTATGAAGGTTACGGGAAATTCTGACATAAAAAAAAAACACCATAACAATGCTCCATTAAACCCTTCAGTGATTATATTGCTTTCAGTGATTGCTTGAATTCTTAAGGAATGGTTGTTAATTTCTTATTGGAGTTGATTATAGGATTGATGCATGCTTGAGATGCAAGATGACGCTCTGAAATGGTTTTGGGCATGCCAATTAGATGAATAATTTGGACTGTGAATTGGAGGCATGAAACCTTTTACAATTCTAGTATCCCTTTATTGGATGAATATGTGAAATAAGCATTGATTTCTAATGAGAGTATGAGAGAATATGAAAGAGTATTTGAATGTTGGACATGCATATGTGTTTGTCCCATCTACAGTTAGCCCTCATTTTGTATTTTTCTAGAATTTTGGTTCTCATTTAAAAATTTGTCATTACTCTTCCAGCAGTAATGCAATATGCAACATGGAAATAGTGATACCACCTGCTTTCGTTCTTGTTGTGTGCTCTAACCTAAGTAATCTTTAACTGTGTGCTCGACGGTTTTTTGCAATGCTTACTATCAATCCAGTTCAAGTTGATTTGCATTCAAGTCAGTATTGCATTCAGGAAAAACTTGCATTCAATTTAAATTTTCAATCAGGTTGGTCTACCATCCAATTTAGTTTAACATTCAAATTAGTTTGCCAACCAAGAAATCTAGCAATCAGTTTTAGTAAGGAATGTAGTCCAGTAAATAGATAGAGCCAGGAAGAAAACAATACTTGACCTAAAGGGCATATTCTTGTTCAACATAGTAGCAATTCGATATTTATACATATGGTTGGTCCCCGGTGGGTTGGGACTTTATACATTTACTGTGGTTATGCCTAACATATATCGACTGTCAGATTAGAATCAAACAAAAACTTAGGAAACCACCCAAAATTCCTCCTGCAACAAAACCTTAGGAAACCACCCAAAATTCCTCCTGCAACAAAATCTAGCTTAATCTAGCTTTCAAATGTGTATGCCAAAGAAAACACATCTTCCATCTGTCAAACAAAAACATTGGAACCACCCAAAATTCCCCCTAGCAACAAAATCTTCCTTTCACAAAAACATCTATCATCCGCCAAACAAAAAACCCTATGTGTGAGGAGGTTGACTGCCTTCATTACCCAATCTAGTTGGGTCAGATATTGATGCTTGACCTGGTTGTGTTGAGCTACAAACATTTGGTGCGGGCCAAGTTGCTCCTTGTAGCCAAGGAGGAATTGAGTAACCATAGTTATGACTTGAGCCTAATTGCCCTGGGTTCACTGGAGGTGTTTGGAAGGCATACACAGTATTTCCCCCTGCCTGGTGGTATTGGGGTATCTGTATGTTAATAAGGTCCTGGAATAATCTTATGTTCTCTGAAAATTGATCCTATGGGTTGTCAACCACCTCTATCCTCTCCAGGCCATTTGGATTCCTCTGATTTTCCTTTCTTTGCTCCCTTTCCTCCCTTGCCAATTGTTTCTGTCGCTCTCTTTCCTCCCTTTGTTTCACTCTTACAAGCCTTTCCTTCCTTCGATTTTCTACTGCAACAATATTTGCTTCCTTCTTCTCCTTTGCCAAGGCCTTTTTCTTCTCTTTTAATTCCCGCATCTCCTTTTTCTTGTGCTCAGCCTCAATCAGTAGGGTGATGTAGTCCTCTGATGTTAGTAGTTGTGGGCTCCTGCTTAATCTAAGATGCTCAGCAGTGGGATTAGATAGTTGAGCTGCAACTTTCTCCACTGGCAACTTAAGGAACTGGCCAAGTAGTGGCTCATTTGGTGGGAGTGCCTCATCACCATTTTCTTGGTCCATTGTATCTTCATTTTGTTCAATCTCATCTCCAACACCCCCAAGTGGCACATAATAATGTAGAGCTTCATTGTTAAGGACTGCTGGCATCGAAGGCAGGTTAAGGCTTTCATCGTTGGTGGGGGTGACAATGTGTCTGTTCATATTTTTCATCGCCTCTGCCAACCACTCGGGTTGTTCTAGCTGGCTTGGAAATTTCAACTCCTCGTTGTTGTTTACCACTGCTTGGTCACCTCCATTCACACTCAAATCGGCAATGTTGTTATGAACAATCCCTTGGCCATCTAATTCTGTTTTTGTCCTTCCAACAGCTTCTATATTCTCCCCAACAGGTTCGGTGCCATACTGACTTTCACTTACGTGTTCATTGTCATCATCCAGTGGTTAGCAATGACCTTGAGAGAGTGATATGATGTTATCTACAGCATCTGCATCCTCTTGCCCCTGAACATCAAAAGCCTGACTACATCCCGTGTCATGTTGAAGAGCATCAGAATTGAAAGGCCATATTCTTGTCCGCCTAAAACTAGCCCTGATATTTGATGATGTGAGCGCCCTAACAAAAGCTTTGCTTGCAAGTTCTGCTAATTCGAACCTCTTCACCTCTACCCCCGAGTTCTTTTCCATCCAGGACGTTCTCTCAGACCTGAAGTAACACTTGAAAGGCCCAAACACACTCACATCTAGAGGTTGCAGCCTGTGGGTGGTATGTGCAGGCAATGTCAACAGATCAATGCCTAGCATGTTTGCCTCCTCAGTGGTTTGTATAGCAACGTGGTTGCCATGGCCATCAAAAATCAATAGGTGTTTGTTTTCAGGTGAAACACCGCCAGGGACAGAGGAAGAAAAGTGGCAAAGCCAGCTCAAGAACAGTTCTTTTTTCATCCAAGCATGGGGCTGTGCAGCCATGCATGCGCCAGGTTCACAGTTTTTAATGTAATTTTTGAGTTGATTCTTTCCCTTGAACAGATAAAAACCTGGAATTGATGCTCCAACTGTGTTGACACAACAAAGAATAGTTATCCACTCCCTACTTTTTGGTAGAATTTTGGGCACATTCCTGCTCCCTCTCTTGGAAATTACCTGCATGCCACAACTCCTCCCTGCCTACAATCCAGTCTTGTCACAGTTCCATATATGGTCTCCTCTGTATGAGTGTTTCTCATATGCATCAGAGAGTGTCTGATAGAACTTGGTCACAACTGTAGGGCGTAGATTGAAAGCCCTATCCCTATCAAGCCCCTCTGCTGTGCGTAACACAAGTTCTGGATGCCTTTGTTTAAATCCTCTCCACCATGATTTCCCTGGAAATCCATCTTTGAAGGGGTTTGGCCTCCCTTGACAGATTTGGGCAACAGTGTATTTGAGTTGAACCAACTCCAGACCATGGCCTAGTTGAGCCATCTCTTCACACCAAACGACAACTTCTTCTTCCTCTTCTGCACTCAACATTGTAAGAGGTCCTTTTCGCTTGGTATGGGTCAGGCCATTTATCCAGTAATGGATTGATGTTGGTGGAATCCCATGTTTTTGAGCAGCTGCTCTGATAGAAAAACCATTGAACTCTATATCATCTATGGTAGCCTTCATGTCTTCTTGTGTCCATCCTCTGATGGCACTAATCTTCTTACTGGCAGTTGCACCTTGAACTGTGGTTGATTGTGGAATAACACCTCCAGGATTTGCATCATTTTCCTCTTCAACTGTGGTTGATGGTGGAATAACACCACTACGCTCTGCATCATTTGCCTCTTCAGCATCTCTGTGTGCATTGTTATTATCAGCATCATGTGCTATGTCCTCATCGGACGAGGTGCATCGTAGCTGGGCACCCCTGCTGAGTCTCCTACTTGACCTCCTTGCACGAGTACTGTTGACTCTTGCAATGACTGCAATCACCCACAGAATTAGAACAAACAGGGCTAGGGACAGTGCTCTATTAAAAACCAAAAACCATAACAGTGCTCCCACCCAAGGAATTAGAACTAGCTGTGTATCTTCACAGGGATCTGGAATATTAAAATAGCTGTGTTAAAACAAAGTGTTAAAACGACCCTAGGATCTGGAGTATTCAAAAGGATCTCTTGATGTGATTTACATGTTCAATGCAGGTTCTTGCATAAAACTAGATATAGTCCGGCTACTTGAAAACATTATTGAAAGACAAGTTTATCTTGAATGCAATACCTGAACTTTGAATGCT
Organism: Larix kaempferi; assembly: GCA_027924585.1. NCBI lineage: Eukaryota > Viridiplantae > Streptophyta > Pinopsida > Pinales > Pinaceae > Larix > Larix kaempferi. Next base: position 8,600,164 of record BSBM01000402.1, read on the forward strand.
GTCTTGAATTAACTCTGCACCTAGAAATCAATTTGCAACTGTGTTTTGCTTGAATGCAATGCCTGGACTCTGAAATTCAAGCTTGGAAATAGAGGTGAGTTTAACAAGGTCTGGGAATTTCGAATAGCAGAAAAAATGGAGTTTGTCTGAAGGTTGTAGTGTCCTTATAGCATTTTGGTGTTTGATTTGATTGGAAACTTTGAGAAGGCATGGATTGCAACTGGCTGGAGTTGGATGAGTGGCTCAAGATTGAGTTGGCCTCGATCCAATGGCCATCAATGGGGCTTTTTCGATCCAGGTGCTATTCGAAATGCCTATGGACATGCTTCTGTTTGGTTTTATGGTTGATTTTATGATTTTAATGGAGTTGGAAGCATTAATTGCATTGATTGGGCTACTTTGTTGAACAGCAATGTACCTGGAGCTGACACTCATTCTCCATTTATTATGCAGGTGGCATTCGATAAATGTGCAGGTGGGATGCCTTGGTGGTTAAGTGATTCTCAATGCTGGTCTGGGTGTACATTGAAGCTTGTTCGATGGGGTCCATGTGATGGGCAATCCATCCTTGTAGATTGGGCTGCCTAGGGAGTGATGAGGTCCAATTAGATGTTTGTGTCAGTGCATGTTGGGATTTGGAAGGGACATGATGGATTTGAATTTGGTTCTGTCAAGACTGCCCAGTTGTCAACCTTTTGTCCTATAGTTGACAGTTGTGGGCCTACTATACAGAATGACACTTAATGAACTTAAATAGGACACTTTTTATATATTTATATAATTATATGTGTTTGACAGTTGGCATTTTCTTGGTCACTTTTTGGGTTGTAACAGTCATCGGTTCTATCACCACTACCGGTTCCCGTTCAACTATAGAACTCTCTCCCCTAGACCTACAATATTATGAAAAAATGCAAGCGCACTACAACAGAGAAGAGAAAGTGTTGTAACAACAGACGCAAAAAAAAATGGCACTGCCCAGACTTGAACCGGAGACCTTCAGTTGTTAGACTGACGTGATAACGAACTACACCACGGCACCAGCTGTTCTTATAACAATCCATGCCATAAATTTGGTAAGTGTTAATACCATAATCTATATTTTATCACATTGTAAAGGTTTTCGGCTCAGACCAGTCGACGCCATAGCTTTTGTTTACATATTTGTTACGTAGCATTAAACAGTTTTAATGGAGAAAATATAGGTTTTGCTGGAATTCGAATTCACCAAACTTGATTTTGTCGGAATGTTGGCATCCATAGTCGACAGTGTGATGATAAATAAGCAATGTTTTGTTGATTTGGTTTCATATGAATTAAAATCCCACAGCATAACAACATGGATTTGAAGGTACATTTAAATCAGCAATGAACTTTTAAATCACAGTGATTTTCACTTTTCGATAGTCTGAGAAGAAGCTCATCATCAAATTAATAGGATAGTTGTTAACGAAGATCTCATTGTTGCAATGTCATTAATACAAAGGGCGCTGAGACTAACATGTGCTCCGTCTCTCTCTATCGGTAAACTGCCTAGTTATTTGTCCTTGTTCATGTCGTTGCTTACTGCTGGCATTGAGCTACAACAAAAATGATCATTTATTCCTTATACATCCCATGGACAAAACGATGAGGATTAACAATATTGGCCAGGCACTTTAAGATGCAGTTATAATCTTCCATCAATAACATTAGACTTTGAATATAGTGAAGCCAATTAGAACACCATCCTCCTTATAAGAAAACCATAATTTGTAAATTACAAGTGAAAGGATGCTCAAGTTGAAAAAGCAAGATTTTAAAATTGAAAACTAATTAACATCTACTTAGACACAATAAGTTTTTTCTACTTACAATAACAACTAACTTCTATGATTCCTCTCCTCAGAAAGAACTCTTGAGATTTTAGATAAAATGATTGCATTTTTATGCTTTTCTATATTAAATTATAGTTGTTGACTTAGACTGAGTAAACATTACAATTTTTAGGAATTTATTTGGTTTGTACCTATAAATTGAAGTGAAAATGATTGTTTATAGACTAATTATTCCAGTGTTTATCCAAAGGACAAATTTCTTTGACCTTTCTTCACTCACTCCCATAAGCAAAAAATTCTCTTCTTTCAATAAAATCTAAAATTTTCCCTTCTTTGATTTTAACTTTCGATTTAGAAAATTTGCATCTCTTAACTAGAATTCTTCAATCTTAGGAAGTCTTGTATCTCTTACCTAGAATTCATGAATATGAAAAATGCATGGAGGAACATATAAAATAAAAAATTACTTAATGGTTTCTTCCAATGGATAACTAAATCATATGGGAGTTGCAGTAGTCAAGTGGGTTTGTCCTCGCATTTTATAATTAGGTATGTCCCTTTGTTATAAAAAGGAAAGTCGGTCTGATTTTGTCTTAAAGTCCGTCTAAAGTACTTCATTCGGGTCGCCATATGTCTATTAGACCACTTAAGGGATGAGATAACGGATGTGGCTATCCCCACACTCCGTCCCGAATCTTTACTTTTGACTGAATGTTGTCAGTCTGGAGTCACTGGGCCATCGGCTAGTTTTTGTATAAATAAAACTCCAAGGCTCTCATTTGGGCATTCGGTTTTGTGATTTGAGAAGCTCTGCAAATATTTGAGTCGAGGTATGTGTATCCTCTGTGCCCGCACTTAGTGCGAATTGGCATATGAAAAGCAGATATCTCAAGTGTAAAGAGTCTGTAAGAAGTCAGTAATGTATGCTCTCCCTCTGTGCTTCGAGCGAACAGTTGGGATCAAAAGCTATATGATCTTCAAGTGTGTTAATATCAGTGCTACTTTGATTTGGGATTGTATGTTTTTTTACTGTGGTATATTATTGGCAGTTAAAGCTTTGTCCGTGTGATGCATTAGTTGTGACGCGATACAAGATTTGTAGGCATAGTTGGATCTGTCTGTATTTTGAAGGTGAAGGCATCTAAACCTTTAGCTTGGAACCAGTTGGGCCAAGCCCTATCAATGGCGGCCCATGGTTATTGCAGAACCTGCTGGTCAGGGTCAGGGCACTATGGGATAGAGTGGAAGCACGACCCTTAGTTGTAGTGTGTCTCTATGATCCTTGTTTTTGTTTTGGTCGGTTTTGTGCCTTTCATTGCCCTTCTACAGTCCCCAAAACTGTCTTATTTGTGGGTGACTGTGTTTTTTTTTGGGCGGTTTTGTGCCTTTCATTGCCCTTCAGCAATCCCGAGAACTGTCTTATTTGTGGGTGACTGTGTTTCTCGAGGGCCCTGGAGTCAGTTCAACCTATATTGTTGAACCTAGTACCAACCAAGTAAAACAAGTGGGAACTCTTTGTTCTGTTTATTTTTTTTGTTTTTTATATCCTGTGTCAGGTGCCTCCGACGCTCTGTTCATTGGGTGGGGGACTGACCGTTGGTGTTGGACACTACCCTCTATTTTTTGTCCGAGTGAGTGGACTAGTGAAGTATTCTGCTTTGGTCGATACCCGCCTTTCTCTCCTTTTATGTTTTCTATCTGTAGATGTCACTCGCTTACTCTGGATAGTTTTTGTTTATGATGGCGGGGTCGGTGGTTTCTCGAACACCGGTGGGGAAAGGAATTCAGTTAAATCCCAAGGCATTTGTTTCCTACGACCCTAGGCCTCCGACTATCAGTGATGCTGGTCTGGGGGTGGCTGCAGCGGATTTGCCGGGACAGAACCCTGTCATCTATGTTGATGTATTTGTAACTTCGGAAGATATTCACTTGTATATTGTATATATTACATTTGTACTTTATTGTATCCCCAACGGAGATGTATTATTCCTCATATTGGAAGTGTCGTCATTTGTATTTGCAAGTGTCGCAAGTTATATTGTAAGTGTCGTAACTTATATTTGATGGGTTATTAGACCACCTTAGTGGGGTCGGCCCTGTATGAGTTAAGTGGAAGGGTTATTAGACTCCCTTAGGGAGTCGTCCCAATGAGGGTAAAAGGCAGGTTAAGTTAAAGTATAAATAGAGTGGTTGCACCACTCTATTTGCTCATTTACTCACTCATCCAACTCGCATAGTTGAGAGAGAGGAGTGCGCACAAGTGAAGGAGGAGTAGCTGCTGAAGACATATATCTTTTGGGGTTTGATCTTTGTGATCTTTGTATTGGTGCTTATTCTATCTCTGAGGAAATTGCGGGGTTTTTCACCTTCTTGGTTTTCCTTGGTGAAATGCTTTGTGTCTCTTGTCTCTTGTGTTTGTAATGCTGTACATGTTGTTCTCTCAGTTAAGATCCTAGATCATATTGAATTAAATGATTAAAATCTAACATGGTATCAGAGCAATCCTGAAGGAAGGAATTGTATGGCATTTACGACACTTGTTGCACTTGCGACAAATTGGAAGCTAGAGCTTGGTTTAGTAAAAACTAGTCATCGTGGTACTTTCGTTATAAATCCATTTTGGTGAAGGTTCAGGATCTGAATTTTTTACAGGCCAAATATCAGATACGGATGTACCCTATGTAAAATTTCAGCCTTAGATTCGTTGTACTTTGTGAGATATGACTCGTACAAGTTAGGGTTTCTGCCTCTTCCAGAATGCATCCCTAAACAGGTGACCTATATCTCAGGCTAGGAAGCTACAAATGGAATTCCATAAAATATGGTAGTTAGGGCACGGACTATAGTTTCACAGGTCCGATTTTTAGAGGCCTAAGTTTAAACAGTGACATGTGACACTCCGTACAAGTTCGCTATGTTGTTTCATCCTATAAACAGGTCATGTTGCGACACTTAGCATATCTCTCTCATGGAGAATCCATTGAAGCTCAGATCTGTGGGGTTGGAAAGATGACAGGTCATTCTACCACAGGCCGAAGTTTCAGACCTTGAGGATCCAAAATTTCAGAGATGCACCAAAAACAATATGGCATATCTTTCTTTTAAAACAGAATTGGATTCTGAGCATTTTCATTTTTGGCCTGTCACTACTGGGGGAAATTAGGGATTTTGACAGAAGTGGAATTTTGGAGCTCTCTCAGCATAGGATTGATCTCCTCAGCAAAATCAAATTTTAGAGACCAAGATTGAACTTTTTGGTTGGGCAGAACCCCGAGCTCTATCAAACCCTAGTTCGGGATTTTGGACTTGAAAAACCAGAAAACCAGAATTTGACAGAAGTTGCAGATCCAAAATTCGTAGGTCATTTTTGGAGGGTCAATTTTTGGAGTTTTCAAAATCTGAGCACACCAGCTTGCTTGCCTCAATCAATTGCATCTCCCTGTCCAGACAGAAGTTTGAAAATCCAAGTTTGGATTTTTAGGGTTTCTCTATCAAACCCTAGCCAACTCTAGATCCAGATTCAACAAATCAAGTGGTAAGACCTAAATCTTTTATTTCCATTTGAGTTTCTCATTAAAATGCCTCACCACACCAAGCTTGAGGATAAGCTTGAAGGGTCTGATAACTTATGAGCATGGAAGTATAGGATTGGGTTAATCCTAGAAGAGAATGAATTGGACACCTACATAAGTGAAGAGGTTCTAGTTCCAGAGGGAGATGAGGCTAAGGCCTTACATAAGAAGAACTTGGTCAAGGCCAAGAGAATCATTGCAGATTCCATCAAAGACCATCTCATACCACATGTGTCTTCACTAAAGACAACCAAGGAGATGTTTGATTCATTGACCAAGTTGTTTGAAGGAAAGAATATAAATCGGAGGATGACATTGTGGAATCAATTGAAGGGTGTGAAGATCCAGAATAGAGAGACCATCCAATCCTACTTTACTAGGGTCTCTCAAATCAAAGAACAACTTGAAGCTGTGGATGAAGTGGTGAAGAATGGAGAAATTTTTATGACCACTTTGAATGGCCTACCTAGGTCATGGGACTACTTCATTCAAGGAATTTGTGCTAGAAAGAAGCTCATCACATTCAGTAGGTTGTGGGAGGAATGATGATAGGAAGAAGCTCGAATTGTAGCTCGAGAAGAAAAGATGGATAATGAAGACCAGGATCTCACAGCACACACCAGGAAGAATAACCACAAGAGGTAGCATCCTCATCACGAGAAGGGTAAACACCACCACCAGAATCAGAGGGAGAACTTTGTAGGATCCATGAGAGATCTTTCTCACATTCGATGTTATACTTGTGATGAAAAGGGACACTATTCCATAGATTTTCCCAGGAACAAAAGCAGCTCCCACAAGAAGAAGAACAACAAGACAAGACATCATGCTCACACTGCAGAGGATGATGAACCTCCAAGGAAGAGAACCAGGGAAGATAGTGAAGATTCTTCAAGTGATGAAGAATATGTATTGTAATGAAGTTTTACATGAAAGGAGTAGAAGAAGCTACTACAGAGTTGGACTCTGGAAAACAAATAATCTATGGAACAACCTCTCATCCATTTTCAGCATTGGTTAAGGTGCACACTATCAGAGACTCCAGTAGCTCCTGCAAGGAAGCAAAGATTGAGAGGGAGTCCACCCAACAACCAAACAAAGATAAGTATTTGAATTGTCATTTCTTGTATATATGATTACTTAAATGATGTTGTTCAGTCATGTACATACTTATGTTCCTAGATTTAGGATGTATATTATGCATTTTAGAAAATTTGCATTAATGAAAAAGATACTACTAATATAGTAATAGGTAAGTGGCCTATGGTACTATACAACACTCCATTGCTACTTATCTAGATTGAAACCTCTCTGCTGACATGTTGGGAGTAGTGTACACTCTTAACAATGTTCTGGTACACATGGAAGGCATCTAGAAAGTTATAGGATATGGATAAATGTTGTATTGTTGGATAAGATAATTGCATGATTGTATGACATATGTCCTTATGTGTAAAATTTTGTTCTGAAAACTATGAGAAGTTTCTTATCATGCAATTGAATTTGACTTGTAGGAAAGGTCGTGTACAATCACCTACAAAAGAAGGACAATGACATTTGTTCCAACGACGAAGTTCAAGAAAACTACCTATTGAAGATATTGAAGAATCTGAAGTTCCCAGGATCTGGGATGCAATAATGGAAGGATGCCATGATCGAGGAATACCAGTCGATCATGAAGAATGATGTTTGGGATGTGGTCCCAAGACCAGAAGGGAAGTCTATTGTGAGTTCCAAGTGGATCTATAAGATCAAGCATGCTGCAGATGGTAGCATAGATAAATACAAGGCAAGGTTTGTGGCTCGTGGCTTCTCCTAGAAAGAAGGGATAGACTATGAAGAAACTTTTGCACCTGTAGCCATATACACTTCCATTAGAACAATACTTGCTCTGGCTGCAGTAATGAAGTGGAAGATACACTAGATGGATGTCAAGACAACTTTCTTGAATGGTGTAGTCGAATAGGAAGTGTATGTGGAGCAGCCACTTCGTTTGAAACACATGACAGGGAGTCATATGTGTGCAGATTGAAGAAAGCCTTGTACGGTTTGAAACAAGCACCTAGGACTTGGTACGACAGGATTGACAACTTCCTGTCCAGTTTGGGCTTTACCAAGAGTAAAGAAGATTCCAACCTTTACTACAAGGTTGAGGAAGGCAATCCAATGATACTCCTACTCTATGTAGATGACCTGTTTGTGACAGGTGAGATTGGGTTGAATGCTGATACGAAGAGGAAGCTTGCTGCCGAGTTCGAGATGAAGGACTTGGGTTTGATGCATTACTTTCTAGGCATGGAGGTGTGGCAAAGTGCAGATGGAATATTCCTTGGACAAGGGAAGTATGCAGTAGAGATCCTGAAGCAATTCAGGATGATGGACTGCAAGGCCATGGCCACACCTATGGCATCGAACCTGAAGCTATTGAGTGATGCTTCATCAGAGTCGGTTGATGCCACGATGTATCGTCAGATGATTGGGTCCTTTATGTACCTGACGAACACGGGACCAGATATTTGCTTTGCAGTCAACACATTGGGTCAGTTCCTGACAGATCCTAGACATGTTCACCTGATTTCTATAAAGCATATTCTAAGGTACCTGAAGGGTACAGTTGATTATGGGATCAAATATGATGCAAATCAAAAGGTTAACCTGGAGGGTTATGTTGATTCAGATTGGGTAGGAAGTGCTGCAGATAGGAAGAGCACTTCGAGGTGTTGCTTCACTATGGGATCAGGGGTGATCTCTTAGTTTAGCAGGAAGCAGTCCTGCATAGCACTGAGTACAACCGAAGCAGAGTATGTCGCAACTTGTTCGGCCAGTTGTGAGGCAGTATGGATTAGGAAGCTACTGTCTGACTTATTTGATCTCTAGTTGGATGCTACTTGTATCTTCTGTGACAACCAGAGTTGTGTGAAGTTGTCTGAGAACCCAGTGTTCCATGAAAAGTCGAAGTATATTAAGATCAAGTATCACTATATTAGGGATATGGTGCAGAGAGGAGCAGTGAAGCTCCTGTATGTTGCGATGGACGAGTAGATAGCAGATGTGTTGACCAAGCAACTACCCAGGGTGAAGTTCGAGTGCTTCAAAGAGAGGCTTGGTGTTCTTCGGATCGAAGATACTTCCAAGAGGAAGTGATGGGACACAGATGCAGGAGCCTTTCCAAGCATGGTGGCAAGTGGGTCCTCCCGTGGCTATGGATGTAAGTTCTATGTGATGAGCATTTGGGTGATGTGCCATATGATGATGATCTGTATGATCATGTGCATCCGGGCGATGCACCGTGTATGATGATGAGCATTCGAGTGATGCTCCGAGGTCGTGGCCGTGGATATCTTGTCAGGTTGTGCGGTAGCATATAATAGCGCCCTGGGAGATTTGCAGATACTCTTTCGAGGTTTTTCCTATGGCATATAATATCTCCCTGGGAGATTTGGAAGATGCTCTTTCGAGGTTTTGCTTAAAGGGACATATAATAGCTCCTTGGGAGTCTTGCAGGTTGTGCTTTGCACGTAATCAGTCCTGGGATGCTCTTTCAAGGTTTTGTCTGTGGCATTTAACAGCGCCCTGGGAGATCTTGCAGGTTGTGCTTAGCATGTAATCAGTCCTGGGATGCTCTTTTGAGGTTTTTCCTGCTTGCATATAATAGTGCCCTAGGAGATCTTGTAGGTTGTGCATCACACGTAATCAGTCCTGGGATGCTCTTTCGAGGTTTTGCAAGATGCACATAATCAGCCCTGAGATTCCATTGCATGGCCCGCTCGTAGAGATGATGAAGATCTACATGGAGGCTAGGTCTACATCCAACATGAAAAAGGGTTGGCTCTGTAGAACTTCCTATGACGAGAAGAATTGAGACATAGCACCAGTGATCGAGATGACGAGTACAGCAGCAGTGACGATGATGCTCTGTCATCCAGTGACGATGATCCAGCTCCAGTATTGAAGACTTGTGCCTATATGTATTGATGACCTGTGTCAAGAGAATACCTTCCAAGTTAAGAGGGAGTGTTGATGTATTTGTAACTTCGGAAGATATTCACTTGTATATTGTATATATTACATTTGTACTTTATTGTATCCCCAACGGAGATGTATTATCCCTTCGATTGGAAGTGTCATCATTTGTATTTGCAAGTGTTGCAAGTTATATTTTAAGTGTCGTAACTTATATTTGATGGGTTATTAGACCACCTTAGTGGGGTCGACCCTGTATGAGTTAAGTGGAAGGGTTATTAGACTCCCTTAGGGATTTGGCCCAGTTAGGGTAAAAGGTTGGTTAAGTTAATGTATAAATAGAGTGGTTGCACCACTCTATTTGCTCATTCACTCACTCATCCAACTCGCATAGTTGAGAGAGAGGAGTGCGCACAAGTGGAGGAGGAGTAGCTGCTGAAGACATCTATCTTTTGGGGTTTGATCTCTGTGATATTTGTATTGGTGCTTATTCTATCTCTAAGGAAGTTGCGGGGTTTTTCACCTTCTTGGTTTTCCCCGGTGAAATGCTTTGTGTCTCTTGTCTCTTGTGTTTGATATGTTGTACATGTTGTTCTTTCAGTTAATATATTAGATCATATTGAATTAAATGATGAAAATCTAACAGTCTCTAGCTGGCCACGTGAAGGAGGTTATTCAAAAAAAGGTGGTGGCCATAAACCCTCTTTCAAGATTTCCTTTGAAAAAGAGAAGAAGGGGCAGTCAGTCTGTGTTTTGGGTAAGGACATCACAATGGACATGGTGTTAGCATTGATCCAGAGGGCACTGGTGGGAAAATTCGAATATCTTCGTCTTACAGGCCTAAGTTGTTGTCATGGATTCGCTGTCACTGGAACCCCTCATCTCCAACATGCCGCGGGTATTGGTTTTAACTAATGGGTGGCTGATGTTTCAATTTCTCAACGAAGAGGACAAGGTTTGTATTGAGAAGCGCTTTTGGGTTTATGGTTTGGGATCTTTCATCATGACCCGCTGGTACAGTGGGTTTGACCCGTGTTCGGAGAAACTACATAAGAGGCACTTATGGACTATACTACCTGGCTTCCCACTTCACTCTTGGGATTTGGGTGGTTTTATGGCGGTTTCCAACTTTATAGGACGTTTGATATTGATGGAAGAGGAGCAACTTACGGGGGTTGAGCAACGATCTCCCCGGATGCTTGTGGAAATCGATTCTACTAACGGTCTACCTGGTGAAATCGAGTTTGTTTGGGAGGGTAGATCATTTATCCAGCAATTAGACTACTGGAAGATTGCCTTCCGCCGCCACAAGTGTCATTGTGTTGGACTTTTAAAATACTATTGCAGACCCAATCTATGGATTTAGAACAATGGGTGGGTTGCGAAGGACAACTCGATACTCCTGATGATGGGATCTGGGACTCCCTGCCTTTGGATCACCAGTCGGCAACGACTTTGCTTGGTAAGTTTGCTCAGGCTGTTCCTTTTTTACTTAAGTTTCTTTTCGTGGAGGATTTTTACCAGGTTCTCCCTTTACATTTAGCTTTTGGGATTGTGGGATTGGACTCGGGGTCAAGGCCGGTGGTGACTTCCCCACACCTAGATAGGTGGACTCTCTCTGTGGTGGAGCCGATCCCGACTCGGTCTGGTGATTCTACCCCTATTGACCTCAGTGTGTCTTGGTATGGCCCTCGTGAGTTGTGTACTTTTCCCACATCCCCCCCTTCCTCGGTGGGGTCTCCTGCTATGGCACCCCGGTTAGACATCTCACTTTCCCCTTTGTCCATCTCCGATTTCCCTGAAGCTTTCGCGACACCTGATTCCATTAAAAACCTTCCCCTCTGTTCCTTGTCTGGATCCCTTGGTAGGCTCCATTCCCCCCAATCCTAGAGGAAATGTGACTATTCGGAAGTCTCGAAAAAAAAAAGGACTTTGCGCGTGCTAAGGGGGGGAATCCCCCGCCTGCCCCGTCGGGTCACTCTGTAAAAATCCTGCCACCTCCCTGTTTGAAAAAGGTCTCAGTCAGTGTTCTCCTCCTCGGGCTCTTAGAGATCTGACAGCACCCTACCCTGTTCCATAATGATGCTTGTCTCATTCAATGTTCGGGGCCCAAAGAGAGCAGCTCTAAAACGTTTTTTAGAGGTGACCCAACCTGCTATGTTACTATTGCAAGAAACTATGGTGTGTCTCGAAGATGCAATCTCTTACTTTCTGAAATTGAAACCGTTGTGGCGTGTTTGTAACTTGGATGCATGTGGGAATTCGGGGGGCACTTTGGTTTCCTGGGATCCCAGGGTGGTTGACTTTCGCTCATTTTCATCTTGTGCTAGCATTTTGGTTGAAGGTTTTTTCCGTGGGTGTGATAGATTGATCAAAGTTTTGAATGTTTATGGCCCTTACTCTGGGCGGAGGTCATTCTGTGGAAGCCTTGACTCTACCGGAATACTTAATGACCCTTCACTTATTCTTGTAGGGGACCTCAACCTAACTCTGTGTCCAGATGAAGTTCGGGGTTCTGGAAAGGTCACGAACCCTATGGATGAGTACTTTACTGGTTTGTTTGATGAGTCTCATTTGGTGGACGTGATTCCTCATACCATGTATCCGACATGGTCTAATGGTAGTTGTGAGGCTGGTTATGTGGGTAAACGCTTGGACCATTTTTTGATGGCGGAGGAACTCTGTGAACTATTCGGGAAATATCAGTCTTGGTCATATGTGGTGGGCATATCTGACCACAAGGCGGTGTTGCTACAACTTGATTTTGGGGTTCGTCCTGTTTCATTTCCTTTCAAGTTCAATCCGGGCTTATTAAAGGATCCTGAGTTTTGTAACTGGCTATGAGTGACTTGGGAAGAGCTAAATCATACTGTCAGGGCCTCTTCCTTAATTGGGTTCCCTCACAAGTTACATCTGTTGAAGCCTTTGGTTCGAGCATGGGTGAAGGATAAGAAATCACGGGATATTAAAGAATTGGAGGATATTGAGGACAAAATCCTGCTGGCTCATTCTGCTATGGATCTGCATTTGTTCACGGTTGAACAACATACTCATTTAGCTGAGCTTATCTCAGCTAAGGAAAGGATATTATTACTTATCGAGGAGGAGTGGAGGCAGAAGAGCCGCGCCATCTGGCTTAAGTCGAGTGACCGAAACACTAAGTATTTCCAGCGGTTTTCCAATCAGCGGCGCCTCCAGAATGCAATTTGGGATGTTAAGATAGATGATAACCTTTCTGTTTTTGATGATCTTTCCATTAAACAAGAAGCCCAAAAACATTTTCTGGGGGTCTATTCTAAGAAGAGAGATCCAGGTTTGTTACAACAACTTGAGACTGTCGGCAATTTTTTGCGCTATTTCACTACCAAGGAAGCCCTAGAGATTGAACGCCCGGTAACGAAGGTGGAAGTATTTAATATCGTAAAGTGCTTTAGTAGTGACAAGAGCCTCAGGCCCGACGGGTGGACGTCGGAGTTCTATCTGCACTTCTTTGACATTCTAGGGGAGGAATTGACGGAGGCCATTGGTGAATCTCGCTCCAAGGCTTGGATCCCTCATCACTTGAATCAAACCTTTATCACTCTGATTCCTAAGGTGGATAAGCAGAATACTTTCGATGAGTACCGACCTATCTCATTGTGCAACCTTTGTTACAAGATCATAACCAAATTTATTGCTGAGAGGATTAAACCTATTTTGGGTTGGTTTGTCTCCAGGGAACAATTTGCTTTTCTTCAGAATCATCAGATCTTGGATGTGGTGGGTGTTGCACAGGAATGCCTACATTCCATTAAAGTTAAGAAGCTGAGTTCCTTCATCTAAAGCTTGATCTACAAAAAGCTTATGATTGTGTTAACTGGGATTTCTTACAGTTCATATTGATCCAGATTGGACTTTCGGCGGATGTGGTTAAATGGATTTACGCTTGCTACTCTTCTGCTAGTTTTGTCGTTCTCATCAATGGTTCGCCCACTGATTACTTTCATGGAAACAGAGGGTTACGATAGGGTTTCCCGTTATCTCCTTATCTATTTATCCTGGCAATGGAAGGTTTTAGTCAACTGATACTAAAAGCTAGAACGAGTGGGAAGATTTCTGGAGTACATGTGGCCAGAACCTTATTCATCACCCATCTATTTTTCATAGATGATGTGCTTATTTTCGGGACAGGCACTAAATCTGAATGGTGGTAGTACCACTCTATCCTTAATACATTTTTTGAGGCATTGAGGCTTATTATTAACGCCACTAAATCATATTTTTCCTATGAGTGTGACGATCAGTCATTCTGCTCATTTATGGCAGAGCTGTTCCCTTATAAACATGTCATTCTGGATGAAGGCCTTTTGTATCTCGTATTCTTTATTAAACCAAATTCTTATGTTTGTGTTGATTGGTTATGGCTGATAAAAAAGATGGCTCAACGAATCAATTCATGGGTGACGCGCTGGTTATCACTGGGGGGTAGACTCATCTTGTCTCAATCGGTGTTACTCTCTATTCCAATCTATTGGTTCAACTTATTTGATGTCCCTGTCTGTATTATTAACAAACTAAGGTAGCTTATATTCGGGTTTCTATGGGGTGGTCGTCCTGGGACATACAAAATCCATCTGGCTTGCTGGAAGAGCCTGTTTAGATCGAGGAAGTTGGGTGGTTGGGGCATCAAAGATCTGAAGGCTTTCAACAAATCCCTGTGTGCCAAGAGCTTATGGCGTGGAATTTTTTATAAAGGGCTATGGGGTTCCACTATTCAAGAAAAGTAATTAAAGGGCCTGGAGTCAGGGTTGTGTTTGTGCACCTGTAATCATTCTCTTGGCAATGGGTCTGCGATTTGGCGCAGTCTACTAAAAGCTCTTCCTATCATTCAGAGTTCTATGTGCTGGGAGGTTGGGCATGGGAATCAATATCTATTGGATATGACCCGATCTTAGGGATCGATGACAGTTACAGGTTATCTATTGATCGCACTATGGCACTCCACGACCGTGGCTACTTTGTGTTGAAGCATTTATGGTTACCTTCTACCGATTCTTCTTATAGATTGGTGATGGCTGGGGATTTAGATTTGCCTTTGGAACTTTGGAAGAAGTGGTTTGATTATCGTCTTACTTTGATTGGAGCGGGTATACACCTCCTGGAGGAGCCAGATAAGCTGATCTGGGTTGATAATGAGTTACAGGGTTCTGTCATGGCAAGATTGGCATACGATAGCATGATGGTGAAAACTGATGATATTCCGGTGACCAGCCTTGGAATGTTGATCTGGAGTAATAAGATTCCATTGAAAATTAGTTGCTTCGTGTGGCTTTTCACTGTCACGGCAAGATTGGCATACAATAGCATGATGGTGAAAACTGATGATATTTCGGTGACTGGCCTTGGAATGTTGATATGGAGTAATAAGATTCCATTGAAAATTAGTTGCTTCGTGTGGCTTTTCATGCATAATAAATCCTTACATGGTCGAATCTTTAACGGCGTGGCTTCAATGGTCCGAGGATGTGTATTCTGTGTAGAAGGGACATGGAGAATATCAATCATCTCTTCGTAGGGTGTGACTTTTTCCAGAAGTTTTGGTCGATCGTGCGCGGCAGATGGATGTCTCTACCTGCTTGGGAGCTGACTACTGCAATGGATAATATAGTCTGTTGTTACGCAGTTTCGAGGGGTGATGCTCTTATTGCCTTCCTTACTCTTTGGGAAGTATGGCATGCCTGCAATGGTCTCCTCTTCAATGGTTATCAGCCTTGCATTTATCTAATGGTAGCGCGGATCTATGTCTGGTACTCTACCTCTGAAGTAGCCCCGATTCGTGATCTTAACTGTGCCCCTCCTTTCTGCGATGACTTCGCCTCATATCCCACCGAGTTCTTCGATGATGTGGCCCAGCAAGGTGTCTGCGAAGCTGGTATGATCATCAAAATGTCTCATTATCATTACTTCCTTCTTCGCATGAAAGCTGGACTTGGCTCCAACACTAGAGCGGAGCTGTTAGCATTATGGGCCTCCTCTGGTTCGCGGAGATTCGGAATATTGCTCTATCTCACATCTTTGGTGACTCTCTTTGTATTATCAATTGGGCTATTGGTAAGACCGGTATGCGTCCTCTCTCGCTCAAGCATTGGTTGGCTAAGGTTCGTAAATTGATTCTTCGGTCTAAGCAATTGGTCTTTTCTCATATCCGGCGATGCTACAGCGAGGAGGCTGATGGTCTATCAAAACAAGCGCTGGCTAAGATGGATGGTACGATTTCTTTCAAGGAGTTTCGTATGGGCGTAATGACCAATGAAAGCAGTATTTCCTTCTGTTAAACAAGCGCTGCATCTCCGATCATCTTCTGTGAGACCTATCATTTCGACAGGTTACAATTTGTTTTGTGTTTTTTGATCCGTTTCATATGAGCTATATGTGGGTGTGATGCTATTATGAGCTGCCCGTATTTTTTATTTTGCTATGATTTTGCTGGTAACTGGATATTATCAGTTTGCTCTGTAGGTTGACAGATGTGAATGTTTTGAATGTAACTAAGGGATTCTTCCCAGACGCATCTTTTTCCTTATTTAATAAAAGATGTTTTTTTTGCCTTGAAAAAAAAAAGAAAAAGATTATAACTGGAACGATGGTACAGTGTATTTTGGGACTGTAGAGGTTTTAATTATAAGGAACTATGTTATATTAATTATATTTTAAGGAATTATGTTATATTAATTATATTCTAAGGAACTATGTTATATTAGTTTATAATTAGTTAGCTTTGATTCGAACTTTTGAATATCAACCAAAAGTTTTTTTTCTTTTTCTTAGGTGAAGAAAAAAAGTAATACTACTTTGATTATTTAATTTTTTAAACCTCTATATCTTTGAAAAAATGCAATTATCCTCATACTATTAGATTGAATTTCCAATCTTCATGGGAGATTAAACCGATCATTTTTTATGGTCACGATCATATTCACAAAGCAAAAAGAAAACATCGCTTTTGTTCAGTGAAGAATGGAGATGCAGGGTATCAAACCCCGTACCTCTCGTATGCAAAGCGAGCGCTCTACCATGTGAGCTACATCCCCGACTACTGTGTAAATAACTAGGTTTTGGTTTCCTCTTGTTATTGACTTTGCCCTGCAAGTTAAGTTAGATTTCCAAGGGTTCAACCCAGTGATGTGTGGGACCATCCCAATGGCTTTTACTTGTAGCTTTTTTGAAAAATATGGTAAGCTTATAAGATTTTTGCAAAATTATCTAAAATTTGAAGCCGACCATTATAGAGTGCGTTAAGCATCTTGAATGTAGAACCCTACACAAGTTCGTAAAAGTGTCCCACACATTTTAGATAACAATGCCAAATTCTGGCCTCTCCATAAGTTGCAGTGTTTGTTACTTCTTTGATATTTTGAACTGAGAAAAGATCTTGACTTGTTGCACACTTATTTGTATTTGTACTTAGATGCTATGAATATTTTATATGAATATTCTATAAAAATATGTTGATTAATTTATAGAAAAGAAATTATCATACTTTTTTTTTTTATAACAAAATCTTATCTATATAAAAAATGAGCAATTGTATACGCTTGCTTCTTGTTGCTGTATGTGATTCAATTAAGAATTAAGAAATAAGACTATAAATACAAAATTATGAATCTACAAAAACCACTTTTCAAAACTCAACTAATCTATAATCAAATTAATAAACCAAAACCAAAGTAATTAGGGGAGAGGCTCCTATTGTTGTGCGGAAACTAGTAGTGGTCATGGTTCCTGTCACATCAACCACCCTATTCTTGCACATTTCCAAATTAATTAAAAATCATTAAACAACGTATTTATGCATAAATAGAGTTTATATTAAGTGCAAAATACATTTAATAACTGATTAGAACCCCAGCTAACAATATTTGGTCCATTTAATGCAAAGTTTAGAAACCATCAAGTCCAATTGAGACTCCACTATGTCTTGCCATTAATGACAAATCTAACAACAAAAAAACCTATCATACTCAATCTACTGAGTACACCCTGGGCAACACATCAACCATCATGAACCATAACTGGAGAAGCAGTGTTCCATCATCCATAACCACCTGCACACTGCAAGTGATATGGGGGTCGACATCTGGTCCAGTATGATTCAACAACTCACACATGCAACCTCAATAAATGACACCCACCCACTGAAAAAATCAAATCACCCATTAAAATTTATGAAATCAAAAGGAGCAGCAAAACTCTACGAATGCCCAAAATCAACAATCCATTAAACTCTTAAATAAAAAAATCAAATAATCCATTACACCCTTAACTCAGCAAACATAATTCGCTGCCCAAGATCAAATCAAGTACCTAAACTCAACCAAAGTAGCTCTTAAATCACAAAATCAAATCACCCATTAAACCCTTTACTCAACAAACAGAATTCACTGCCCAAGATCAAATCAAGCATTAAACTCAACCAAAGCAGCTGTACAACAACAAATCATCCATTAAACACACTAAGAGCACATGGATCATGCAATAAAGAATTCTCCAGCCATTGGATCGGTGCCAAATCAATCCCAGCCTCCCATTCCCAGAATTAACCTTGCAATCCATGTCAATTCCCCTAAGCACTCATTTTCAACATAAAAAAACTATAAACCAACATCTTTGCACACAACTGAACCCATTTGCATTCCTTGGATTCATCTATCATTCAAGCAAGCAGTGCGTTTATCATCCAGGACTCCACCATTCATCAACAACCCAACATTGTGTGCACAGTGTCAACCATTCATCAACAGCCCAACAGTGTGTGCATAGTGTCAACCATTCATCAACAGTCCAATGGTGTGTGCACAGTGTTCCAGGTATTTACAGTCACCTATTTCTTGTATCCATTTAATTAACCATCTAATTTTTCCAGTAACCATTAACATGTATCCATTAACTAATTTTTTAAAATTCAATCAACCATCTAATTTTTTAAAATTCAATCAACCATCAGATTAATTGTCTGTTTGGAAACATCAGAGGCTTTAATAGATTTTCATGATTAGCTTAAACTGGTTCTCCAAAATTCAAGTTAACGTTGGTTGCATCTCATGAGGTTTTAATGGTTCAAATAATCTTTAGAATGATCATCATATTATATTTCAAGTTGGTATTTGAAAACCTAATAATAATATGGTATTAAGGTGAAAATTGAAATACCATTATGGTTCAAGCGTGAGGTTTTAATGGGATTTCAAGATGGTCATGAAAATCTATAATAATATGGTATTTCAAATAATAATGGCATTTGCATGAACCATCTTTAGATTTTTATTTGAACCCGAATGGTTCAAACTGGTTCTCCAAACTTCAAGTTAAAGCTGGTTGCATCTGTAACCATTAACATATATCCATTAACTATCAGATCAAACCATTAACCATTTACATGTATCCAATAACCATTAACCTTGCATAGCAAATCATATTTCCTTTATAGTCACATTAATTTTTTTTATCAGATTTCCTTTACAATCACATTAAAAATTTTGATGTCATTTCAGATTACCGAATTTTTGATGTCATTTCAGATTACCATCTTCAGATTACTAGAAATAATGTGCACACACTGATGGGCTGAAACACTATGCACACACTTATCATTTGTATCAAAAAACTATTCCTGATAAACCAGGACTCAACCATTCATCAACAGCCCGCAAGTGTATGCACAGTGTGTGAGGTATTGACAGTCCATTCTATTAACTAGTTTAGAATATACTACTCACAGTTTGACCATTGCAGAAGGATATATAATACTCACAGGTTCATTGACTGGATATAATACCCTATTAAATGTTACATCTATGGATTGTGCAGCTTCTCATAGCCATGCCAAGAGTCAATATTGCACGTCGCACAAGGAATACAAGGAAGCGGGGTACCCAGCTACAATGCACATCATCGGATGAGGAAAGGGTCCGTGTTTCAAATCACAACATTGCTACAGCAAATTATGAGAATGGTCCTGTGGAAGAGGTAGATGGTGTGGTTCCACCATCAACGACAGAGCCATCACCGCCCACAGTGCCAGCATCGCCCATATTGCCACCATCTTCCACAATACAAGGTGCCATTTCAACGAAGAAAATCAGTGCAATTAGAGGATGGACAAAAGAAGACATGATGGCTGCAATTGACAATGCCAAATTCAAGGGGTTTTCAGTTAGAGCAGCGGCCAAAAAATATGGGATTGCACCCACATCAATCCATTACTGGATAAATGGCCTGACCCATACCAAGAGGAGAGGTCCTCTTATAGTCATGACTGAACAGGAGGAGGAGGAGGTGGTGGTGTGGTGTAAGGAGATGGCCAAATTGGGACATGGGCTAGAGTTGATACAACTGAAATCAACTGAAATCAACTGTTGCTCAAATCTGTCAGGGGAGGGCAAACCCATTCAGAGATGGGTTTCCAGGTAAGTCATGGTGGGATGGTTTCAAGAAAAGGCATCCAGAGCTAGTGTTACAAACTGCAAAGGGCTTGGATAGAGATAGGGCATTGAATCTACGCCCCACAATTGTGTCGAAGTTCTATGACACTCTTTCTTCTGCATATGAGAAGCACTCTTACGCTCCAGACCATATTTGGAACTGTGACGAGACAGGGTTACAGGCAGGAAGGAATTGTGGCATGCGTGTCATTGCAAAGAGAGGGAGCAAGAATGTGCCAAAGATTCTGCCCAAGAGCAGGGAGTGGATTACCATTCTATCATGTGTGAATGCAATTGATATGGAAATCCCGGGGTTTTATTTGTTCAAGGGAAAAACTCGGCTGCAAAACTATATCTAAAACTGTGAACCTGGGGCGTGCATGGCTGCACATACCCATGCATGGATGACTAAAGAGCTTTTCTTGAATTGGCTTTGCCACTTTGTAGCATCCATACTAGGTGGTGTCTCCCCTGAGAACAGACACCTGTTGGTTTTAGATGGCCATGGAAGCCACATTGCTGTGCAAACCATCAAGGAGGAAGACAGGTTGGGCATTGACTTGTTAACACTTCCTGCTCACACCACTCACAGGTTGCAGCCCCTGGATGTGAGTGTGTTTGGGCCTTTCAAGGCTTATTTCAGGTCGGAACGTGCTGCATGGATGGCGAAGAACCCAGGGGTAGAGGTAAAGAGGTTTGAGTTAGTTGAGCTTGCAAGCAAGGCTTTCAAAAGGGCTCTCACATCCTCCAATATCAAGGCTGGATTTAGGCGAACAGGTATCTGGCCATTGAATTATGATGCTCTTATGCATGAAACCGGGTGTAGCCAAGCATTTCACGTGGATGACCAAGAATCTGTAGTTGGTGAAGATGGTGAGGATGTCGAAGAGCAATTGGATGGGCAGCAAGAGGCAGATGCTGTGGACAACATCATGTCCGTTTCTCAAGGCAACTGCCAAGGAGCTGGTGCTTCTGATGATGATGAACAAGTCTGCGCTACACAATTTGATGACGAAGCAATGGGAGATAGCATGGGGCTAGGTGGTCCAGCCGATGCACAGGTGGATTCTATGGCACATATAAATGTGGTCGATCGTTGTCACAGTCCAGGCAGCAACAACCACACATTGACATTGCCAACCCAAGTATCCCAACCATCATGGATGGCAGAGGCCATGATGAACTTGAACAGACACATTGGTGGTTCCACCAACGATGAAAGCATGAACATGCCTTCGCAGCCAGCTGAGATTGTACATTTTTATGTTGATGGTGGGTTGATAGAAGAACCTAACATGGACAATGAGGATGCAGTTGAAGAATATACTGCAGCAGAAGAACCACTGCCAGGGAACACACCAAGGCTTGGCCAATTCCTAAAGTTTCCAATGGAGAGAGTGTCAGGGCAAGGAAGGCAAGGACAGATAGACATTCTCCGATTGGGCTGGAGTTCACAACTACTCACTTCAGAAGAGTACATAAGCCTCTTGGTTGAATCTGAACAAAAGAAACATGCTTTGCAGGAATCAAAACAAAGGAAGAAAGATCTTGCAAAGGAAAAGAAGGAAACAAGGATGATTGTAGCTGGACAGCGGGCATAGGAAAGGATTGCAAGAGAGGCTAATTGACAAAAAAAAGAACACCAGAAGCAATTGGCAAGGCAAGCAAAGGAAGCGAGGAAGGTGCAATAGATGAACCAAAATAATGTGATGGTTGATACAAGTACAAGAACAACCGATGAAAGGAACATGATGGAAAGATCATTAGAAGCATTTGCAAGCAGTGCACGATTCTACCAGGATCTTATTAACATTCAAATACCCCACTATAATCAGGCAGGTCTACACCCCACCTCTATTCCTACTAGTGCAGGGGCCCATTCTATGTTATCTTATCTAACACCAGCAATTATTGCAGGGGTTCCAAGCACAAGTCAGGCCTATGGCTATTCAATTCCTCCTTGGTTGCAAGGAGTAAATTAGCCTCAATCTGTTTCCACCAACCCCACCCATCCTAATCAAACATGCTCAGTAAGGTCACCCTACTTGCCTCAAACTAGAAACCCTACAAGAAATGATGGGGGAGGTGACAAACCTCTTCAAGAATAGGATATCCGGTGTATAGGCCAACCAAATGCTATTTTGTTTTGAAGGCATTTTCTTTTTGTGCAGCCCCAATCAATCATGATGAGGGCTTGATATAACCTAAAACCTAGGTGATAGGTTTCATACAGACTGCAAATCCTAGGCATCGACATCTACTACAAATAGAGGCATTGTATTTGTATTTCAGTTCTATTAATATAAAGTGCAGTTGTTTTATTATTAATGAGCAGGTTTTTATTCATTTATGTTTGTTTTCCATTTAGCTGAATGCTGCCAACAGTTACAAATTCCAACTATTATTTTTCTTCCCAAACTCATAGCAACACTCCTTTCAGAAGCTCATTCAAGGAGGCTTACAAGGTGAAGGGAAAACCATAAAATTTGAATCTATGTTAAAGTTGCAGGTTTTGGTTCATTTATGTTTTTTTTCCATTCTATGAATGTTGCCAACAACTACAAATTCCAACTATTATTTTTTTTCCCAAACCCATAGCAACACTCCTTTCACAAGCTCATTCAAGGAGGCTTATAAGGTGAAGGGAAAACCATAAAATTTGAACCTATGTTAAAGTTGCAGGTTTTATTCATTTATGTTTTTTTCCATTCTATGAATGTTGCCTACATAACCATGCATGTTTTGGTTCCATTCTATGAAAACCATTCCTTCTTGTCTACTTAACACAATCGCTTCAAAATCCATCTAGATTTTTTTTCCACACTCATGGCAACACTCCTTTTAGAAGCTCATTCAAGGAGGCTTATAAGGTGAAGGGAAAACCATAAAATTTGAACCTATGTTAAAGGTGCAATTAAGTTGATTATTGTACCTAATCAATTGCAATTTTAGTTTGTTGCATTGTGTTAGTCTTGCCATCACCTAAGATTTCTGTTTTAAGTCACAATTTGCTTGCTGCACAAAGTTCACTACATAAGTTCATATCCACATCCTTTTCTTCTGTTGCAGCTTCAAACACTAATATAAATATGAATATCAAGTTCTAACACCTATTGCTGCAAAATTACCAAAATCATAACCAAATTCTTATTACAGTATTGCATATCCAAAGTAATCTACAGTAAGCATATCCAGAATTCAACCAGCATTCAACCAACAAACATTCACACTAAATTTCATATCCACAACATTTTCATATAAACGAGGGGCCATGCCAAATTTCATTTCCACATCTTTTTTATTTTTTTGCAGCTTCGAAAACTAATATAAAGATGAATATCAAAATTCTAAAACCTACTGCTGCTCAAAAATACCAATATTGCTCCCGATTACCCATGCTGCAATAATCTAAGCTAGGTTTACCAATATTGCTCCAACATTCACAATAAATTTCATATCCATTTTCATTTGCAAATTTCATATCCACATCATTCAGAAACCATTGCTGCAAATGACCAAAATCGAAAATCAATTTCATATACTGCTGCAAATATGAATATCAAGTTCTAAACCCTACTGCTGCAGATGACCGCAATCACCAAAATAAATTACATTTACACTAAAAGCAACTAGCATTCAACCACTGAAAGCAAACAAAATTCATTCATTGACCCAATATCAGATTAATGCCAAAATCATAAACCCCATTACCACCACATTTACAAACTAATGACCGCACATGCCAAAAAAAAAACCAAATATAAGCTGCAGAACAACATACAATCCCATACGAAACCCTCCACTGCAAACCCTAAACGACAAATGTGTTAAAAATTGTATAATTCATACAAACCGATGGAAGCCAACCCAAAGACAAAACGGTGGAAGCCATAACAGTAAATTCATCTTTGATTCAGGTTTTTCAGACCCTGTCCCAAGTTACAATCACGCACGCGGAGCCAGAACTGTCAAAAAGTAAGGCATAAACACGGACCTTAAAACTAGAGACACCCAAGGGGTGTTAACAAGCCGACTGTCCACATTATACAATTGATACACCGCCGTTGAAAACCAGTAACTAGACAGTGTCCAAAAAACCAATCAAAATGAAATTATCACAGAGAAGCCGAGACAACCCTAACCGAGCCAAAGAGTTAACGGAATTATCCATGGGGATATGTAAAGCATTAAAAAACGCTGTGGAGTTTCTGGCTGGAAACCCCCCCAAAATATTGCAGGATGAAGAGCCGAGGCCACCAACGACCGAGCCAGAGATGTAAAGCATTAAAAAACGCTATGGAGATGCTGATAGGAAACCCCTCCCATTACAGGATGCAGAGCCGAGGCCACCAACGACCGAGCTTGGACAGAGCCGCTAACGGCCGCCAACAAGGAGAAAAACACAAATACATTTACAATGCAGCAAGAAAAACACAAGCAACCAAACAGAAACCGAGAAAATGCTTAACAAAATCATCCGTGAGGAGGAGTGGAGTGTTAAAAAACACTTTGCAAATGCTAGTAGGAAACCCTACCGGTTGCAGGATGCAGAGTCGAAGCCACCAACGATCGCCAACTGGGAGTGCACCGCGACGAACCGAGCCACCAACGAACGCCAACAGGGAGACACCAGCACCGAACTGAGCCACCAACGAACGCCAACAGGGAGACCCCAACACCGACGAAAAGCAGAGCCGAGCAAAGGTCCGACCAGAACGAGTTATCATGCCAGGAATGCCGCACATAACAACGACCAAATGCGCGCAGTATGAGGTTGCCCGGTGCTCTGTCAACGGGTATGCGGCCTACCACCAGGCGCGCACGCAGGAGCGAACAATGGAGCAGGGGCGAACCACTACCGGGGTGCCGGAACGGCCACACACCGGGCCCAAACAAGATTGCACAGGGAAAACGACAAGCCCCGGCA
The DNA here is from genome assembly GCA_027924585.1 of Larix kaempferi. Taxonomy (NCBI): domain Eukaryota; kingdom Viridiplantae; phylum Streptophyta; class Pinopsida; order Pinales; family Pinaceae; genus Larix; species Larix kaempferi. The sequence continues at coordinate 8,624,903 of BSBM01000402.1, forward strand.
AAATGGCGTTTTCACCATGCAAAACCCCACAAAAACCCTAGCAATAAAGTGCGCCATGTGCCTGACACGTGGCTCTATCGACTCGACTCCCGTTGTACCGAAAAAGGGCCCCGCCAGCTGTCCTCCGAGGTGGCGCAGTGGGCCCCACACCACTATTGGCGTCTCTCCCCTAATAACTTTCAAAGTCTGTCATAATCATATCCAAAAAGTAGTAATCATTTTTTTTCATCATAAAACATGTTTCATAGGCCTCATAACTTCACCTAATCAATAGGAATTTGGGTCGTACGCACAAACATTAATATGGAAATATCTTCCTAAACCTAAATTTCAAATTCTAATAAATATTTAAAAAAAAAAAATTATAACATAAAAACTTGATTTTTTAATTTTTTTTTACTCTTCTCATTTTTATTTTGAATGTGATTTTATTTCTAATAGTTTTGCAAAACACTATGATTATGACAGATTTTGAAAGGTATTTATTATTTTGGTTTCACTTAGGTCTTGAAGAGTGGTTTATTTTTTTCCGCTTCCTTTAAAATCAGAAGCTATTTATTATTTTGGTTTTACTTAGGTCTTGAAGAGTGGTTTATTTTTTTCCTCTTCTTTTAAAATCAAAGGGATTGTACTCCATTTGGATTGTACCTTTAAATTGAAGTGAAAACTAATGTTTACAAACTAATTATTTCATTATTCCATAGGACAAATTTCTCCACCCTTTCTTCACTCTCTTAAACAAAACATTCTCTTTCTTTCGAGAAGAAATCTACAATTTCCAGTTGGTTTTTCAATTTTCAAAATCATGTATCTCTTAACTCAAATTCTTGAACATGAAAAATGCATGGAACACCATGTAAAAGCAATAGCAAAAGATACCTATGGTTTCTGGCGAATAAGACTTCAATTAGATGCGAGCTGCAGTAGTCACTTGGTTTCTCTCCACCTTTTATAATTACGTGGGATTCTTAGCTAGAAATGTGACATGGTTACAATTGTAAGTTTGCTCAATGTGACTCTGATTGTACCAAAGTTGGATGAGGCTTCCTTATGGGCAGATCTAGGTTATGGGCAGATCTAGGTGTGTGATTACCTCATTTCTATAAAACTATCATTGTCAATTACACAACCTCTTCTATTATTGCAATTTTTTGTGCCAGCTATCTTAGTTACAAGACATACTCCACTTGCACAACATATTCAGCTGAGTCAAGGACTGATTGCAACAACAACAGCAGTTTTATTTGTACCATGGGGGCCATGTGGTAGACTATATCTGAAGCCACAAATCTTACCGTGGTGCCCATGTTGTAGACTATATCTGAAGCTATAAATCTTACCATGGGGTCCATGTGGTAGACTATATCTGAAGCCAGAAATCTTGATTGAGAATGCTACTGTATTTCTACCCTTGAGGTTAGTGAATGCACTGTAACAGAGCAGTGTAGTACTCTGTAATTCTGCTAAAACTCTATGAATGCATCCAAACTCACTGAGAAATCTGTTGTACAAAGCCACACAAAACCTTGATTGAGACAAAACTCAAGATAAAGTTCTAGTGGAGGCAGAGGCCCTTGTATTCGTCAGGCAATGTTGGATTGATATTTGATCCCCAAGCTCTTGATTATAGAAGATGATTAATAGAGAACCCCGTTGCTGGTATTTTTTCTGCAATAACTGTCTCTGGTAATCAGATGCCACACAACAGAAATTTAGCAGCTGCTCCACATGCTATCATCAATGGTTACAAGAATATTTAAGAATAAAGAATAATATTAACATTGATTTTCCCCACTTTTGTTCAGGGATGGAGGTCATCTCCACAACTCTTAGATTCACAGAGATTCTTCATATTCACTTTTAACTGCATGTTTTTAAGGCAGGTGGATGATTAGAGTCTAACGTTCAACCTGCAGGTAGAGACAAGTTAGTGAAACAGTGTTTGCTGGTGGTAGCTGCAGTTGGATTATTAACTAATAAACATATGAAGATCCAGAGCCTGTGTTTTCATATGTTTATTAGCTAAGTCGTCTCCATCCACAGGGTTTGAAGGTTCAGGGTTTGAATCTGAACATTTACTTTGCAATAAAAACTTGTAGTGAAAACAATAATGAAGAATCTCTGTGAATTTAGGATTTGTGGAGATCGACATCTATCCTGGACTAAAAGTGGAAAATGCATTCAAAACCAAAAAACCTCTGTCGCCAAAACCCATCATCCACATTATTTTATGGCAAAGCACCAACTAAATTGAACAACGCACTCAAAAATTTTTCTCATGCAGGTGAAGATTTGGGTCTGCCTTTGATTGCTAAACTTAGAACAATGCAAGAATGCTTAAATTTTGTTTTCCTTCAACGACCACAACTTTGCCTTCTGCAAGATACATTGATATAGCTTAAAAAACATGGATAGGATGACACGTTCGAACAATTAACAATTTCAGGCATTGGATGGAAAGAAGCACCTGAATATGGAAAACAAACTAATTCTTCCAAATCACCCAGGTTTGGGATTTGTTAAGTGGTAGTACCATAGTAGCAAGTGCCGTCTTATGGAAAAATCTAAGTTGTTGTTGTTGCTGCAAATCTAAGTTGTTCTTGTTGTTGAATGAACTAATGAAGAAGTTCCAAGAACTCCAATCTGGATGCAAGGAAGTCTTCTAAGATTGGATAGAGATCATGGTTTTGAATGTGCACGGGAACAAAAGCCCCTACAACAGAGAAGAGAAAGTGCTGTAATAGCAGACGAGAAAATAAATGGCGCCGCCCGGACTTGAACCGGAGACCTTCAGTGTGTTAGACTGACGTGATAACCAACTACACCACGGCACCAGTTGATCTTATAGTGATCTAGGCCATAAAATTGGTAATTATTGTTAATACCACAATCCATATTTTATCAGACTGTAAAGGTCTACGGCTCACAACAGTCGGCGCCATAGCTTTTGTTTACTTATTTGTTACCTAGCATTAAACAGTTTTAATGGAGAAAAATAGGTTTTGCTGGAATTCGAACTCTCCAAACTTGATTTTATCGGAATGTTGGCATCCTATAGTCGACAGTGTGATGATAAATAAGCAATGTTCTGTTGATTTGGTTTCATATGATTTAAAATCCCACAGCATAACAGCATGGATTTGAAGGTACATTTAAATCAGCAATGAACTTTTAACTCTCAGGGATTTTCACTTTTTGATGGTCTGAGAAGAAGCTCATCATCAAATTAATAGGATAGTTGTTCACGAAGATCTCATTGTTGCAATGTCATTAATACAAAGGGCGCCGAGACTAACATGTACTCCGTCTCTCTCTGTCGGTAAACTGCCTAGTTATTTGTCCTTGTTCATAAATGATCATTTATTCCTTATACATCCCATGGACGAAACGATGAGGATTAACAATATTGCCCAGGAACTTTAAGATGCAGTTATAATCTTCCATCAATAACATTAGACTTTGAAAATAGTGAAGCCAATTAGAACACCATCCTCCTTATAAGAAAACCATAATTTGTAAATTACAAGTTGAAAAAGCAAGATTTTAAAATTGAAAACTAATTAACATCTACTACTTAGGATAACAACTAACTTCTATGTTTCCTCTCCTGAGAAAGAACTCTTGAGATTTAAGATAAAATGATTGCATTTTTATGCTTTTCTATATTGAATTATAGTTGTTGACTCAGACTGAGTAAACATTAAAAAATTTAGGACTTTATTTGGTTTGTACCTATAAATTGAAGTGAAAATGACTGTTTACAGACTAATTATTCCAGTGTTTATCCAAAGGACAAATTTCTCTGACCTTTCTTCACTCACTCCCCTAAGCAAAACATTCTCTTCTTTCAATAAAATCTAAAATTTTCCCTTCTTTGATTTCAACTTTCGATTTAGAAAATTTGCATCTCTTAACTGGAATTCTTCAATTTTAGCAAGTTCTGTATCTCTTACCTAGAATTCATGAATATGAAAAATGCTTGGAGGACTATATAAAATAAAAAGATACTTAATGGTTTCTTCCAATGGATAACTGGATAACTTAATCAGATGGGAGCTGCAGTAGTCAAGTGGGTTTGTCCTCGCCTTTTATAATTAGGTGTGGCTACTTAGCTAGGAGCTTGATTATGGTGCTTCTAACTTTGTCTCAAGTTGTTACAATGTCCATTGCATTTTCTCCTGGGTAGGTTTTTTATTGATATCTTGTCATTTGATTGAGGTTGTTTTTTTATGTATAAGAAATGTGATATAATTACAATCGTAAGATTTCTCAATGTGACTCTGATTGTCCCAGCGTTGGATAAGTCTTCAGCAGACCCAGGTGTGTGATTACCTCATGTTTATTATTAGTTTTTTAGTATGTTTATAAGTGGGAAATATATGGCATTGACAAATCAAGGGGACCAACCAACTCCACTGAAACTATCAGCTTCAATTATACAACCTCTTCTAGTAGTTTAATTATTTGTGCCATCTATGTTTGTCACACCATAGACACCACTTGCAAACCTATTCAGTCGAGCCAAGGACTCTGATTGTAACAATAGTTTTAGTTGTGAAGCCCGAAATCTTGATTGAGCATGCTACTGTATTTCTTCCCTTGAGGTTATAAATGCACTGTAATTGAGCAGTGCAATATTTATATTTCTGCTAAAACGTCTATGAATGTGCTCGAACTCACTGAGAAATCTGATGTACAAAGTTACTCAAAACCTTGATTGAGACAAACGCAAGATAAAGTTCTAGTGGAGGCAGAGTCCCTTCTATTTGTCACTAAATGAAGGTAATGTTGGATATAAATTTGATGCTGAATCTGTTGATCTTATAGAGGATGATTAATAGAGAATCCTGTTGCTGGTATTTCTTCTGTGACAACTCTTTCTCTGGCAATCAGTGACCATACATTAGTAGCTGCTCCATGTGCTATCATCAATGATTATAAGAATTTTCTACCTATTGATATTGGAAATTATTAATCTTTCTCAGAAGCTGAGAAAGTTAAGGATGCTTACAAGTTTGCAGTTGTTGTTGCCCCTATTGCTAGTTTTTCCTGCTGTAGGAAGGAAACCCGAGACAGAGGAAGAATCTGATGAGGATATAGGTCTTCATTCCTTTTTATTAAATTGCCAAAGATACCAAGGTAATGCCAGTGCATGACTCTTCTTTTATATTAAGTGAAAACCAGGAAAACAAAAAATGATAGAACCAGAAATAATCTTTACTTGTTCAATCGTCAAAGTGAGGGAATAGGAAAGGATGGAATCTATTTTCCAATAAATATGGGGATTTCGTTGTCAAACAGTCTGGTGCAGGAAAACTCGAAGAAATATGCTCTCGCTTCACTCCAACAAAGGCTCAGGATTCTATTGTCAAAACTTCTGGTTCTGTGAAACTAAATCCAAATCCACATTCAAATACAAGAGCAATGAATGAAGAGGAAGCTAGTAGCCTGGTACCTACGTACATGAAGTAAAAAATAGATCAGGCTAATAATGTGTGGCTCTTATCACAAGGGAATGGAATTCAACTCATCAAAACATAACAGACTGGCAAAGATATCAGAGACTAACAGATTTCACATTCCTCTGCTGATCATGTTCCAAAGGATTTAAAAAGAAAGCTAGTGTCCAGTGGTGTGTGGTTTAGTGGAAATCAGTCAGGGTGATTGGGGTCCAAGACCTCCTCAGTGGGTGTTGATGAGGCTAGGTGTGATTGGGGTTCAAGACCTCCTGAATGGGTATTGATGAGGCTAGGTGCAAGTCTTAGGTGATTTCTCAACACGGAAACATGTTGCAAAATCTGGCATCTTAGCCAAAAGACTGTTGTAAGTTAGTATAAGCAGCCTTTACCCTCTAAAAGAATTACAACATCCCAGTGCCGATAATGGCCTCAAGATAATTGAATTTCTAAATGTTCCCAAAGAAGGCTTTCTCAAATCCAGTACTTGATGGCTATGTAACTTATGGAAAGAAGTATAAAAATGAAGAGATGGCAGTTCATGAAAAAGGAAACTTGATAAAAGAAGTCTTTCAGTTATATTTGTAAAAAGAAGCCTGCAGAAAATACTTTTATTAGTAACGAATATGTAGAAAGTTTGGAAGCACTAATGCATCCAAAACAAAAAACCCTATGTTTCCAGAACCCATCCTGCACAGTATTTTATGGCAACGCACAAACAAAATTGAGCAATGCACTCATCAAGTTTTCTCATGGAGGTGAAAATTTGGGTGTGCCTCTGATTGTTAAACCTAGAACATTGCAAGAATGCTTAAATTTTCTTTTCCTTCAGTGACTACAACTTTGCCTTCTGCAAAATACATTGAAATAGCTTCAAGAAACATGGACAGGATGAAAAATTTGAACAATCGGCAATTTAAGGCTTTGGATGGAAAGAAGCACCTGGGGGATGGAAAGCAAACTAATTCTTCCAAATCACCCAGGTTTGGGATTTGACAAAGTGGTAGCAACAAGTAATGCCTTATGGAGAAATCAAAATTGCTTTTGCTGCAAACAAAACGGATGAACTAAGGAAGAAGTTCCAAGAATTAAATTCTGGATTCAAGTAAGTCTTCTCATATTGTTGTTGATGAATCAAGAAATACAGTTCTCTAAACCGATAGATAAAGATCATGGTTTTGAAGTGCACAAGAACATATGCTTTTCCCCACAAACAGGGAATGCAAAATAAAGTTGGCAGAGAATAAGCCAGCAAGTTTGACAACTACTGCGTCCATGAGGTCTCTTTTGTAAGATAAACAGATGAAGGGCCTGGCAGGATTTTGAATATAGTGGCAGGGTGGATAGTATAGCAGAGCTGCTAGTACTTGCTATGATGGTGACTAGTCTAGTTCTCTTGGATTCATAGCTTATTCTCACGCGGTACTCTAGCATCATGAAACCATTTTCTGAAAAAAAATGCAAGAGTACCTGCAACAGAGAATAAAAATGGCGCCGCCGCCCGGACTTGAACCGGAGACCTTCAGTGTGTTAGACTGACGTGATAACCAACTACACCACGGCACCAGATGAATATTCTGAACGGTGATTTATGACGAGGTGGCGTGTGAAGACATTTATTCATTTCTATAGGTTTTTTATAAACAAAAGTAGTCTTTGGCTGGAGAAAATATTTTCTGCATAGTTTCTGTTGAGTTGTTTGTTACCAACCATTCATCAGTTTTAATGGAGAAAATACAGCTTTTGCTGGAATTGAAATTCACAAAACTTGATTTTGTTGGAATTTTATATTTGGCATTGTGATGATAAAGAACACACTAGGGCTTGAAATAAGTTTGTGTAACCCATCTATATCAAACTGTGTTATCAATAGAAGAAGTATGATGACCACATTATGATATGGAATTATCTATGTTCAATCATGACTCAGAGAATTTGAGATAATATTATATTTATTTTATTTTTGGATTTTAAATTTATTAAGAATTGAGAGGGACTAAATATTTAGAAATAAAAACCTATTTTTAAAATATAAAATTTGAAAAAATGTTTGTACTTAGAGAGATTTGATTTTTCTAGACATTTAATAAGTTCAGAGTTTAGATATATTTAAATTAATTCTAATCAAAGATGATCAAATAAATCATCTGTTTGTAAATAAATTTGCTCCTTTAAGTTTACCATGAAACTCATTCATAGAGATGCAAAAATACTATATGGTCGTCTATTATAATTTCTGGAGTATTTTACATCAAAAAATGAAAATTAACTCACTATCAAAAAGTTTTTTGGTCGTTTTTTACATTAATTATAAGTTTATATACATTAGGTTACAACCCTATAATTATGATAGATATGCAATCCTTTTCAAGTTTACAATTCATTAAAATTCATACAGAATTTACTAACAGATTTTAACTACTAAGCTCCATGGCTAGTACTTACATCATAATATTTAAAGCTTAATTCTCAACTATCCAGTTGTAACATAACCATTCTATTTCATTGTTACTCAATAAACAACTTCTTTCTTTTTAAAGTTAAAACTAATCCATTTTCACATGTCAAATGGACAATCACTACATTATATACTACTCTTCCATTAAAACTAATCCATTTTCACATGTCAAATGAACAATCATTACATTATATACTACTCTTCCATTAGTAAGAGAGGAATTATATTTTATGATACCTTTCGTATCTACATTTATTGGTGAAGGAGATTGTTAGAAGTATCCTATTGCCAACGTGACTTGGTGGATATTGAGGAATTAACCAATAACAATAATTGTTTAACCATAATAAAGATTTATATTAAATCTATGCTTGAGATAATGCCTTAAAAATTAGAAATAGTGAAATGTGGTTACCATTAGTGTTGATGAATTAACCAATAAAATTTACTTTCAACTTTAGATGAAGCTATTTTTATTCAAGATTTCAATATTAATCCAATCGCATAGATAAAGGATCAAACAAACGTAACGGTAAAGAATGTAAAAATATATTAAAAAGTAGTTTCCAAGCCGAGTGTAAAAAGTTAAAAAAAAACACTTCCAAAGGAAAATGACTAGCTTGGTAAAGATTGGAATTCAAGTCACTCTTTGCACGTGCATTTTCACTTTTTCTGTTTAATTTTGTTGGATTAACAATTTATGCCATGTTACATTTATTTTATCTACAGAGTAGAGTAATTTGGCTTTCAAATTTCAAACTATTTCAAAATATTATGTGACAATAGAGTAATATAGATTTGTTTGGTACATGGTTGGACTGTCTCATTTCAACCATGACCTTTGAGATTTACATGTATAAAGGTTTTGAATCAGCTAATCTAAAATCACTGGTTTTAAATTTATAAAATCATTGGTTTCAAATTATAATGTAAGCAATGTAGTCATGGTTCATTGTTAAGATTATGCAATCCCTTTTATTTAATGGATTTATGAGTAATACATTTGAAAAATATATTTTAATTTATTCGTTCTAAAAAAAGTGTTTTGATTTGTTTGTGGCTTTAAAAGTGCAATTCTTTAGTTTGACTATGTTCATTGTTCACTTCCCAATTGTTTGATCTTTAACTTTGTATTTCAATTAGTATAAATATGTTTGTTTTGGACATTAGAGTTTACATGTGTTATTTTGTTTTGTTTATTTATAATTTTTTTTTTAAATGTTGGGATGACATTGTCACATTAGTGTTATCCATGTATGTAACAAAATCTCCCCCATACTAGGTTGTAGAGCACTTCTTGGTGCAAGTAACAAGATATGGCATGTTAATATTAACAAGACATAGAGTGCAACGAAATCTTCCAATTTCAAAGGAAAGATTCAAATTATATGAGATATTGGGATTAATTGGGTTACTGATGAAGTAGGAAATGCACAATGGTTGAGGTCACAACCAGTGTTCAAATTTGTAGGGGATATATTTATTCAACCCTTTCATGGTGAAAAGTTGTGAACATAGTTATACTTCAATTGACAAGGATAAAATAGATATATACTTCATGTTAAAATGATATTCTAAATAAAATATTGTACTTCCAATTCTTTACACTATTATAAAAGTGTTTTTTTTCTTGAATGATTTTATTTTCTTTGGCTAAACACTGAGGGGGTTTGAACTTTAACTCCACATTAATATCTAGGTGTTTCCATTCCAATCACCTTGTTGATTCATGCTAAGCCACACTACCAAAGGTTATTCTTGCAAGGGAGGAGGGGGGGGGGGACTTCAAATCGTGAAAAATGAGAGTAGAATGCCTTAGACACAATGTCACAATCAAATATTTTTGTGGACACCTATATAAGAGGATTTTTTATGTGTATCCATATGATGCATGAGGATGCATATTGAATTAATACACCTTTATATCTTGCTTAACCACAAGAGTCATTGTACTTTAAACTCCCAAACACATTTGGTATGATCTCATTAGAAAATAAGAAATTCTAGTAGATCATGAGGCCTTTGTTGAAGGGTGGTAATTCTACCAAAACTCTATTTAGACCCAAGGAGAGAGCCTAATTGATTTGTAGACCTCTAGGAACATGAAAACGTAGAATGATTGCATCTACAATTTATTATTTAGGAAAAGTTATCTATGATTGGATCTTCCTATGATCCATAAAATTATAAAGCTACATGAAATTATTCATCAAGACCACCAAATATGTTATTCTTTATTGAGTGTTCACTTCCTCTCAAACCATACAAAATTGTATGCCAACGTGGATATTAGAGCATACTTTCTAATGCATAGATATGATGACAACAACAATTATGTTACCTTGTCCACAACTTGTTTAAGAATCCCACCCAGACATCAAAAACATTTCTCTGAGCATTAAGGCTACAAAGAATACTTCTAATTGACCTTGGGAATGGGATGAGGTATAGGGAAAGAGAGCTATGAGGCATTCTCAAAATATTGACACACAAAGTATCATCACATCAATGTCAATGTTGAGAAGAACACCAAGAAGAAAGTGGAGTATGATATAAAATGATGCATAGAGTTAAGAAAAAGGGAATGGTCAATTTGAAGAAAAGAATAAGGATTTGATTATATTGAATGAACAAAATCACAATTCTCACAGTTGTAATCCCAATTTTAGGTTTAGTTATTTTGATAAGGTCCATTTTTGTAGTTCATATCTAAACCTAATCAAGAACATACAAGTTAGAAAATTTCACTAATCTTCATATAAATTTTTAACCTGAAACAAAATTATTCACAACCTTATATGTGAAACAAAACAAAACTCTACATTGTCTTTAGAGTGAATTGTACTAAACCTATTCATTGGTTCATTGTAGACATAATTGTATTCAAATGTCAATTATATGTCCCCCCTCATTAATTATTTATTGCAATAATGGGGATGGCATGAACTACATACTAATTGGTTGAGAGATTAGCAAATGTGCTCAGATGGAAGATATCAATGCTATAACTACATCATGGCCAATAACATGCAAACACATAGAATTACCACTACAGCAAAGTCATTGTAAATCAACATGATAGGTACATCTAGAGAAAGATAATACTTAAACATGAATAAAGTGAAACAACCTCATATTTGTGGGTTCCCTTTATGTCTATTATTTTCTCTTCAATATTTTTACTGAGCAATACATTTGTAGTTAATATTAGTAATAAGTTTCCAATATCGTTACAATTTACACCCTTAACCCATGATTAATTGTTATTTCTCCGTGCTACTATTTTTCTAGCAAAAATAGCAATACAAACTTATTTTTTGTGTAGACCAACTTTCTACCCTAGTGTGCAGCTATCAATGAGAGCTTTGGTTTTCTTATGTGCATAGACAACATAAGATCTCTCATCAAGTTCACAAGTATATATTGGTTAACCCTAATTTTAAACATGGGGTGAAAATGCGAAGTTGGGAAACACTTTTTTGAGAAAGGAGAAGAGGGGAAAAGAAGCGTGCATAAGAGAACGCACGAAAAATTCAACATAAGCTTTCATCCAATAGTTTAATAAAACCCTTGACCGAGAGTTTAAAATCTTGGATGAGAATTTATAAACTCTAATATGAGAGTTTATCGCATGCCCCCAAATTTTTCATTGGGTCACAATGGCCTAAGCCACTTGGCCATATTCATGATAGTCTATCAAATTGATGCTAAGGGTCAAATAATTGCCAAGCATGATGTCCAAGTTAGTCATAATGTAAAATTAGATCCAAATGGACAAGGTGGGTCATATTAAGAGAAAAATCTCAATTCAAAGTTTGTAATATCCCCATCCAAATGAACAATCATGGAGGAAAATTATTAGTTCCCTAGGTTGGGGGTGGAAGCATTAAAAACTAGAATAAAGGAGATAGAAGACCCAAAATGAACTTAGAATTACAAATTCACATTAAATGGGTCAATTAAATAGTAATAAAAATAAAATAAGGTGGAATTGGATCATGAGGGCACATAAGAGGTTGTGGGACCCACATGTGGCAAGATTCCCCACTACACTTGGCATCATTCTCTCACCAATTCGAGTTCAATATGAAGGGTAACATACTTGGGGGAGTTGAGGAGGTATTATTCATGGCATGAATCATTTAAGGTGGAATTGGAGTGGAAGAGTAACTCCAATGGAAGAGGAAGAGGCATCTTAGAAGAATTGTGACACTTGGAACTAGATTCCCTAACTCCTATGACAACAATGATGGATATTCTATGACACTTATGAAAAATTTCAGACCTGATTGCTGACATCTGACATTTATGACATGTCAGGGTTAAAAATAGCCTCCAAGAGGGTGCACAAGGGGAGTTATGACAGCCAATATTCCCCCATTCGAATTGATGGAAGAGGAGAGTTAGGAAAAGTTGGACAAGTGGCGTTCATGGGAATCTCTCCCTAATTCAAGTAGGGATGAGTCTCTTGGAGGGAATTAGAGATAAGGAGGCATTGGGAGGTTACTAAAAGACAAGAATGCATAAGGCGACTAGATTTTGATCATTTCTCATTTGGAAAAAAATGGAGATCTTAGCTTGTCCTTGCAAGGTTGATGCTTATCCTTCTTGCCTTAGAACCAATTTCGAGGGTGCAAGATTCCCATCCTAGTTGGTTGATGGAGAGGCCATTTAGACCTCTCAACAAAGCTTCATGGATATTTTTTGATGCAGGTTCAAACCCAAACTGAGTTCAAGTTCATCTTCTCTCATTCTTTTCTATGCCTCTTCTACTATCTTTCTCTCAATGTCATGTAAATGTGCAAGGGCGCACTTGTTGTTGCATATAGTTAGTGAAGGACTGTTATTTCAACTTCATGGACATGTTAGATACTATATATCTCTGTAATAATCCTATCATCAGGGCCAAATCTCGAAACATTGTGTATTTCAAGTGATATTTACATTCAAGGAAGAGATTCGAGCCATCTTCCCCATAACATTTGCATAGTGATTTTGGAATGATATTGTACTTGTTTTATATCAAAGTTTTCTGAGTTATTTATCATGTTATGAGATGCATATGAAGTTACTTTGATGGCCCAAATGATGTGTGCATACCTCTGAAGTTTTACTATGGTTTATGAAGAAATTCGAGATTCCTTTCCCACCAATTTCACCTCAAAAACTAGACTCTAGAAGCTGCTATTCATTAGGATGCCTATTCGACCCTAAAACCAAATCTAATGCTGCACATATATTTCTCATAATGTCCTCTAACAGATCCAATTATCATACCAAGAATTAGTGAAGGATGTACAATTTTTGGAAGAGCATCTAATGGTAGACCGAGGGGGGATCTCCACTTCTCAAATTAACTAGTCTTCTTCTGAAACTTCTTCCCATGTAACTTTCAGACCATGGATGGCTATATCAGTTGTTTAGGTGTATGATAGGTGTGTTAATATGTCCTATTCCCCATCAAGACCTTCCTCTCCAAATTTAAAATTATTTGGAGATGTTTGGAACCAGTTGTAAACAAAACCCTAGAGCCAAAACAAGGTGAATCCAAGGACTTTCCTTTGAAGGGATATTATAGTTTATCAAACTCTCGGCCGATATTTTTAGCCAATGACAACATCATATTTAAAAAAAAAACTCTCGGATGAGATATATCAAACTCTCAGCCTAGAGTTTTGGTTAACAAAATTTGTGAAATCTCATGTAGTTTTCCTGAACTTGTAGATTTGGCAAGGCCGAACCCATGCAAATTTTAAAGCTTATATGTCAGACTTAGTACCAATGGATTCATCATTGAGTCTACTTTCTAATGATATAAGAATTTCTGATTTTCATTAAGAATATCTATTTATTAATAATTTTATTCTAAACTTTATCACCTAAGAATTTTACCATTATGAAAATCACCTGAAATGAAAATTCAATATATTCAAAATGACAACACAAAAATAGGAAAAAACATAGTGCACTTCCTCTCCCTGTACTCTTCAAAAGGGTAGTTCTCATTTTTTTCAAAAGATTCACATTAAAAATAAAATTTAGTGTCACCAACATGTGATGATACGACACCATTTTTTTAATGTATGTTATTTTGATAAATAATTATAAATAATTGTTGGGTGTGGCCCAAGTAGGCACAATTTTGATAAGGACATAATTTTGGGAGCTGCACAGCTTTGGGCTGCGAAGTAAGAGGACACAGTTTTTGGGAGCGCGCAGCCCGGAGTGCATATATTGCAGTTTTGGTGCAGCAATGATTGTGTGTAGTGCCTGTGCAATAACTATTTTTGGTAAAAGAGTATAGAGGAAGGTCGAGCTGAGTAAGTGGCCTATTTTGGGTAAGAAGCAGAACGGAGAAAGAGGAAAGTGACCTATAAAAGGGAGTGGCGGCAATCAGTTAAGGAGCTAGGCCACTAACTCGATGATGACAGGAAGGCTAAAGGGACGGAAAGTGACAGGCCACGATGCAGTGCAACCGTTTTGTGATGACTGCGGCTGTCAAAAGGCCGTTAGAGCCGTAAGTCGCCCAGTCAGGCGGTCGAAGCGAGTGGAGTAACCTAGCGACGACGACAGGCAGGGTGGCGAGTATCCGCACCAATTTTGGGAACCTTAGGGTTTTTGCCGACGCATTATAAAGACATGACCTACGGGCATGATCTATAAGTAGGCACCATTTTATAAGGGAAAGGGTTAATCTCTCGTTGAATCATACTTCATTGTTGAATCTTCTGAGTAGGAATTGTAATCTTTGTTGAACATTAAATCTGTTGAGAGAAGATTGTAAAGGCTCTGCAAGTCGTGTGCGTAAAGACCTATTGAGAGAGAGAAGAGAGTCTATAGCTGAGTGCACGGACTGGAACTGTTGTACCCTTCCCGAAATAATACAACAATAGTTCCTGTGGACGTAGCTCCCATCGTGGGGGTGAACCACGTTAAATCATGTGTTGTGTGATTGTTTACATGGTTGCATTTGTTATTTGCTTACAATGAATGCTTAAGATCTTGCTATCAGTTTATGTGTTTACTTTTATATGTATTCGCCATAAGGAATGAGATGGGAATAGTATGTTAAGTTTCACATGTATGGATGAATGTTAGATGCATAGGAATTTCTAAGTCTGTGAATGTAAGAATCGGTTGGACAATCACTTAATAGAAAAGGTCTACACGATGCGCACCACCGGAAGTGCGCAGTATATTATGTTTGTCATATTGCATGAGTCATAAGATAAATGATACAAGGTAACAGTGGATGCATAATACTCATTAAGTACAGTTAATTGAGTAGTTAAGTATCGAGGAGGAAGCATAGCTATCAGTGGCATTGTCCTACTAGTGAATAATACCCGAGCCGCACAGTCCCTGGATGCGCGAGTTGCGCAGCATCCTAGCTCGTAGAAGTGTCAGTCTGCAGTGCAAGATCCACGGCGTGCTGCCTATCATGTCTATCTAAAATCACTCATCACCTGGTTGTGGAAACTTGATTCCATAGCCCCCCATACCTTCGCCTCAGGTGAGACCTCAGTCTGCTTGCAGATTGTTGCCACAAGGGCCGGTGAAAAGGGGTTTTGTTGGTTCCTCGAACCGCTAAGAACCTGGGTCTACATTGGAAACCTCTAGAACAGTTATATAAGCCAACAAATGGTTATGTTGTCGTGCTAAGAATCCGTGATGAGTTGAAGGCGTGATGTACGCTGAAGAAGAAGCTTCGTTGGGTATTGAATTTTGGCATCCAGACAAGAAAAAAATCTCGGCTTGGTGTGACAAGACAGAAAGAGATTTCGCAAGGAAAGAAAATAAGCTTGGTGTGACATCTAGTGGTTGAACAAATACCTGTGGAAAGACGTTCACGAAGTTTTCTGGGCAAGTTTTGGAAACGAGTTACACGAGTGGTTATTGAGACTCACAGAGTGCAGAAACTGTACCCCATGGGAAGTATTGACCGAGTGGACACCAGAGCTCATTGAAAGGATCAAAGCAGTAGATAGTCCATTCACGCGAACAGTCAACTTCTGGGTTAACAGTACACTAGAGAGCTTCATGACACAGTTCGTTGTGGACATGCTAAAGTCCTACAGCGCAGCCGAAGCAGTGTTTTTCAAGGGTTGCAGAGGTAAGTATATGACCAACCTCAGTTTATACATTAAAATGCTTTTAGCCAAGAAAGGCGTTTCTAGAATGCAGTGAAATTTTTGAATCTATAATGGTCAATAGCATTGATAGTGAGTCTGACGAAGAGACACATAATATGAGAAGTGGAAAAACATATAAATATATGCCTAAGAAGACTTCCACTGAACATGGACTCCGCATAGATATCGATTCACAAGCTGAACCTGATAGCCAAACTGCACCTCCATCTTCCACCTACGAGCCTATTACTCTGCAGAACCCACCGGTTGTGAAAACTATGCCTCCCATTGCACAAAATCCACCAGCTCGGAACCCCCTAGTTGTGAATATCCCTAGCACTTAGAACATTCTGAATCAGAACGTTTTGCGCAATACTACTTTTTATTTTTACCGCTCAGCAACCTGTGCAGAACCCTACATCACCTGGAAGAAGCATGACTAATGATATTAAGCTGCCGATATTCAAAGGAACGGGTCTAGAGGACCCAGAGAAGCATTGTTTTCTATGTGAAGCTGTATGGAGTGTTGAGCAAGTCCAGGATGATGCCGTGAAGCGAGAGCAGCTCATCACCACCTTTAGAGACAAAGCCTTGAATTGGTTCATGAAGTACTCACAAGTACAACAGAGAACCTTACTAGAGATTAAGGCTGCACTCTTAGCAAAATTTAAGAAACCAAAGTCATAATCACAATGTATAATAGAGTTAAAAGAAATTAAGCAAAAGCCTAATGAGACAGTCTGGGAATTTGACCAGAAATTTAAGACACTGTTGGACCAAGTAAGCTTCGTTATAGCACCGCAACAGCACCAGGAATGGTTTATATCCGCGTTGTTGCCCCATATCAGATTGTCATTGATGCAACAGAAAGTGGCTTCGCAGGTAGAAGCCTTGGAGATCGCGATGAAGTTGGAAGATTCACCTATTGGAGAAACTAGCACTGGGATGTCTCAGATTCAGACCCAGCTGGATACCCTGACACTACAACTACAGGATATGAAGAAAGGAAATCAAGGAAGACAAGAAGTCTGGTGTATAGGATGTAAGGGGGAAGGACACACTAAGGATCATTGTCCTTTATTCCAAGAATTCCATAACATGGGTGCACCAAACTCACTAAATCAGAACCAAGGACCATGGTGTGAGATCTGCAGAACTAGAGGACACCGGCCAGAGGACTGCTACTTAATTCAGAAATATGTAAGGACACCTAAAAACCTGTATTGCAATTTTTGTAAGTCAATTGGCCATGATGAGTCCAACTATCGCACATATGAGCTCATGTTGGAAAGGAATAAAGATATCGAGCATATGTATGGAGGAGTATACAGAGTCCAAGAAGAGACTCCACATAAACAAGATAATGTGCAGCACGATCAGGGACCATACAGAGGCCGTGGAGGATACCGCGGGAGAGGAAGGAATGCCGGCCCAATGCATGGAAGAGGCCGAGGTCAAGTAATTTGTTATAACTGTGGCCATCCATGTCATGTATCTAGAGACTGCACCAATCCATGCACTACGTATAGTTATTGTAAATATTTCGATCATGTTATTGAAGACTGCCAAGTGCTAGCGGAAGAAATTCAAAAAAGAAAACAAGGTGTCGCTAACCCAAACATTCAGTTGATTGCAGCTGAGAGGAGGCCTGCGGATCCAAGTATCAATGTAGTGACGAAGTGGCGCTACGACAGGGAGAGATAGAGGAGCAAAAGTTTTTACTTCTGGAGACTTTAACACTAAGCAGACCCCTCTTGAAACAATATGGATAAGAAAAGCTACTGGGAAAGCACCTGCTTTCAACTTGGAGAAAAGAAAAGAAGCGTAGGATATATTCAAAGAGTTGGCACCCAGGTCGCCAAGAATCTCGTTGCACGGTGAAATGACGCATATAGAAGATATGCCGACTGCTTATGACAAAACAAGCGTCGTAGCAGAGATGGACACCTCTGCTACGCAGTTCTTATGGAGCTGCATGAAACTGCTAAAGAGCCCATATGCTATAGCAGAATTACAAAAGTTTTTAAATCAATACGAACCACGCAACGCGAAAGAGAATGCCGAGAGCGCAATTCACCATATTAAGGGCCATAAGAGAACAGGCCGAGAAATGAGGCTTAGTGCACAGATAGGAGACTATGAAATGGATGAGATCATCCTTGATTTGGGGTCAGAAGTAAATTTCCTAACTAAACAGACATGGCAGCAGATGGGGATACCAAAGTTGTTATGGTCACCTATCCAGTTGAGAATGGCCAACCAGGAGAAATTCATACCTTTTGGAAGGTTAGCCAACGTTATTGTTGACATTGATGGAGTGCAAATTCATGAAAACTTCGAGGTTATCGAGATTGTGGATGATAGTCAGCCTTATCCAGCACTATTGGGTATAGATTGGGCAATGGATAACCTCGCCATTATAAACCTGAAGACAAAGAAGATGATCTTCGAAGGAAAGCATCTCAGGGTCATCGCACCACTGGACCCTTCAGACAAAGAAAGATACAGTGAGCCGATTTAGGAGGAATCCAGAGCTCAAAATTTGGACCACCTTTACAACATGACTGCAAACTAGGAAGACTATATTAATCCTATCGCAGATGGAACACTCAGTTGGCGATGCGACATCTCTTGCATCTCAGCTCTGATACAGGATTGGAAAACTGGCAAAGTCGTATGCATGAAGTATCTGCAAGGAGATGCACGCAAGTTACAAAGTCACTGCGCTGGATTGGAAAGGAGGTAAGCCCAATTCCCACCTATGATGGTTCATCTAATGTTTATTCCTTTATCAAAGAGTATACTATAGCAATTGCAATGAGCATTGCTTACCAACACTAGACATGGCACTACGCAAGACACCTTCCAGATGGTGGGCTACGCATAAGCAGACATTGACCACATGGGATCAGTGCAGAATCAAGATGCAGATCAGGTTCGCTGACAAGGTTGCGCTGCCCTTTGAAAAATATAATGGCCAGATGGATCCAAGGGATCATATTGAGATCTATTCACAAGCATGGGAGGAGAGACCACGAACATAATGGGTTCATCTGCATGTACATACATTGGAGGAGCACACTCCAAAGAAATGGTACCTGGATACGGAGTTGCGCAGGGGAACTATAGACTGGTCTACCCTAGCTGCGAACTTCCAAAGGACCTTCAATTTTGAAGACGAGAGTCCTACCATAAATGATGCTTTGCAGATTATTAAGGAAAGAATATTTAGACCAGAATATCCACATACAAACATGACATTAGAGGAATTATTTGGAGATATAGAAGTACCGAAAAACCTACATCCAGAGTACACAGAACAGATAGAACATGCCATGGAATGTTATAATCTAGCTGAAGAGTCCGAAGATAAAGAAGAAACTGATGAGGAGGTCCCGTGCCACATAAACATACCTGAGTCAGAGGGAGCGCGCGACGTAGAGGGAACTCCGCTGGAAATCCTAGACATGAGTGGACCTGTGAAAACGAGGAAAGTGAACATTAGCGCCAACGAAGAGCTGAAGTTCGCATCTATTGGAGATTATTGGGATGATCAGATGGTCACGGAGATCGCATACCTGTTACATGAGTATCGGGATTTATTCCCGACAAAGTTTACTGAAATGAAAGGTATTCTGGGTGACTTAGGGGTTATGAAGATATCTCTTAAGCCAGGCGTGAATCCTGTTAGCAAAGGCCCTATAGACTGAATCCACGATACAAAGAACGAGTCAAGGCAAAACTCGATAAGATGCTCGATGCAGGGATCATCGAGCCCATTGAGGAGTCTGAATAGATAAGCCCTATGGTTGTCCAAGACAAGAAGACAAAAGGCGATATCAGGATTTGCGTCGATCTCATAAAATTGAATGATGCCTCGATGCATGACCCATTTCCTACTCCCTTCACTAATGAGGTGTTCGATAACGTTGGAGTAAATGAGGCATATTCCTTTACTGATGGATTTTTGGGATACCATTAGATAAGAATTGATCTAGTAGATAGACATAATACCACCTTTGCCACTGAATGGGGGTGGTTCCCGTACACAGTGATGTCGTTTGGTCTGAAGAACGGGCCTGCCATCTTTTCCAGAGTTGTGGTTGCAGCATTTACAGATTTCATGCATAAGTTTTTAGAAGCTTATTTTGATGATTGGACAGTATTTGGGTTGCTAAAGTACCATTTCCCAAACCTCATATTAATGCTAGAAAAGTGTAGACAACATCAAATGTCATTAAACCTGAAGAAGTGTATCTTTTGTGTACCCCATGGAATTCTGTTGGGACACATTGTGTGCAAACAGGGCTTGATGGTTGACCCTGCGAAGATTGCAGTTATTGTAAACTTGACAACACCAAATTCAGTAAAGTAGTTGCGCACCACATTGGGGCATACGGGTTTAAAGGGTTATGCGCAGATAACTGCGCCAATAGAGAAGCTTTTAAAGAAAGACGCGCAGTTCATCTGGAACGCATAATGTGAGCAAGGATTTGACATATTAAAAGAGAAAATGGTAACTGCACCCATCTTAGTTTTCCCAGACTGGGAGAAGCCATTCCATGCCCATGTCGATGCTTCATGTATAGGATTGGGCGTCATACTAGCTCAGCCAAGAGAGGGAGGTATTGACCATCCCATTGCATTTTCAAGCAGGAAGCTCTCATATGTAGAAAAGAATTATACCACCACTGAGAGAGAAGGCCTAGCTATGGTCTATGCACTGCAGAAATTCAGGCACTATTTGTTTGGTGCGCATTTCTCTATGTTCACTGACCATTCTGCTTTGAAATACCTGGTCAACAAGCCAGTGTTAGGGGGGCGAATCTACAGATGGTTGTTACTCTTTTAGGAGTATGAATTTGAAATAGTGCTTAAGACTGGCAGATTGAACTTAGGACATGATCATCTATCAAGGATTGAGTCAAGAGAAGAACCTACGAACCTCGAAGACAATCTACCTGATGCGCAGTTGTTTGCTATTCAGATTGTCGATGACTACTATAAATATATCATAGACTTCTTGACTACTGGGTTGGCACCCATAGAGTTTACTACGCAGCAGAAGAAGTAGCTGGTAGTAAGAGCAGTAGACTTCACTATAATCGCAGGTCAGTTATACAAATTGGGACCGGATGAAGTACTGCATAGGTGTGTTTTAGAACACGAGAAGCCATTCGTACTGGCTGATGCACACTCAGGAGCAGCCAGAGGTCACTACACAGGACGAGCCACTACGCAGAAGATATTGCGAGCAGGGCTATGGTGGCCTACTATTCACACAGACGCAAAGGAACATTGCCAGATATGTGATTTCTGTCAAAGGATAGGAAGACCATCGTGCAGGGACGGAATTCCATTGAATCCACAGTTGACCCTTCAGGCCTTTGAGAAATGGGCCATTGACTTTGTGGGGCCGATCAACCCACCAGGAAAAAGGACTGGTGCGAGATACATAATCATTGCCACCGATTATCTCACCAGATGGGCAGAACCAAAGCCAATAAAGGACTGTAGCGCAGGTACTGCCGTGCAGTTCATATTTGAAGACATCCTTACGAGGTTTGGATGCTCGAAGATCTTGATGAGTGATCAGGGAACTCACTTTCTGAATAGAACAATTGAAGCACTAACTGAAGAGTTCCATATTCACCACCAGAGAAGTACACCATATCATCTGCAGGAAAATGGACCTGTGGAGGATTTTAACAAAGTGTTGGAACATGCGATCACAAAGGTATGCAATGTGAATTGGGATGACTAGGACCTGCGCATTCCAGCTGCATTATGGGCATACAAGACCACATGCAAGAAATTGACGGGCCACACACCTTTTAGGTTGGCCTATGGACAGGAAGCAATAATGCCTATGGAGTACATTATTCCCAGCTTGAGGATAACTACGTTTACAGGAATGGAAGATCAAGAGGCACTAGAAGAAAGACTTCTACACTTGGTTAGGTTGGAGAAAGATCACTTCATCGCAGGCTTTCACCAACAAGTGCAGAAAGATAGAGAAAAAGCATGGCATGATCACCATATTAAGAACAAGTCTTTTAAGGTAGGTGATCTAGTCCTCCTGTATGATAGCAAATTTATGAAGTTTTCTGGAAAGTTCAAAATGCATTGGCTTGGTCCATATACTATTGTACATGTTACTAACGGTGATGCAGCTTAGTTAGCCACGTTAGCAGGAGAAAATTTACCTGGATTAGTCAATGGAAGTAGGCTAAAACCCTATCGGGATAGCCCTACCTTGCAACATCCTTTGTAGACTCAAAAAAAAAGAGAGAGAGAGAGAGAAAAAGATAAAGAAAAGAAGAACCACGCAGCTCAAAGCTCAAAAAGGTAGCTGCACCGCCCCAAGAAGGCAGAGAACGTACAAACCTCACAGCTGAGAACCGCGCAGTGCGAAGCTAAAAAGGTATTTGCGTAGGTCAAAGGGAAAAGGACGACTATGGACTATGAGTAGTTGCGACTAAATATACGAAGCCGTACCGCAACTACGCAGTTGAATACATGAGGGCAGTGGATGCCAGCAAAGAAAACTGTCAAAACCACCAGCGCATCATGACGGAAGTAAGTGACCATGACAACTGTCGGTCGGTTAGCATGCCGATATTCAAAAAAGGGCGACACCGACACAAGCCCGCATTAAAGGAATATCCTATCCATTCGGGCATAATAAAGGCTGAAATGACTGAGATCATAACGGGATCCGAGCAACGGACTTGGAATTTAATCGCTCGCTAGGCTGTCATACGACTCCCAGTATCGTTACACCTCAGCATTTAAGGAAAGTTAATCCGACTCGACATATTTAATGACGGAAAAGATTGAGACGCCAGTGAGATCTCGTCCAACACACATAGCACTTAATTCCTATTCTATTCGTTCCCGGTACATCAATGTCACATAAGGTGCAGATCCATCCGAGATTGGGTAAGCGAATATAGCATTAAATCCCTCAGTTAACCAATAACAGCAACACCATCGGGTAAAGGCTCTCTAAATACTGACCAACTCTTCCTTATGCATTTTACCGTGAGTTTGAAATTTTACTGACTATGAAGATTGTAAGAACTTAGCAACCAAAAGCATGAGTATTCACTGAGTTTATGTTTGAAGAGCAGACATTAGAAGAGATCCTTGGCACCTTCAACCGTTCTGGTATAAGTGGAGTGATGAAGACACCACCAAAGCAGATGACACCAGAACAGGGTCGCTCGTCCAAGAGCCCGAAGCCGAACTAGACGCAAGAGAAAAAGAAGGACAAGCACCCGACCACCGCACTGGAAAAATCAAAGACACCAGGCGCTTCTAAGCCAACGGCTCCACATGGGATCCCGCCACCACTTGTGTGGCTCATTCCAGAGTATATCAGTCTGAGGAAGAGCAATGCCCCGGAAAGGCAGTTGGAGAAAAATGCACAATACGACATCCCATTGCCGCCGATGTCGAAACATGTCCGCACTAAGGAATATTTGCTTGGTAGAATTCCTACCTGCAAATTCCTTGATTACAATCTAATGGGTGCTGTGAAATTCCCACACCTGCAGCCGGACAAGTACATGTATAGAAAAGATGATGGGACCACAAAGCACGCAGAATTTGTTCCAATGGACTGGGCATTGCCATTGTCCCGGGTTGGTCTGCTCAACCTATTGAGGATCCCACATTTTGAACGCAGCAAAGAATGCAAGGCTGTGGTGCTTACGGTGCTATCCTGCACGCACCAGGGATACATTTGGATGGACTTTAAGGTCAATATTACCGTCGACTTGATAGCAAGAATTACTGGTTTGAGCAAGAGGGGCGACGACCCTGCTAGTGAATTTGTCGGCAAGAAGGACGATCAGGAATTAGTTGTGACAACAAAGGCCAAATTCAACTTGGTTCGAGGGAGCAGAGGATACGAAACAGATCCAATCACAATTGAACCTCTACGGTTCACAATCCAACTTCTGGCGGGGAGGTTGTTGAGGAAAGCAAGGCCAAAGGAAGTGCCCGCATCAGTAGTGTCCCTAGCAGCCAAAGCTATGGATGGACATGAGTATAATTGGGAAAACTTTCTTCTTAATGAGTTTTTATTGGATGTACAAGATACTCAGGACAAAGGGTTACCTTTCCACGTCAGTTGGTTGATAATTATTATTGCTTTCGTTGGATGGAAAGAACCTGCGCATCAGAACGGCCTGCCGATAGCAACAGATGATTGCAGCATGGTCTGCTTCACGAACATGTGGGCATCCACAAATGCCAAGAAGCAGCGACTCAATGATCTACAACTCTTGACATATTTTGAGCAGTTATGCACAGTTATCAAGAAGACCCCGCGCATCACCCAAGAGGTGACGATTGCATATAAGCGCAAGATGATTTTAAAGGTTGGCTTACATTGTATCTACATATAGCCACGCTTGTCAGCTGAGACATGGTTTGACGGACAACATCAGCTCGATGCGCTAATGATCGAGCTTCTCATTGAAGACTGGCCCGAGAGATGGAAGGAAGATGCACCAGACATTGTTATCACTACGTCTTCGGAGGAGGAAGACGAGGACCAGACAGAAAAAAATCCTGAAGTCCAAAGCATGCCAATCCAAACGCTTGTTGCGTAGGTTGGCCAAAAAAGAAAGGAACCGGCTACACATACACCGGAGAAGCCACATAAGAAGAAGACCAAAGCGACAAAACCACCACTTGACAGAATGTTGCATGATGATGACTATGAACAGATCGCATTGCTAGTGTCAGTGCACCTAGAGGATAAGGAAGAACCTGCACAAACAAAGGTAAGAGAAAGCATCAATAAACTGACCAGTCTGGTCTTACGAATGGAGCAAGTCCACTGCGACTTGACTAAGCAGCTAGAACATAATGTCCACTTAGGGGAGTCAAGTGAGCCAATGCGCAGGTCACCTGCCTTTACAACATGGACGTGCATCGTCAAGATTGCGCCAATGTCCATTTTGTTCCCGACAGATAAGATGACAGAAACTATGAGGCTGCTCGCACAGTTGGAACTTAATATAGCTATGCTACCAGCAGATGGGTTGCATGAGTTGCACACTCAAATATCCCATGAAATGCATGAACGAGACATCGTCTAGCACAATCAACGCCGTCAATTTGAAGAGAGATACAAGAAATTACAAGGGGAATGTAAGCAGAAGGAAAGGGAGCTTCAACGCACACAAGAAAAGCAAGGCAGAATAAAAGGAGTAGTGTCAGCGGTATACGCGAGGCTACCTGAGATTGAAGAAGAATCAGAAGTTGAGGCAGCTATCCTACAGATCAGTGTGGCTATGGATAGCTTGCAGGAAAAAATGAAGGGATTAGAAATTTCCCACGCAAAGAAGATTATAGAGATGGAAGCTGCCCATCAGGCAAAGATGGCCGAACTGGAAGCTAGACGGATAATTGACATAGCACAACAGGTGGAAGAAGCAAGAGCAGAGGCGCTGAGGGCCTCTACGCAGAGCATCTGCGCTGCAGTCGTGCGATACCAAATCCTGCTGGATGACGTGTCAAACATCTGGAGCATATTGCAGGACGAGCCGGAGTTGCAAAAGATCCATAATGGAAGATAGCAGAAGCAGCAAGAAGTGGGTTCCACAGATGCTTCTATGAAGGAATTACCGGTCCGACAGAAGAGGCACGCCTTTGAGCAAACCAAGGTACTTAGGAAGGAGCTTGAGGCTTTAAGAGCAAAGGAAGCCGAAACCTCTTCGAGGTTACAGCCGTTACAAGAAGAAGCACTCACCCTGACGGACGAAATTGAAGTAAAGTTGCAAGAACTTTAGGCAACTGAGGCTCAAGTCAAGGAGAAAATTTTGGAACCTACCTCAGACGAGATGTTAAACATGGTAAGGCAACATGAGCAAGAAATAAAGGAAGAAGTTGAAAACCTAAGTGCAACTGTCCAAGAATTTACTACGTGATCAGGTATTTCAAAGAATGCGCAGATGGAGTAGCTGGATTGAAGTGGCTCGGGATGAACCACAAGTCAATGTTAGGGGCCTATTGGGCGTGGCCCAAGTAGGCACAATTTTGACAAAGACACAATTTTGGGAGTTGTGCAGCTTTGGGATGCGAAGTCAGAGGACACTATTTTTGGGAGCGTGCAGCTCGAAGTGCATATGCAGTTTTGGTGCAGCAATGCTGAGTAAGTGACCTATTTTGGGTAAGAAGCAAAATAGAGAAAGATGACAGGTAGGCTAAAGGGACAGAAAGTGACAGGCCATGATGCAGTGCAACCATTTTGTGATGATTGCGGCTGTCAGAAGGCCGTTAGAGCCGTAAGTGGCCCAATCAGGCGGCCGAAGCGAGTGGAGTAATTCGGCGATGATGACAGGCAAGGTGGTTGGTATCCGCACCAATTTTGGGAACCTTAGGGTTTTTTTCGACGCATTGTAAAGACACGACCTATAGGAATGATCTATAAGTACGCACCATTTTCTAAGGGAAAGGGTTAATCTCTAGTTGAATAATCTTCACTGTTGAATCTTCTGAGTAGGAATTGTAATCTCTGTTGAACATTAACTCTGTTGAGAGAAGGTTGTAAAGGATCTGCAAGCTGTGTGCGTAGAGACCTATTGAGAGAGAAGAGAGTCCGCAGCTGAGTGTGTAGACTGGAACTGTTGTACCCTTCCCGAAATAATACAACAATAGTTCCTGTGGATGTAGCTCCCATCTTGGGGGTGAACCACGTTAAATCCTATGTTGTGTGATTGTTTACATGGTTGCATTTGTTATTTGCTTACAATGAATGCTTAAGATCCTGCTATCAGTTCATGTGTTTACTTTTATATGTATTTTCCATAAGGAATGAGATGGGAATAGTTTGTTAAGTTTCACATGAATGGATGAATGTTAGATGCATAGGCATTTATAAGTCTGTGAATGTATGAGTCGATTGGACAATCACTTAATAGAAAAGGTCTATACAATGTGCATCACCGGAAGTGCGTAGTATATTATGTTTGTCATATTGCATGAGTCATAAGATAAATGATACAAGGTAACAATGGATCATAATACTCGTTAAGTACAGTTAATTGAGTAGTTAAGTATCAAGGAGGAAGCGCAGCTATCAGTGGCGTTGTCCTACTAGTGAATAAGACCCGAGCCGCACAGTCTCTGGATGCATGAGTTGCGCAGCATCCTATCTCGTAGAAGTGTCAATCCGCAGCGCGCTTCCTATCACGTTTGTATAAAAGCACTCATCACCCGGTTGTGGAAACTTGATTCCACACCCCCCCATACCTTCGCCTTGGGTGAGACCTCAGTCTGCTTGCAGATTGTTGCTGCAAGGGTCGGTGAAAAGGGGTTTTGTTGGTTTCTCGAACCGCTAAGAACCTAGGTCTATATTGGAAACCTCTAGAACAATTATATAAGCCAACAAGAATACTATGGAAGTTTGAAAAATCTCAAAATATAGTCCAAATACAAGTGCAATTTGTGTAGATTTTGACCATATATTTTTTCCCATAAAATGAATATCCATCTCTAAAACACATCATCGACACGCAAGTCACTCAATATCCTTGCCTAAATTTAAAGTATATTCCTTTGGTTCCCATAATATTTATCCCACTATATGTCCATAATTTTTTTAAAAAAATATGACTACGAAGCTAAGAGAATTGTCTAAAACTTTTGTGTTTATTTCAAAGTCAAATTTTGAAGGAAAGTATGGCTTTGGAGGGGTTGAAGTTGAAAAAACATAAAATTTTGAATTTTCTTTCTAAAAAATGAGGCAAAAGTGTTTCCTAACTGCATATTTTCACCCAATATAATCCCCAACATATAGATAAGGATTCCCCAAAGTTACTCCACAACCATCCAATGCAATAACATTTGCTTCTACCTAATCAATGAAGTTTTCAGTAATAGAAAATATGAACCTACATTGTTTTGTGGCTACCAATTCCATAACTTATTCCACCCATCTTGATGGATGTGTATGAGGATGGTAATGCATATCCTATCCAAGATTATCAACCAATGATGATAAAGTCAAATTTTATTTTTAACGTGAAAGAGTTTAGTCATCGCTCTTTATTCTCATGGACTAATAATACTCAAGGTCACCTTACCTTCAATGTCTAAGATTTTGTCCACCCTTTGATCACCATACACAGTCATCAATGTCATCTTCATTTTATGTTGTTGTTTGGACCATTTAGGTCTTAGCTCAGGATGTAGTTTCCAACAACCATCCTCTATGTGACTATTTTCTTTATAATGCCTACAATGTTTTTTAAAGTTTTGGTTTTTTGTTGCATATGTCTTCTTGCCTTTATGTTTATGCTTCTTTTCACATTTAGGATGTTCTATGAGTTTTGTTTGTTTTGTCCCATTGAACTAATGTTTCTTCTTTTCTCCTTCAAGATGTGATCCCTGAACACAAGCCTCATTAATGGCCTTGGGTTTGAAAACCATCGCATGTCTCCTAAGATGGTTGTGAAAATCTCCCAAGTACTCAATAATTACTTCATGACTCTTAAGAGATATCCCTAATTGGATTGATCTATTTTGGAACTCCATAGTGAGTTCCTACATTGTATTCCCTTGTCTCCATTTGAGGTAAATACAACTTATCTTTTGTTCCTCATCATGGCCAATAGGATACAAATGTTACTTAATTGTGTCCTTAAACACTTCCCATTTTTTCATTGGTGGTTCATTATCTAGTCTTCTAACAATGGCATCACTTTACCACCATGTCAAAGCATGACCTTCTACTTCAAATGAGCAAAAGAATTTATTTGTGCATCACTAACCTCATGCACACTAAAATGAACTTCTAACTATTGCAACCATTGATTCAACTTCAAGGCATTCATCTTATCTACATATGCATTAGCTTGATGTCAATATTTTCCTCTATTTCGGATGACACTTTACTCTTGTTTCATTTCCATGTCTCCTTTTTTTATGGTCCTACCCTAACCCCCTTAATACATAGGTTGTTGTGTATTAAGGCCAACTATATTAAATAAGGCCAATAAATAGATATAGTGTGAAAGCAATATTTGTACAAATATTTACTATAAGGTTCCATCTATTAAAAAGTCTCTTTAGTGTGAATGCAATAGTTGTAAGAAGACTTACTAGAAAGTTCCTTCACTAAGAAGGCTTACTATAAGGTTATGCCTACTAGAAATTTCCGTCACTAAGAAGGCTTACTATAAGGTTATGCCTACTAGAAATTTCCTTCACTAGAAACTATATATAGGAGCCGAAGCAATGAAACAAGATGTCTTGTAAAGTATTTTGTAATTGGAGCTTGGCTTCATTTGGAGGTGGCCCCCTTGAAGAGGCAAGTGAACACTGCTTTCATCAATAAAGGGATTGCTATTGTGATATTTTGTTATCTACAATTGTCTATTGTTGCGATAATTTTGTCTTTTCGTACTAAAGTTCTGCTTTATTTTTTTATTTTTGTAAAGAATTTTCAATTACATTATTAAAGTACATAACATCTAGTATTATAGAATTGTCTTGAGTTGAAAATTTTAGTTTTTTTTAAAGGCTAGAGATGTGTTTCGATGTCTATAAATAACACATTGATCTATCACTCAGTGAGTAAACATGTGATTGGGGAAGCATACATTCAAAGAATACAATTGGTACTTAGTAACATTTGTTGGAAACCATTGCAGCCTCTATTAGTACCCCTTCGAGTAGTACCACATCATACAACACTTGTATACATAATTTTGTTAAAATATTAAGAATATGCATAAACATTCAACAATACATTTACGCTAACATGTAAAGCAATAGAAAACATCTATTATTATAGCCTTCTATCCATAGAAGCATTAATAATCATATAAGAAATAAGAGACGAGAGAAGAAGAGAACAATACATGAGATATACGTGGTAAAACCCCAAATGAGGAAATATCCATGGGAAGGAATGGCCTTCTTTATTCTTCAAAAATATCCAATCTTACAAGAGAGTTGCACCCCACATATCCTCCACAACTTTACAATAGCATTAAAATGAAATCCACGGGATACGTCCAAAGGTTCTCCTTCATACTAAATATTATTACACATGTAATATTAAAATTACACATTCCAACGAATTTCACTTCCACGTACCTTTGGGCATGTCAGAATTTTCCTAGTAAACCTAAAACTAGCTTTAGATATTCTGATCGACTATCTTGCTGCTTTAGTGGCACCAAGTTCCAATATTAGTAATTGGGAAGATTACTCTTGAGTACCTAGATAGTCAAGTAGTACAACTAAGTACATGGTCGAGCCT
The DNA here is from genome assembly GCA_027924585.1 of Larix kaempferi. Taxonomy (NCBI): domain Eukaryota; kingdom Viridiplantae; phylum Streptophyta; class Pinopsida; order Pinales; family Pinaceae; genus Larix; species Larix kaempferi. The sequence continues at coordinate 8,655,233 of BSBM01000402.1, forward strand.
GCTTATTTATTGACTTGAGAGATTAGGCCAAGTATTATTGTTGGACCTTGCATGAAAATATATCATAGAGCTATAGCACTTGACAATCCTTTACCCATAGGAACCTGGAAGTCTGGTAAAATAGAGAGAGAGGGGGGGGAGTCTGGGTTCTACCTACACCATTATTTCACCACAATCCTTGCATTATGTTGATCACTTTGGTTCCACTCTTATGTACCCATTTTTGTGGACCCATTTCCTCTGATGGATAACACTCAAGGAGGTGAGCTCTCCCAAAAAATTTCGCAGTTAGAAAAACTATATGATGAGTTGCAACACAAGTTAAATACAACCACTCCTCTACTCAACAAAATATTGATGGCATTTGTGGCAAGCTTACTAAATTGGAGTCACTTTCTAACCATCTAACCCAGTTAATGACACTATTTCCTTCATCATATCCAGGGACCCTAAGAAAGAACAACCTTCCCACAAGGAAGGATTTGAGTCATCTAATCCCCATGGGCCTCACTCCACACAACTTGTCAATGATTTGATGACTCAAGTGTGGCATGGAATTCCTAAAGTCAATATCACCAAATCAGGGATAATTTTAAGGACCCATACTTATTTAAAATTGTATAAACCTTGGCGAAACTTACGAATTCTTAAAATGTCAACTATAAAATATTTGGCAATATTTTTCTAAAATTATTTCAATTTCTAAGGATTTTATTAGTTTATATAATAATTTGGCGATTTTTAGAGTGAAAAAATTTTACTTCATCAAAATTGGGCGAAATGGGGCTTCAAAAAATGCAAATTGGCGAATCTTTTTTTGGAAAAAAACATGGAAAAATAGCCCATGGGCTAAATTTCGCCCCTAAAATTATTCTTGCACCAAATTCGATGGTTCAAACCTGATAGGATGAGTCACTTAGATGGAACATTACTTTTCTTTAGATGGAATCATAGACGATACTATGAAACTTAGAGTGGGTGTCTTATATTAGATCCTAAACACTAGAAATAGTCGCAACACCACAAGAAATCCTACAAGGGTTATATTGCTTGGACACAATTTGTTTCTAATCTCTATGAATGTTTTGAAATGGACACTAGTTATGTGGGGCAATGGACCAAGCTCAAACAATCTGGCACAATCAAATATGTTATCTCATATTTTGAGCCGCTAACCATCCTCATTGAAGGCATGTCCAATACTTTTTACAAGGAATCTTTCATAAGTGGTTTTAAAGAATATATATGTGCACAGGTCTTAATGACTCATCCTACTACTTGGTTGCATGGCACTCAAAGAGCTAGAGAATCCAAAAAGGTGATGAATTCCCAAATTAAAAAGGCCTCATTTATTCTTTGTCCCCATCCACTTATGTTCCATTCCACTAATCCTTCCTCATCCACCCCACCTCTCAAGGTCCAAAATTTAACTCGAGCTTAAATGGTGAAGTTCCAACTCAAAGGTCTTTACTACAACTATGATGAGAAATATTCACCTAGACATAAATGTAAGGAGATAAAACTCTTTATAACCATTTCAAAGGACATTTCTATTGAGTACATTAATGCTAGCACCCATGAATTCCCTTGTACACCCGTGGGAGACATTCCCCAACCTGATATTATATAGGAGTACCCCCAGATCTCTTTGCATGCCTTGATTGGTCTTTTTGGCCCCCAAACCCTCAAATTAATTGGCTACCTCAAACATTTCCAATTCATTATCTTAATTGGCAGTGGTAACATGCATAACTTTATTCAACGTTAGGTTTCCCAAGAAACACACCACTATACCCATGCTATGAACAACTTCCAAATCATGATTGCAAATGGAGGAGTTATGAAATGTGGGGGTTGTTGTGAAAATGCACAGGTTCAAATGGGTGATTATTCCCTCAAAACCCACATGTTTTCTATTGACATGGGTGGTTTTGATATTGTCTTGGGTGTTGAATGGTTATGAAAATTAAGTCCTATCACCATGGTTTTCAATGCCTTATACATGAGTTTCCAGTGAGCAGGGCATAACTACACTCTCAAGATAATTACAACAAGAGATCCAAAGATTATCAATTCATGCCATATGGAAAAGCTTCTTAAAAAGGTGCATTTAAGCATTGTGTCACAATTCCATGCCATTCAAGATTTTGAGACCTCTTCTCAACCCATTCCTTCTGACATGTAGTTAGTATTAGACAAGCATTAGTCCATATTTGACACTCCCAAAGGACTAACCCATTTCCATGAAGAGCATGATCATTCCATTCCACTCATACCCGGTAGCCACCCACTCAATGTACGCTCGTACCGCCATCCATTTTTCCAAAAAATTGAAATTGAAAAGATCATTCAGGAGTAGCTAGCCACTAGTGTCATCCAACCTAGTACTAGTCCCTATCTTCCCTAGTTGCTATTGTCCTCAAGAAAGAAGGAAATTGGCACATGTGTTATGACTTATATTCTTTGAACAAGTTAACAACCAAGGATAAGTTTCCCATTCATGTCATTGATGACCTTCTAAATGAGCTCAAATGTTCTCATTTCTTCACCAAACTTGATATTCACTCAGATTATCATCAAACACATGAAGGAGGTGAATATTACCAAAATTGTTTTTCACACTCATGAAGTCCATTATGAGTTCCTGGTGATGCTCTTTATCCTTTGCAATCCACCCTCTACCTTTCAAAATATCATGAACACCATATTTAAACCCTTTAGCATAAATTTGTCCTCATCTGTTTTATGACATCTTGATTTACAATAAAACTTGGAAAGGCCATCTAACCCATGTGGTTCAAGTACTACAACTCCTTCAAGATCATCAACGCTTTCTTAAAAGGTACAAATGTTCCTGTAATGTCTCTAAAGTGGAATATTTGGGCCATGTTGTCAGTCAGGAAGGTGTGCTTGTGGATCCAAAGAAAATTGTAGCAATGAAGGATTGACCTCGCCCTAAAACTCCTAAAATCCTCATATGTGTTTTAGGTCTCATGGGAATTATAGAAAGTTCATTCGTAACTTTGGTAAGATTCCAGCTCCACTCACAACTTTGCTAAAAAATAATGCTTTCAATTGGAATAATGGGTTAGAAAAGGATTTCCAAGATTTAAAGGATTCTATGTGTACAACTCTGATACTTTCTTTACCCAAATTCACTAAAACCTTTATCCTCAAAAGTGATGCCTCGAGTAAAGGCCTCAGTGAATCTCTCATGCAAAAAAAGGAAAACCATTAGATCTTACTAGCAAAAAACTCTGTGAGCGACACATGGAAAAATCAATTTATGGAAAAAATGATGGCCATACTACATATTGTGGACATTTGTCATCCATATCTACTTGGGAAACATTTCCAGATCAAAACCGATCATTGCAACCTGAAATACTTTCTCAAACAAAGAACTTCCTCCCCTAAGCAACACAAATGGGTCACCAAAATGTTGGGATATGATTATGAGATGATTTATTGGAAGGTAAAGGGAAATGTGGTAGAATATGCTCTCTCTCGACACTTTGAAGAAGAAGATTCCCTCTCCTTCATTGTTGTAGACTGGTTGAATGTCATTCGTAATGAATGGTTGATAGATCCCACACTTGCTACCATTATCCAACAACTTCAAAAGGAACTCCATGCATATCCAGGCTACACTTGGCACACTTATAATCTCAATTATAAAGTAAATCTATATTTTCACAAGAAATCATCATTTAAATCACAAATGCTATCTGATCTTAGTTTATCCCCTACAACCAGTCATTCAATATTTCTTAAAACATATGGAAGGATCAAACGATCATTTTTCTAGGAAGGCTTGAAGAAGGACACCCGCACAATTGTGGATGAATGTGACACTTTCCAAACACATAAAATGGATACCATGAAACCTACAGGTGAACTTCAACCACTTCCAATTCCACATATAGTATGGATTGACATTTCTACGGATTTCATTGTGGGGTCACCAAATTTTGGCAATAAGTTTGTAATCATGGTTGTGGTTGATATTCTTTCTAAATATGCTCATTTTTGTTCCCTACAACACCATTTCTAGGCCTTCATGGTATCTCAAGTCTTCACGGATCATATCTTCAAACTCCATGGTATGTCATAGACTATTGTTAGGGACCGTGACCCCACCTTCACTACTAATTTCCGGAGAGAATTGTTTCAGCTCTAGGGAACTCATTTGAATATCAACACTGCCTATCAAGCCCAGCAGAAATCCCAATGGGATAAATGGTGATCTATAGAAGAATGGTGGTATTATACAACTTATCATACTGCCACTCAAATGAATCCCTTTAAAGTTGTCTATGGAAAAAATCCCCCTTTGGTACTATCCTACTTACTAGGCATCTCTAAGGTACATGAGGTTGAAAACACACTCATATCTCGTGCCAACATTCTCCACACTCTTAAGGATAATTTGGTAATGGCTTAGAATAGGATGACACAACAAGTTGATCAACATCATTCAACCTGTAAAATGGATTCTCTTTTCCATCATTCCAAATGCCATTTTGAAAAAGGGAAGTAGGTATTTCTTCGCCTACGACCATATAAGCAGACCTCTCTTAAGGCCAACTTCCACTAGAATATTTCCCCCAATTTTTATGGGCCCTAGAAGATCCTCAAACGCGTGGGCTGTGTGGATTACAAACTAGATCAACCTAGCCACTCCAACATCCATCCCATATTTTGTGTCTCTTGCTTGAAGAAAGTGATTGGCCATCATTGTCATATTCAAACTAACCTTCTAGAATTGGATGAAGAAGGTTTCATTTGGTTGGAGCTTTAGGTCATCCTCAACAAAAAGGGAACCACATCTATGTCATCACACCATTCAAGAGGCCTTGATCTTGTAGAAATATACCTATCATGCGGATGCTACATGGTGTTATTCCCAACATCAACAGGGTTCTAAAGTGTTGAAACATGATGTCAAATGTAGACACCCTTAGATGGTTTCATCATATTACATCTCAACCATAGAGTCATGCCTGAAGTCCTCATCACACCTATATTCAGTTTCCCCATGTACCTTGTCATTTTCCTCTCATGCCTTTTGTGGAAAGTTTTGTTGTGTCAAAATCATGTATGTCTTATTGGTCAAGTCATGTCAATTATTTTTTAATAGGTGTCCCCTAATAAAAACAAGAGTTGCGTGCAGCTTAGTCCCTGCCTTAAATAAATATATATAAGAATAAAAAACAATTTTTTAGATAAATAAAATCTTAAATATAAATTAATTAAGTAATATATAGAATCCCATTTTTTACATTATAATAAATATAAAAAATCAAAATTTGTTTATTAATCATTCAAAAACGTGGTTCATTGCCATAATATTTTATGGCATACATTTTCATTATAATGATATTAATATTATTTACATATTTACATATAATTTTCCATTATGATATTATAATTATTTTTTACATATCGACATATAATTATATATAAGTGTTATCAATTTGACATCATCTATTTTTTTTTAAATACTTTTGTTAATAAATTTCTAATTGGTAGTATTTTTTAACTCTTTTATGCATTTATTAGTAAACCAAAATGACTCCCGTTAATAATAGTTTTCAAAATTAAAAACAAATATGAATCCAAAATTTTAATCAATACTTTTAAATTAAAATGGATTTATAATTATATAAAATCTTTCAAAACATTTTTCCATTCAAATAAAAATAAACATCATACAAACAATACCTTATCTACGGCATCCAAAATAATGGTGAAAGTTGGCTCACACATGAAAAAACAAATATTCTTTGCTAGCAAGAAAGATATTAAGTGATATCTTTAGCAAGTCCAACACCCTCAGAAATACTAGTCCTAGTCCCTTTTGGATGTATGTCAACACAAATTCCAGGCATGGATTCTCCAAATGAACTTGTCTAATTAACATTGATAAACTAAAAATATAGAAACTCACTTAAACATTCATGACTAACTTTACGGCCATTAATGTTAAAACAAGATGTTGTGGCCTTCATTCTTCACTTAAATATCCTCAAATGTTGTCAAATTTCTCTAAATCAAAGCCTAAAGAAAGCAAAAACAAAGAAATACGATATACGCATGAATTCGGTTGTTCAAAACAAAAATTGTGCTGCCCAAAACGAATAAAAACATTCATTTTTCAGTTTGAAAATATTTTAAAAAAGAATTTAACCCATACCAATAATGAAAAATATTTAGAAAAACAATTTAACCCATACCAATAATATTTTTTTATTTTATTTTTAAAAGATCCATTTTAAAACAATTTTCATTTTCCAATAACACCACATGCTAAAAAAACAATAATCAAGAATCTGGTCGCTGCCTCTTTGAATTTTGAAACTTTTGGCAAGCTTCATTCATAAATCCTTTCTGTTAATATCTAGCTTGACGGAAATCCTTGGTCAAAAGAAGCATCGAATTTAAGTAACAAACTTAGAACATATTAATATTTTAAATATAGACTCGGGTGCTCCAAGGCCCAACATATTCCATATTTCAATTTATAAGCTTGCTCCTTTGACTACAAACGCCCTATGCATATTCCTCAACAAATTAACAATAATAGGAAACACTCTTAAAACTATTTCTCTTGAATCCATTGCCAAATGCAATCTACCAAATTCCATTGCCTTTTGCATCAACTCCTCCAAACACATATCGATGACAAATCTTGTAGGCGGTGTTGCTACTTGCTATAGGGAAAGTTCTGCAAAGTATGGTAAAATCAACATGCTCAGGTATCCTGATATATCAATGAAAAATCTTGTAGGCAGTGTTGCTACTTGCTATAGGGACAGTTCTGCAGGGTATGGTAAAATCAACATTCTCAGTTATCCTGTGGTCCATTGTTTCCTTGTAGCTAATTTGGATCGATGAATCACCCATATAATGAAAAGGATTTGCATGTAACTAATTAAATAAACGCATATGATGACATGTATGCCCCAATCATGGTGCCCATATCTTAATTATATCAAGGTAGAATCGTAAGGAGTAGTCACAAACCAGTGATAGCATCTACAGGAAATGTAGGTTTGGAGGTTTCCTAACACCGAAAATTAGTAGGCTTTAAATTTGTTTGGAGAGGAGAAATGCAAACCTATGATTTAGAAGGTTAATAATCAGAGCATGTTGATATGAGCGAACTAGTCACTATAAGACTCATGTTCTATGAATTTCTTGTCAATGCACATTAGAGTCATATGATCAAGCAACAACCTATTTGACCAAGCAATAGCTATATCAGCGATTTTCCCAATCAATGACAAGACAAATGCAAACAACATGTTCTTGGAATTTTAGTATGGATCAACTAGATAAATTTATTAAATGGTTCAAGTTCCATTATCTAGTGCCCAAGGACCAAATCCTAGATGCATAACTAATTATTAAAATATGATCCACCACAAAATCAAAATCCATGTCCAAAAACCTATACCAATTCTGGCCAAGGTCTTGCCATGGTTCTATATCAAATTTCATTCCGCTTACTTGATCAATTTAAATTGCTTACTTTACAAGAATAATGTAATTACCAACACTTAGATGTTGTTCAGTCTCAATAGAAGCTTTGTATATATACTTTCAACTTAAATGCCTAATGAGAGTGAAACTAACTTCAAAATGCAATGTTACTTTACTTGCATCTCCCATGAGCAAGTGGAACACAATTTAGATGGGTTCAATTTTTGTGAGTGACATGATGCTCTTGTTGAGTGTGGATGCATTGACTAAATAATGATTGAGTGGATTAAATTTAGAATGCAATGTGACTTTACTTGCATATCCCATGAGCAAGTGGAACATAATTTAGATGGGTTCAATTTTTGTCAGTGACATGTTTCTCTTGTTGAGCGTGGATGTATTGACTATATAATGATTGAGTGGATTATGTAATTCTAACCATACCTCAATTCTTTGAAATATAAAATAAATAAATTCCAATAATACAAATATTATATGTTCATTCTCTTATCAAATAAATTTTCTCGTGATAAAAAGTGAAATGTTTATTGCAATAATTGAAATCATTTGGTAATTTCAAAATAGATTATTTCAAAATATTCCCATATAATTAATAATAATATAAACAAGACCATGCCAAGTTTTCTACTTCAAACAAAAATCAAATAAAGGGAAGGACAAAGCAACAAAGTCTAGAGAACCATATCTAGAATCTATTCCCTGGAAAAATTAACAATAATTTAACACACTAATCTAGTATATTCAACTAATATTGCTTAACCATCTAAACAACCCAACTTATTATTAATAAAACTGGCATTGGAAAACAAACACATAACACAACATATAATCTAGAACTCCATAGAATACATTTACATGTCTATATTATCACTATGTATGCACTACCCCAAACTAATTGATACAAAGGTGCACTGGAAAAATTAACAATAATTTAACACACTAATCTAGTATATTCAATTAATATTTCTTAGCCACCTAAACAACCCAACTTATTATTAATAAAACTGGAATTGGAAAACAAATGCACATAACACAACATATAATCTAGAACTCCATAGAATACATTTACATGTCTATATTATCACGATGTATGCACTAACCCTAAACTAATTGATACAAAGGTGCACTTGACATATACGTGTCTCTGCACATGTCGATATTAAAATAAAATTGTCCATCTGAATTTGTTACGAACTTGAAAAGATAATTTATCTATACATGCAACAATGAGAAGCTATCTAATTATGTCAACAAAGCTAAGCAAATAATAACTACCATGATATGCTTCCCACGCTAGAGCTGACATTGCCCACAAACTTCAAACAACAACAAGCACTGAAATTCCTTTTTTGTTTCCCCCATTGTTTGTAGATGGGGGGGAAGAGTCAACAAATACACAACACAGGGACTCTAAGCAAAGGTATGCTTCAGTTATCTGAGGTTTTGCAAAGTCTCAAAACTAGGAACAATCCATGGCAAGGGAAGTTTATTCAAATCAACCTTAGAACCAAGTTTGAGTACAAGGCTAAATAAAAAGCACTATACACAAAAAAACTAGACAACATACAAAGTTGTGATAACCATAGTTTTCCTGAACGCAAAGAGCAATATGAATGTCAGTTTGCAGACCACTAAATCCAAAAGTATTTGAAGAGGGGAAGATCAAACCCTTGTAAAAGGAAACCCAGAATTACAACGTCTGTTGACAAGTCAAGGACACGGGTTGTTGGAAAAAGCAACGTAGATTATAACAATACATGTTAACAAAAACGAATCCTAATTATCCTTATACATACACCGAAACAAGATATCAAATCATGAAACAACTTGCAATTGATGATCACAAAGAAAATTACAATGTTGATTACAAAGAAAGTTACAATGCTTATTGCAAAAATGAATTCTACTTATCCTTATACATACACCGAAACAAGACATCAAACAATGAAACAACTTGTAATTGATGATCACAAAGAAAATTATAATGCTTATTGCAAAGCAATCAAATCCTTATTTCATTCAAGGCATTGCAACATGATACTATGCAATTGTTGTTATAGAACAAGTGTATTGATTTATATGTGACCAATCTCCTTATGCAACATGTATCTGACCATGAACCACTATGACCATCAAACCAGGGTCTGCAGAGGATGTTTGGAAGCTACACAGCATAAGCATAGAGCATTTAACTCGATCCCCACACAACGATAGTTGCTTATAAACGAAAGTGATTCCTACTTACATTTTGACTGTCTCCTCTATACTATTTTCTAATGTATAGATCAGTGCATGTCAATCTTTCATTCGCTCAAACCCTATTCCATGAATGATATACAACTCTGGTTACAAATGACAGTTTACACAAGCACGAGAACAATGTGGTGCAATCTCACTACACTATTTCTAGGATGCTTTTGCCATTTGCATCGCAGATTCAAGCAATGAATCAATTAATTGCTATCAATTTGAATGATAAATCAGGGAAAAGAGAAAAGAATGGGCAAAAAAAAACACAGCTCAACAAGCATAGACATGGAGCTGGAAAAACCGCAAAACTTTTGTGGCCTATAACCCTTGGGAAAAACTTGCAAAAATCAAGGACTTTTGCAGTACTGGCTCTAAACCAATGAGCTGGAAACTTCAAAGAGTATCCACTCAAATCATTATATGGGCACCGACAACACACAAAACACCACGCTTTCAGCTTTCACAGGGAAATAGGGCTTGTCTTAATCTGCAAACCTCGACCATAACAATAAGCAGAAAAGCCTAGTAGGTTAAGTCAGCCGACTTGAATCCAACCAGCCTTAAGAAACAAATGGAGGCTTAGGACTACGTACTATGCTTTGAGCACATTCACATAAAGCACCACTCTGAGCCTCGATCTAAATTAGCAGCAACAATCGAAGGTGACTTCCCGCGACAAAAAGGGTATAGCTTGATTTCTAGCAATCTAGTTAACCTATGCTAAAAAGAGACAATGCCCATTCGCTAGAGAAAAAGAACACAATGAATGTTATCCAAAAATACAATCATTGTATAGGCACTGGAGAGTGTTTAATGTAATTTTTGTTTCAGAGTTTGCTCATAGAGACCCTAAAAATGAACCATCCACCTATTAAAGGATAACATCAATTGATCACTCGATAAAATATGGCTACACTACCAAACTCAGACGTTGAGTGGGATGGCCTCAATCAATATTTAAACTAATTTTTTGAAACAAATTTATAGTTACAAGCATCAAAAGTAGAAAAACATCTAATTTGACATGCTCCATGATAAATATACATTAATCATTTCTCTTTTTCAGACCCTTGCATTAGCTTTCACTGAAACGCAAGGTTTCTACCACAACTGGTTCATCTATAGGAAATGTAGGTTTGAAGGTTTCCTAACACCGAAAATTAGTAGGCTTTAAATTTGTTTGGAGAGGAGAAATGCAAACCTATGATTTAGAAGGTTAATAATTAGAGCATGTTCATATGAGAGAACTAGTCACTGTAAGACTCATGTTCTATTAATTTCTTGTCAATGCACATTAGAGTCATATGATGTGGAACTTGAACACTGTTTCAGGGATCAATGGGCCCAAAAAATGCATATTGATGACTTTTTACACTGAGAAATGGTCTCAAGTCCAGCTGTGAGAGGAGTTTAAAGTGCACAAGGGATTTATGATGGAACCACGATGGAACAAACTTTCAAAAAAATGGTTAATTCTTACAGGGCATTCCTGGTCCTGCTTGACGTTATTGATAATATCTTTCAATATGCTGATGAATGGAGTTGCTCTGATACCCAAGCCAACCAGAAGTACAATGTCATATTTTTTGTAATCTTGTGCAGGAGCTCCATAAGGTCCATCGACAAGCAGCTTTGGTAGCCTGTTATTGTCAGCCAGAATTTAATACATAAGGATTTACAGATTCGTACAGACCTTCATTTAATTTGAATATCAGTGTTATCTATACCTTCATTTAATTTGAATATCAGTGTTATCTATATGAATCGTTTTTTCGTTGTCTCATATGCCCTAAGAATCTTGCTTTTATCTCCCGCGAGAGGCTCGCATGCATGAATCGAAATAATAATAGATATCATGAGCGAAAACTCCATTAAATCTAGATCCGAGCTTTTCTGTGTATAGATAGAAATCAGAATATTACCTCTGAGAAAACTCATTTTAATTCTCGTGTCCAATCTCCGAGTGTGCGAATGTGAACACTGACATAATCGTCACTTGGAGCCGAGGTGATCGAGAAAGGATGCCTGCTTACGATTAGATTAGAGGGCTATCAAAACAACTCAGTTGAAATCAAAATTCAAGATATTAGTTACTGTTCAAGTCATAATGGGTAATTTTTTCTCTTCATTTTGGAAAACAATTACTGTTTTTATGTAATTTTTTCGGAAAAGTGTTTACTAGAGATTAGTTAATTATTATAAAAAATAAAAATTCAAGAGATATTAGTTACTGTTAAAGTTGAGTAATTTTTCTATTGACGTTTTGAAAAAAAATTACTGTTTTTATGTAAGTATTTTGGAAAAGTGTTTAAAGATCATTTAATTATTATAAAAAATAAAAATTAATAATAGTTCGATAGGGATTTATGAATTTAATAGATAAAAATTCAATTATTAGTAGATAACAAATCTAAAACCCATTTTTCAATATCCAACAACAATATAGTGACCTACTATCTGAACACACCATCACTCACCATTCAAATGGTGAGACAGTAGGACATTGAACGAATATGTATTGGCCACTTTTATATCAAAAAATCCGTGGCTTGGACACATGAAGCGTCAAAGCCTTTCCTGGATAGCTGACAACCTGCAAAACAAAGTCCTCAAATTATGTCAATTATATGCCATCTCCATTTATAATCACGACAGCCATAAATAACAGAAATAATCACGATAGCCAGAAATAACAGAAGACCCAATTTTGTTGGGTACCTTCAATATCCGGGGCGAGTAAAAGCTAGACCTGAAAGCCCCCAGTGTCCTCTTTCCTGCATACAATAAAACTCGAACCGAAATATACAACCGTGTCTGTTCTCAAAAGAAAAATCAAATGAGTGAGCCCAAAGTAGTAATTTGCTTATGAAATGAGGATTAGATTTGTATCAATTTAGGGAACATTTTTTTGTAATGCGGTTATGATCAGTGCTCTTTATTGTAATGGGGTCATACTCAAAGGTCCTTATTGTTTCTCCTCCGATATTTAACCAAGGCACCAAAGTTGCATCTTTCGTATGAGCTTTTGCCCCTCCACCGATCACTACGCAGATATGGCCCCTGACAAGTCTTAGTTGTATATCATTGAAGGTTGGAAATTCTCCACCCACTTACCCAGTGAATACACCTGCCTCCTCACCGAGTAAGGTAGTTTGTCATATATAAGATGCATTGTCCAGCAGAAAACTCAATCGATGAAGGTATAAAGTCGTATCCTCCAAGTTGCATTAAACTCCAACATTGCCGACGCAAAGCTCAACGATGCCGGAATTAGCCAAAAGGATTTCTTGGTTTGGAGGAATAAACCCACCAAATTCAAAAGCTTTAGTATCTTCTCCTCCGACAATGACAAGTTGACGGGGATAAGCCAAACACTGTTTGACAACAACACAGTGTAGTTATCAAGTATAATAGAATCCAGTGCTTCTGAAAATGTCAAGACACCGCCTGTGATCATCAAATCCCAGAATTGTTTATAACCTATGACGAACACTCCATCTTCTAGGTCAAGAGTTTTCATTTTCCGTAGACGCTCCCATTGTGTATCAGTAATGTAGTATGACATTTTCTCATTGACAAACAACTTGTTTCCATCCCTCCTTACCTCGAAATCGTCGCCCATGTAGGACACTCGCATAAAACCATCTGGCTCAACGCTTCCATCAATTCCATGTCTTGGCAAGGCGCTTGGAAAGGTGAAGAACTCAGGATGTGGCAAGGGGCTTGGAAAGGTGAAGAACTCGGGATGTGACCCTTCTTTGGTCAGTATAGCGCAAGGAACTTTCTTGAAGACACGCCCACCATAAGGTCGTAATAGTGTATAAGCTTTAGACAAGCAGAAGGGCTGAAACGAGAACAACCACTCCAATATGCCTTGGACGACCGCCCCCACTACTGAGAGCTTCATGATAGCTTATGAAATGAGGATCAAATTTGTATCAATTCAGGGATCTTCAAGGATCAGATCTGTGTCATCGAACTGCACAACCCATCCAAGCTTTGTAGAACAGAGCCATGCGATGGAAATTTGTTCATCCTACATGTGGAGGACATGCATGCTGTTGCAGACATAAATCCATGCACACATAAATCTATGCATGCAATTATTTGATCTGAAGTTGCAGCCCCTCAGAAATTGCAGGTGATTGCTTGCACGACAAGTAAGTTAGAGTGTGAAGTTTCACGGGTAAAGTTTTAAGGTAAGGTTTTATTTTTATCTATTTTATTTATTTATTTTAATGTCGTGCAATGAGAAAAAATAATCAATTCAAGGTGATTGTCCAATTAGAAAATAGTAATTTCTTTTTTCTAACTAATTATAAATACAAATTTTATGTTAACATTAATCTAACTTAACTTTAGACAAAAAAATATATTGATTGCAATTAATAGAAACAACCGGAACATATAGTCTCCTGCCTACGGCAGGGACTAAAAAAATCGTCGATTCTTTCCTATTAGTTTCGCTGTTTACATCCCAAAAAAACCTCCCCTCTAAGCCTCACTTGCCTAATTCTCCATAAAAGGGAAGGAAGCTCCAATGTTATTTTCCCAAGAAAAAATGAACCTTTATGAGTTTTCTAATGCATTTATAGTTCATTTTTGTTTAACCTCAATGGTCGCCCCATTCTATATATTTTTTTATTTACACCGTATATGAGATGGTCCTGCCAATGCAATATATATTCATAAAGCCCAAATTAATGTTTTGGCTCGTTTTAAGGATTGTGTGACAATGGTTACATTTCTTCATTGGAAAGGCAATGCGTTCATTAGCTTTAAAATTTCATATAATTACTTTAATAGGAAAGGTGTGTCAGTAAAGGACTCTTTGAAGAAATCGAAAGGAAAGGTCAAGGGATGGGATCCAAAAATTACTCATTACATCATAGTGTGATTTGAAGTGCCCAAATACAACCAATATTGAAGTAAGGTATACTTTATCCAAAGTATAGTTCATATTGGTTTCAGATCCGAATTTCGCTCAACATACAGGGGCTCTTGCGTATGAAGGAAAATCATCTAAACTTTGCAAATAAAGGGCGTGCCCCCTTAGATGGCATTTTTAGAAGATATACTTGAGAACTGTTGTAATCTCTCCACGAGTCAATTCCCTAATTTAACTATGGCATGGCAATGGAATTTGCAATCGTCCTTGCCATTTTAATCACTCTTTTCCAAGGTATGAATTTGCTCCAATAGGATGGAAAAGCACGTTATATGTCTTTTATATGGATCAGCCTTTACTTATCAGGAGTGGTTCATTCCATGCTTCGACGGATTGGCCTCTTAAATCCTATTTATAGTGAATGCTTTGGTCCCATTTATTCCACCCTTTTTAGGTTTATGGTATTGATATTTCTTTTGCAATTGGAATTAGAAATCAGAGAGGAGGAGGTGCAGAGCACAAAGGCTCGCACAACACACAGGAGGAGATATCACTCAACTCAATTGTATTAATGAATAATGTTTACATATATAGGGAATACAAAACCAAACTCAAATATAAGAATAATGGATACCATGAAACTGTTAAACCACCCATGCTATCTTGAGCAAACCATAAAGAATACAATCTATCATTTCTACATTAATTCTAACATCCTCCCTTAATGTAGAAATGGATAACAATACAAATAAACTTTAACAATTTAATCATTTAGGTTTCCTAGGACTCCAAACTTTGTACTCTACAATCCTCCACTTCATCTTGACCTTTGTTGCTGTGAGATGGTACTTGTTGGTCTTTTTGCGTTTCCTGTTCGTGGAATGCTGCACCAGTACCTCATAGTAATGTATGATTTCTTCAGGACTCCAATGTATCAGAATGCCATGAATTTTTTCAGATGTATCCACTATCGCTTCCCATTCTATTTTGTTTTCATCATTTATTGATTCTGCATTTCTATTGTCTGTTACTGCAAATCTTGTGCAGGCTTCATCAAAACATGGTGTTTCAAGCCATTCTTCAAGAAATTTCAATTTTGCATCGAAATCAATTATTTTTTGCTTCAATTGCTGCAACTCCAGCCAACAAATTATTTATCATCATCACTTCCAGCTTAATTAAAATATGCTCTTTTATAGTAAGAAATTCTTCATCATATTTAGGCTCAGAATCAAATTTTACTTCAACGTTGCATTCATACTTCATATACGAAGCCTACATATTCATCTTTTCTTCAGCAAGCATTTTCCTTTCAGACAGGCCTAGTCGACTCCACAATGAATGAGAGACGATCTCCTTCACCCGCAGCAGCTACAAGCAGTTTACAAGCGGCCACTAGTTTTCTTTCTTCATGCAGGCAGCTGGGCAAGCCAGCAGCCACATCGACCTTTCTCTTCACGTTTCTTCTATGCAGCAGAAGTCGGCTCTTATGCACAGAGATTTCTTCTTCTGCAGCAGTCAATGCACAGTCGGCTCTCTTCCACACTGATCAGGAAGTGATCTCCAACAAAGGCAATCTCCTCTTGGCGGCTGGTCTGGGCGATCTCTTCTTTTACGCACTTCAACGGTTGCACAAGTAGTTCCTTCACGCTGGGCAAAGAGTGTTGGTAGTGTGATAACACACGAAGCGATGGGGTCACACACAGGTCTTCTTCTTTGCAGCGATCTCCACCAGATTCTCATTGGGAAGCGTTCTCTCCCACGCAACAATCTCCTTCATACAGGCAGCTGGGCAAACCAACAGCCACTCCAACAGCTCCTACACGCGTAGCAGGCAGCGCGGGCACCACATAGGTGCAATGAACAAAGCAGCAACAGCTTCTTCAGCGATCCTTCTTCCATGCAGGCAGCTGGGCAAGCCAACAGCCACACCAGTTCTCCTTCAATGCAGTCAGCCACACCAGTCACGCAGTCACTTCTCCAACAGAGACTGAAACACTCTCTAGATCCCTCTAGTGATCTCCTCCAACGATCTACTTCACGCAGGCTCCAATAGAGTGCGGCAGTATCCTTCATCAAGTTCACAGCAGAAGGCAGCTCTCTCTCAGCAGGACACAAGGGGCTCTCACAACAGGCCACAAGGGCTCTCACACAGCCTCAATGGGTTTCTCACAGCAGGCCACGGAGGGCGCTTCAATAGCAGGCCACAAAGGGCTCTCACAGTAGGCCACAATGGCTCTGATACCAAATTAGAAATCAGAGAGGAGGAGGTGCAGAGCACAAAGGCTCACACAACACACAGGAGGATATATCACTCAACTCAATTGTATTAATGAATATAACTTACATATATAGGAAAATACAAAACGAAACCCAGATCCAAGAATAATGGATTAGATCTTACAAACTATGAAACTGTTAAACCACCCATGCTATCTTGAGCAAACCATAACGAATACAATCTATCATTTCTACATTAATTCTAACCATTGGTGGATGAGGAAAGCTGATTCAGAAAGCCCCTTAAGGTCATGGAATGATACATTTTCAAGAGTAATATTAATTACCTATACAATGTCCTTGTGCAAAGTGTACTCATGAGTTAACCAATCAGAAGACACAACCATCTTAATGTGAGGTGGATGAAGCAAACCAGAAAATAACCAAAAGGTGCCTAGAGTCCTTCCAACTATTGCTTTCATGTATGTTATACAATAGCGTTCCACCATGCATAGAGAGTTCATTAACTCTTCTACAAGTCTTGATAGAGATGCTCAGGTAACATACTTTGGTGTTCAGTCTAGGATATACAAGTTTTTCATTGTTGTTATTATATGGACCTTTGGTTTTAATCCTCATAGTACTCTTTAATAACTAGGTTTTGAACAATTGTTTTTATTGATAATCAGAAATTTGTATGAACATGAAAAAAAGGAAATCCCAAAACAAAAAGAATGATCACATCCAAAAATTATCAGCTATGAATAAAACAAAACAGTTTGGAATTGACATTCAATTTCAACTTCTTTTCTTTCAATCTATCAATATTTTGCTTCTTTAAAAAAAATTACTTAAACTGCCATCCTCGTCAAAGAGAAACCTTAGAATAGATAGAAATGATAAAGAAATAACATATGATTTTCAAGAAACAACTTTAAGAAAGCAATGTGACTAAAGAAATTTCAAAATTTTGAGAAAAGACATCGATAGATACTTCCCTAAGTGTCTCGTCACATTGATGAAGATGTCTTCTCAGCCCTTGAGAATACCC
This sequence comes from Larix kaempferi, assembly GCA_027924585.1. NCBI lineage: Eukaryota > Viridiplantae > Streptophyta > Pinopsida > Pinales > Pinaceae > Larix > Larix kaempferi. The sequence continues at coordinate 8,673,148 of BSBM01000402.1, forward strand.
TTTTAGTATTATGCCCTCAAAACAGCTCGCATAGATCGTTGTACGGATCTTGTGAACTTGTAGCCAGGGCTGGAATTTGATGGGCAAAATGCCCGTCATGGACCATTTTGCCCGTCAAATACTACCTACATTTTTTACTAACCGTCATAAAAAACAAAGCAACCTGTAAAACGTGTGTATATATTGTCGAAACCGTCATTTTTGACGGGTGGGATTTTCCCAAATTCCTACCCTGCTCGTAGCCATGGCGACAACAATGCAAAAAATCAAAGATATCGAAGATGAGGGAATGCGATTTTTTATAGACTCACAAATAGAATCCATTTCTGCACCAAACCCTGGAATCGAGAAGCCTAAGCCGTAGAAAACCCTAGTTGTTGCAGGTAGGTTGATGTAGTTTCTACATGATTTGTAGAGGGATATGATAAATAGACAGAGACCAAATTATTGATTCATGGAAGAGATAATATAGTTAGAGTGAGTTTAGCATTCTCATTGTAATGTGTATTTCCTCAACTTTAAAGCCAAAGTGCCTTGTAACTATCCTCAAATCACCATTAATAGAATAACCAAAGAAATATATCCATTTCAAAGCTACATCTTTCTCATATAGGTTTCTCTAAGGTAACTATTATGTTATTTGTGTACCTGGGATTAAGTATTTAAATATGTTAGCATATGTTTGCTAAAGAAATCGAAGTCACTGTAAAGAAATCGAAGTTATTCTAGGTATAATTTACAATCTTTTATTATTATGCACTTAGGTAAATATGTATTGGTGAGTCATTTTGACCATAGTTCATTTGATGGCAAATCGTATTGGTATAAAGCATAGCTCTTGACATTAAAGGGGAGATACCCATGAATACTAACTACTAGGATATGGAAGTTGCAAGAAGGTGGAGAGGTAATTTTCATAGACCTTGAAATTGGTACTATACGATACGATGAAGAAGATGAACCTGAGACTAGACAAAGGGTGATGAAAGAGAGACCAAAGAGACCCAATATAGGATAACCTATTTGGAGAAGCGTATCACTCGTATGACCTTGGTGGTGTCTCAGATTACTCAACGAGTGACTAAAATGAACCATAATGTTGTTGAATCAATGGTTACAATAGTTAGAAGTTTATTTTAGTGTGCAAGATGTTAGTGAATCACAAATAATCTCTTTTTCTCATTTGAAGTAGAAGGTCATGGTTTGACATGGTGGGAAAGTGATGCCATTATTAGAAGACTAGATAATTAACCATAGATTACAAAATAGGAAGTGTTTAAAGACATGGTTAAGTAACAAACCTACCCTAATGGTTATGATGAGGAATGAAAGATATTTTGTCTTTACCTTAAATAGATACAAGGGAAGACAATGTAAGAATTCACTACAGGGTTCCAAAATAAATCAATGTAGTTACAGATATCTCTTAAGAGTCCTGAAGTACTTATTGAGTAATTGGGATCTTTTCACAAGCATATTAGGAGAGAGGTTATGCTTTCAAACCTAAGACCATATGTGAGGCTTGTATCCACGCATCATACCTTGAAGAAGATGAGAAGAATCATTAGTTCAATGGGACAAAACAAACAAAACTACTAGAACATCCTAAATGTGACATGAAGTGGAAAGATAATGGCAAGAAGATAGATGTAATTACAACATAAAACCAAAACTTTAAAAATAATTGTACACATTATAAAGAAAACTTGGCTACATAGAGGATATTTGTTGGAAACTACATCTTGAGATAAGACCTAAATGGTTTGAACAACAACATAGAAAAATAAGGCATTGATGATTGTGGATGGAGATCAAAGGGTGGCCAAACACTTAGACATTGAAGGTAAGGTGACCTATACTTCAATTCAAAGAGAGGTAGCCTTGAGTAGTATTAGTCCACGAGGGGAAATAGAGATGACTAAACTCTTTCACGTTAAGGTTTAGCTAGAGAAAGCTAAGGTAGATTGCTTGTTTTAACCTTGATCACAATCGAATATGATTTTAGCATCATTGATTGAAAATATTGGATAGGAGGTGCATGACCATCCTCATCCATATCCATCGTGATGGCTGAAATAATATGTGGAATTCGTAGTCACAAAACAATGTAAGTTCAAATTTTCTATTAGTGAAAAATTCATTGATCAGGTAGAAGAAAATTGCATTCCACTGAGTGGTTGTGGAGTATCTTTGGGGAATCCTTATCTCCGTGTTAGGGATGCTATATTTAAACTTAGGCCTAACCAATACATACTTGTGAAGGATGAGAAGTATTATGTTGTCTATGTGCATACAAGTAGGTCAAAGCTCTCATTGATAAGTGCATGCTAGGGTAGTAGGTTGATCAGTACAAACAAGAAGTTTGCATTGCTAGTTTTGAGAGAAAGGAATTAGAAAGGATAAGTAACAATTAATTATGGGTTAAGGGTGTAGAGTTTAATAAGTAGGTTGCTTGGGTTAAGTAGTTATTAGCAATATTAACTACAAATGTATTGCTCAATGAAAATCTTGAAGAGAAAACAATAGGCATCAAGAAAACCCAAGGATATGAGGTTCCTTCTCTTTATTTATGTTCACATATATTCTATTTCTCTAGAGGTATAAAACATATTGATTTACAATGATGATGTTGCAATGGTAATGCTCTGCTTTCGCATGTTATTAGTCATGAGTAGTTATAGAGTTGATATATATTATTTGAGCACATTTGTTGACCTCTTAACCAATTAGTATGTAGTTCACATAATTCCCATTATTGCAGTAAATAGTTAATGGTCCAAACAAAACACATGATTGAAACTTGAATATATTTCTATAGCTACAATCCACCAATGTTGAACATGTTTAATCAAGCTCATTGTAAAGAGTACTGTAGAGTTTTGTATTGTTTCACACATAAGGTTGTTAATAATATTGTTTAAATTGGGTGAAAAACCTTTATTATGCTTAGTGAGGTTTTATAACTTGTATGTTCTTGATTAAGTTTGGATATGAATCTACACAAAATGGACCTTATCAACATAACTAAACCTAAAATTTGGATAGCAATAGTGAGAATTGTGATTTTCTTCATTCAATATCATCAAATCCACACTTTTTTTTTCATATTGTTCATTCTCTTTTTCTTCATTCTCTGCATCTTTATCTATCACACTCCATTTTCTTCTTGTTGTCTGTATAAACATTGACCTCACCCCAAGATCAATATCAATGTGAAGTATGATATTCACCCTTGATGATCAACGAAACATTTTTTTATGCTTGGGTGGGATTCTTAAGCAAGCTATGGAGAAAGTAACATAATTGTTGTTTCCATCATATCTATGCATTAGGAATAATGCTTAATATCTACGATGGCACTCATTATTGCATGGTTTGAGAGATAAAGTGAACACTTAATAAAGAATAGCATACTTGGTGGTCTTGATAAATAATTTAGGAAACTTTTTTTTTAACAAGAACGCGAAATATAATATATTAAACAGAGAATAAGTTACAGATACAAAAAATTCCCTTTCAGGAAGGGAAGAGCAAAAATGAGTCTGTGCAGTTCAAAATTGAACAGAATCAGCTTTCTAGTCCTGAAAATGATGCTTCCTATCTGTTCCAGGCTACTGTAATTTATCAAATATATCCTTATAAACTGCTTACATAACAGAAGACAAAAAAGCATATAGATTTTCTAGAAAAAATGAACACTTCTACATTCCTGAGGCTAAGCTGGAGGAATGCCCACATGGGTCTGCGAATCATCCTCCATCAGGGAGCTTTCTTCCTTCATATCTTGCAGGGAAACTTCCATTTGTGCCAGACGAGCTTCAATCCTTTCATTTCCTTGTTGCAGGGTGTCGAACAACTAACTCTTCAGGGAGAAAATAAATTTCTTGAGACCTTCAAAGTTAGCTTGATGAATCTCCTTCATACCTTGAATAATCTTATGTAGCTCCTCAAGTTCTCCCACCTGGACCCGAGCATTGGTCTCGACTTCCTCAAAACGCGCATTAATCTGAATTATGTCATGCCCGATGATTTTGCTCTCATCCAAAGCGGCCCTTGAAGTTTTGAAAGCATTCTGAGCATGCTTCTTGATGTCTTGGTGAGCCCCTTTGATCTCCCGCAGCTCCTTAGCCATGCTCTTGAGGTTCATCATACTGGACGATTGGGAGAAACATAAGACAAAGCAGGGGTCAACCAAGAGAACTTTCGTGTTCCAATTGAGAGTTCCCAAGCCCAAAATCACCTGATGCGGAGTGGAACCATCTTCCAAGGTATAATCATGCGAGCGGGAGTCTCGAACCTTATTCATAACTCTGCATGCTTCCATCGTCCCTCTGCACCAACTCCCATTAATGCGAGGAGAGGTTTGAGTCCCATAGTTAAGGCAAGAACGAAAGTGGATGCCACTTGTCCACGAGATTAGAGGGGGGATATGCATGCGCCCCACGGGGTTACTTAGAGTTAGAAGCATGGGATCCAACGATATTGGGTAGATACTTGGTTAAGCACCCTTATACCTTCCTTCAACCTAGCTCCTTGGTTGGACATATGATCTGCCTCTGAGTTGTTGAGCCTTAGGATACGGTAGAAGTGAATCCTGGCCAAGTTGCTTATGGAGGAAACAATAAGTTTCTAGATTTTGCTCAAGTTCCTGTCATATCCTCTTTGGGCATTGATAATTTTCTGAATAACAATCTTAGAGTCCCCCAGGATTATGTAACTATCTATGTGAAGCATCTTCATGACGTCAATCCCTTGCAGAAGAGTTGGCCATTCAACTTGGTTATTGGTTCTCCTACCTAATTCCCATGCAAAATGAGATACCTTGTTTCCTCCAAGGTCGTAAACGACCCCTCCCGCACCTGCCACCCCAAAATAATTTAGGAAGCTTCAATCATAGATAACTTATCCTAAATAATTACTATAGATGTAATCATTCTAGATTTTCATGTTACTAGAGGCATATAAATCAATTAGTCTCTCTCCTTGGGTCTCAATAGTATTTTGGTAGAATTATCACCCTTCAACAAAGGCCTCAAGGTTTACTACACTTTCTTCTTTTCTAATGAGATCATACTGAATGTGTTTAAGGGACTAAAGGACAATGACTCCCATGGTTAAGCATTATTATGATATTCTCAAGATATTATTGCATATTAATTTAATATGCCATCCTCATGCATCATATGGATGGATACACATATCAAATCCTCTCTTATATGGGTGTCTACAAAAATGTTTGATTTTGACATTGTGTCTAAAGATTTATATTCTCATTTTAAGTTCCTCCCAAGAATAATTTTTGGTAGTGCAGCCTAGGATGAATTAATGAGGTGATCAAACTTGTATTAACACAAACACTTGGATATTAATGTTCAGTCAAGGTTCAAATCCCCTACATGGTTAGACAGAGGAAAAAAATTGATTAAAGAAAACAAACATTTTTATAACATTGTAAACAATTGGAAGCACACTATTTTATTTATAATATTTTTTATGAAGTGTATATCTAGTGTATCCTTGCGAATTGAAGTACAACTACATTTACAACTTTTCATCATGAATGGGTTCGATAAAGATATCCCGGCCTTCAAATTCATATTAGCCCTTCAAATTTGGTCACTAATTGTGATCTCAACCATTGTGCATTTTCTACTTCATTTATAACCCAATTAATCCCAATACCTCATATAATGATTTTGTTGCACCATATTCCAAATAAATCATTAATATTAACTCATCCCATCCGATTAATTGCATCATGAAATGCTTAACAACTTAATATGGGAGAGATATTGTCATTTATGTGGGTAACGAACATGGCAATGTTAGCCCCAATCATTAAAATAATAATATTAATAAAAACAAAAAACATTTTATTGTAATGTCCAAAGTAAAATAAGCATATTTATAATCATAGTTACCACAGGGGAGGCAGGTGCAGGGGGGATTATTTATGATCCCGGAGGAAGAAAAGTTGTTGACTTTTCCTGGGGACTAGGAACAAGAACTAACAATGAAGCAGAATGGTTGGCGATGCATCATTCACTTGAGTTAGCCTCCTCTCTAAACATGGTAAAGTTACAAGTAATTGGAGACTCCAGGCATGTAATCTAGACTATGAAAAATAGCTCTTCGAGAGGAGCAAAGAGCCAAAATCTTCGAAAAAGAATCGAACTTCTCCCTCTCCCCACCGATACTCTATTTCTCCATGTTCTCAAAAGTCTCAATTCGATAGCGGATAGGCTCGCCAAGATTGGAGCTACTTTGGGACAAGGTCAGATAATACAAAATAAGGTCTTGGGACATAAATTCATCCCTTAAGGAGTTAGACTTTGAACTCAAAATAATCCCAATGTATTCAAAGATTATGGTTTGGAGGCATTCCTCCCGTGGTGGGCACCCGGCCTCTTCTGCCCGCGCTTCCCATCAGTTGGCACGTCATAAGACATGTGCCTCCACATTTGAACTCAATGCTCTCATGCTCCAGCATTTATTGCTGCAGGGCGGTTTTATGGCTCCGCTTCGAGGCATGGAGCAGCCAAATTCCTTTTCGCTCGGCCCTGAGCTACATCAGCTTTGCCTCTCCGTTTCAGATTTAGGTCCACGACAGCCTGAAGAAGACCCTCGCGACAGCAGCATTCAACTCAGCATTATGGACGGGATTTGGCAAGTCATTGCCACTCTCAGCCAAATAACCTCGGAAGTCAAGGTTTATTTAAGCAGGACGTATTCGGCGGTTTGCTCCATTGCGGACCAGAATAAAGAGCAGAACATGGAATTTAAATACATTCACTCCCATCTTTCCTGTGTTGAGTCCCGTCTGGACGACATTGAGAGGAACACCATTGACCTTCTGGGGAAGGTGGACAGCATCAGAGAAGACCTCTTTGTCTTTATCAGTAAAACCCAGTTCAGCCAGGTCCAGGAAGCGCCGTCTGTCAATCAGGGAATGTTGGAAGCTGCTTCCTTTCTGCAGCAGAACTACAGATAGTCTCTCTTCTCAGAACTTTTGGAAGTTGCTCCCTCCATAGGTTTCTTATGAATTTCTTCTGAATGTTTTTTTGTTTATTGCTATGTAAACAGTTTATAAGGGTATACCCTAGTAAAATGACTAGAAATTCCATTTGAGAATCACATATAATTTAAATAAATTTGGATTGCTAACAAATCAATTATAGTGAACGATAAACTTTTAATGTGAGTTGTTGGTCTCCACACAAATGACCAACAATACTATTCATTTTGATGTGCTCTTTAGCAATGAATGGAAAAAATTTCTATACAAATTTCAGTCATATAAACATAACAAGAAGAAATTGGCATTGGTTGTAATAACATACAAAAATTTGCATTGATTTCAATGCTTATACAATGGGATAAATCTATTTCAATGCATTGGTTTCACTGATTCCTATATTAATTTCATTATACTCCCTACATTTCAATTTTTGTGAAGTTGACAATTTCTAACTAAATTATTGGTTGCAATGTTCCTACTAAAGTGCATTGATTCGAGTGATTGTAAAATGGATAAAATCCATAATGCATCGATTTATATTTTAATTTCAATGTTGTGCATGGATCATTTATTTTCAAGGGTTAGTACTTATGATGCATTTTATGTCATCTCTTTGATATAGGGTTTTAATTACAATTGTGGTATATAGTAATTCAAATTATCACGTCCTCTCATAATATGAAATTGATGATGTATATGTTAAGGATGTAAAAACACAAACACAAGAAGTGTTAGGCAACATAGAGAGAATACATTAAAATAGATAATTGTTTGTCACAAATAAATGTATGGCCTTAACAAATAACTCTTTTGTGGAAGCATTTAAGGAAGTATTTGTACGAGTCATAAGCAATATTTAGTCTTTTACTATTGGGATTGCATCCTTAATTTTCATCAACAAGTGACAAAAACATTTTTATGATGGTTTTGTCTATCTTGTTGAAACACAATATCGAAATGCACAACTATTATGAATGAGTTACATAATTCTTTTGCAAGGCCTTCAAATGCGTATATAGGTCTATCATAATAGAGATAGACCCACTTGAAGAACCTCAAATGAATGATAATACACCACTAACATTTGATGATCTGAATGTTGCATATTGAAATTGACTAATGTTCAAATGTGTCATGATACTTAGTACATTTAAAAATTCAAATTCATCAAAAAAACATATATACATATACATAATGATGATTATTTACATAATCATCTTTTACTGGAACTAGTCTAGATCTATCTATACTTTGGATCTATCAACAACTAAGAGAGATCAAATTTCTCGAAGTGCAAATCTTTCCTCGAGCTTTACACTCTAAAAGTAGAGTTTCAACTCGAGAGATTTGATCCCTCTCTATGCTTAACTGATCGAGAATTAAGATGGATCTAATATGATCTCCAAATTGTTTGAATCATGCTTTTTCCATATTATAGTCTAGTCAACATAGTGCTTCCACTGATTGCACAATTTGATATGGATGGCTTCCACAAACTTACTTCAAGCCATGGTAAGTTGTTCTTTATCATCACAATATAAGTAATAGGATTCCAACAAAATCAAGTTTTGTGAATTTCAATTTTACGTTGTATTTTCTCCGTTAATATTGATTAGCAAATGACTCAACAATAACTATGGCACTGCTCGAACTGAAGACCTTGTGTTACATTACTTTTCTTGATAGAAAAGTATGCAACATAGATAATTGTCTTTACAAACCAACATAGATCTATCTTAAAAGGGGATCTACCAAGCATCGAGAGGGATCAAATCTCTCAAGGCACAAACCCCTTTTTAGAGTGCAAATGTTAAGGGTTTTAATTTATCTAATTTGCGTAGTTTTATATATATGTCATTGTAAATGTGAATGTTTCAAATTTAATTTGAGACATGTTATTTTTTATAATATATATTTTTTTAAAGGACACGTGTCAGCTCTAGGATGAGCACGGACGGAGTCACACATGGAGTTGTCTAAAAATTCGACAAGTTGGTTCAGATGGGGACTTTTCACCGGAATCCAGCGTTTTTTATTTTGTAAAATCTGAATTTAAATGGCGATTTTGATGGTAGAAACAGATTCAACACCATTAAAAACCTTTGTGGCACCCAAAATTTCAGAGTTTGAGAATTGTAACCCGAATTTGTAAAAATTTCTGTTGGATTTTTCAAAATTGTGTCATAAAATCCAAAATTTTCCATTTGAGATCGTAAAACTTTTAGACTAGGCGGTTACACATCCCTACTGGACTGTAGAATGCACATCTTCGACACAATATCAAATAGCATTAAATATTCATCATTCAAATAGTGCTGCGGTGTAGTTCGTTATCATGTCAGTTGGTCTCCGGTGGTGTAGTTGGTTATCATGTCAGTTTAACACACTAGATATTCAGTTTAAGTTCGGGAGACGCCAATTTTACTTCTAACGCTTGCATTTTTTCAGAAAATGGATTTATGAGCTAGAGTACTGTGAGACATTTTTACTTCTCTGTTGCTGGTAGCTTGCATTTTTTCAGAAAATGGATTCATGAGCTAGAGTACTGTGTGAGAATAATTTTCATCTGGTGCCGTGGTGTAGTTGGTTATCACGTCAGTTTAACACACTGAAGGCCTATGGTGCAATTCCGGTGGCGTCAGTTTTTCTTCTCTGTTGAAGGCACGCTTGCATTTTGAAAATGGAATCACGACCTAAAGTACTGTGTGAGAACAAGTTTCACTTGGTGGCGTGGTGTAGTTGGTTATCACGTCAGTCTAACACACTGAAGATCTCCGGTTCAAGTCCGGGCGGCGCCATTTTTCTTCTCTGTTGCAGGTACCTTGCATTTTTTTCCGAAAATGTAATTACGACCTAGAGTACTGTGTGAAACTAAGGTTCACCTGGTGCCGTGGTGTAGTTGGTTATCACGTCAGTCTAACACACTGAAGGTCTCCGGTTCAAGTCCGGGCGGCGCCATTTTTTTTTTCTCTATTGCAGGTACGCTTGCATTTTTTCGGAAAATGGATTCATGATCCTAGAGTACTGTGTGAGAATAAGCTATGAATCCAAACTTGCTGGCTTATTCTCTTTTCAGAAAATATGGATTCATGATCCTAGAGTACTGTGTGAAGATTCAGAAAATATGGATTCATGATCCTAGAGTACTGTGTGAAGATAAGCTAAGAATCCAAACTTTCTGGCTTACTCTCTGCCAACTTTATTTTGCATTCCCTGCTTGTGGGGGAAAGCATATGTTTGTGTGCAATTCAAAACCATGATCTCTATCTATGGGCTTAGAGAACTGTATTTCATAATTCATCAACAACAATATGAGAACACTTTCTTGCATCCAGAATTGAATTCTTGTAACTTCTTCATCAGTTGATCCTTTTGTTTGCAACAACAACAATTTTGAATTTTGATTTCTCCACAAGAGTCAAGACTAACATCTGCTACCACTCAACATATACCAAACGTGGGTGATTCGGAAGAATTAGTCTGTTTGCCATCTCCAGGTGTTTCTTTTCATCCAATGCCTGAAATTGTTGATTGTTCAAAATTTTCATCCTATCCATGGTTCTCGAAGCTATTTCAATGTATCTTGTAAGCAAAGTTGTGGTAATCGAAGGAAAATAAAATTTAAACATTCTTGTAATGTTCTAGGTTTGACACAAGTCTTCATTTGCATGATAAAACTTATGAATGCATTGCTCAATCTTGTTGGTGTATTGCCATAAAATACTGTGCAAGATGGGGTTTGGCAACACAGGGTTTTGTTTTGAATGCATTGGTCCTTCCAAACTTTTTACATATTCATAACCATTAAACGCATTTTATGTGGGCTTCTTCTTACAAATAGAACTGAGAGTTCTTTTATCAGGTTTCATTTTTGATGGAGTGCGATTTCTTCATTTTTCTGCTTCTTTCCATGACTTCCATCACCATGATTCAAGTACCGGAGTTGTGAAAGCTTTTTTTTAACATATAGAAATTCAATTATCTTGAGGCCATTATCGGCAGTGAGATGTTGCAATTTTTTTTGGAAAGGCTGCTTATACGAACTTACATCAGTCATTTGGCCAAGATGCCACATTTTGCAGGTTGTGTCTATGTTGTCAAACTACTTAAGACTTGCACCTAGCCTCATCTGCACACACTCACACTTAGAAGGTTTTGAACCCTGATCACTCTGACTGCTTGCCACTAAACCACACAGCCCTGGAGACAAGTATTTTTTAAATCCTTTGGAACACGGTCAACAGAGGAATCTGAAATCTGTTGTCTCTGATATCTTTGCCAGTTTGTCATGTCTTGATGAGTTGAATTCCATTCCCTTGTGATAAGAGCCACGCACTACTTCCCTGATCAATTTTTTACTTCATGTCCTAAGGTAACAGGCTACTAGCTTCCTCTTCATTCATTGTTCGTGTATTTGACGTGCATTAATTAGTTTCACAGAACCAGAAGTTTTGACAACAGAATCCTTTGTTGGAGTGAAGCAAGCGCGTATTTCTTGGAGTTTTCCTGTACCAGACTGTTTGACACCGAAATCTCCATTTTATCATGGTTTTCACTCTCCAGATGAGAAAAATTGTGGACATCATGTTCTAAGGAAGTTTTAGCCAATAAATAGCTATGCTTTTCCATCATTAATTTCGAGATCAGTTCTTGATTTCCCTTCTACTGTGGTTAGCAATTGCTAGTATAGGATTAGACATGACCCCTTCTGACAGGATCCTTTGGTTCTATTCCCCCTTTTGCATCTTAAAACCTCGCTTTCGACTTTTTTCTTTTGTCATTACCCTTGAACTTAATGAAAGAAGAGTCATCCACTGACATTACTTTGGTAACTTTGGCAATCTAATAAAAAATACTGAAAAGTTGAAAACCCATCACCTCATCAGATTCTTCTTCTGGCTCGGGTCTCCTTCCTTTTCTTTTGAAGCAGCCACATTGGGAAAAACTTTCAACTAGGGCAGCGACAACTTCAAACTTGTAGGGATCCTTAACTTTCTCAGCTCCTGGGAAAGAATACTAAGTTGCAGTAGCAATAGCTAAAACATTCTTATAACCATTGATGATAGCATGTGGAGCAGTTGCTAATGGGTGGTCACTGATTGCCGGTGAAAGAGTTGTCGCAGAAGAAATACGAGCAACATGATTCTCTATTAATCGTCCTCTATAAGATCAACAGCTTCAGCATCAAATATCAATCCAACATTACCCTCATTTAGTGACGAATACAAGGGACTCTGCCTCCACTAGAACTTTATCTTGTGTTTGTCTGAATCAAGGTTTTGAGTGTCTTTGTACAACAGATTTCTCACTCAAATTCTTTAATGAAGTGGAATTCTTTAAAAAGTATTATAAAGAAATCTAGATTAAAAAGTATTATCTCCTTACCGTTTTTCGGTGACTCCCGTATTGTTGTGGATTGGTTCGGACAAAAAGGTGGTCTCCAATCCTTACTTTTGGAACACTGGCGTAGTCAGATTCGGGATTTGCAGAGCTGTTTTCTTTCTTTATGCTGCCAGCATATCTACAGGCTGTTTAATGAAATGACGGATGGTTTGTCCGAAAGTGCTCTTATTATCAGGGAAGGACGGTGCTTTTTTTTAGAGTACAGGGATCATCAGTTGGTTGATGCGGCATCCTTCCAAGCCCTTTTAATGTTTTTTTTTGGTTTTTCTTTGTGATACCGGGCTAAAACAGGTATTACCATTGTTGCTACTTTGATTTGGGACTGTATGTTTTTTGACTGTGGTATATTATTGGCAGTTAAAGCTTTGTCGGTGTGATGCCTTAGTTGTGACGCGATACAAGATTTGTAGGCATATCTGGATCTGGTTGTAGATTATAACTGGAACGATGGGACAGTGTATTTTGTGACTGTAGAGGTTTTAATTCTAAGGAACTATGGTATATTAGTTTATAATTCGTTAGCCTTGATTCAAACTATATTCAGCAATTTTTTTTCTGGATGAAGAAAAAAAGTACTATTACTTTTGATTATTTAATTTTTTAATTGTTAGCGTTGATTCAAACTTCTGAATATCAACCACCAATTTTTGTTTTCTGGGTAAAGAAAAAAAGTACTACTACTTTTGATTATTTAATTTTTTAAACTTCTATTTCTTTGGAAAAATGCAATTATCCTCATCCTGTTAGATTGAATTTCCAATCTTCATGGGAGATTAAACCGATCATTTTTTCTGGTCACGATCATATTCACAAAGCAAAAAGAAAACATTGACTTCGTTACCGATCATTTTTTCTGGTCACGATCATATTCACAAAGCAAAAAGAAAACATTGACTTCGTTCGTGAAGAATGGAGATGCGGGGTATCGAACCCCGTACCTCTCGCATGCAAAGCGAGCGCTCTACCATGTGAGCTACATCCCCAACTATTATCTAACCCGCTACGTTTTGGTTTCCTCTTGTTATTAACTTTTCCCTGCAAGTTTCCAAGGTGAAGTGTCAAAAATCTTCAGTAGGGTCGGACCATCCCAATGGCTTTTACCTGTAGCTTTTTTTGAAAAATATGGTAAGCTTCTGGCCTCTCCATAAGTAGTTGCAGTGTTTGTTGCTTCTTTGAGATTTTGAACTAAGAAAGATCTTGACTTGTTGCACACTTAATTGTTGATTAATTCATAGAAAATAAATAATAATGTCTTTTTATTTTTGAAATAAAAAAAAAATTATCTATATAAAAAATGAGAATTTTATATTTTATTATTATTTTATGTGATTCAATTAATAATTAAGAAATATGACTATAAATTTTTATAAAATTGCGAATCTACATAAACCACTTTCCAAAACTTAACTAATCTATAATTAAATTAATAAACCAAAACCAAAGTAATTAATAACTTTCAAAATCTCTCATAATCATATCCAAAAATCCCAAATGCAAAGGCTTCTAAAAAATCATATCCAAAATAATAAAAAGAATAGGTTAATGAAACTACTTCCACTAAAAAAGTAGTAAGCATTTTATTTTCATAATAAAACATGTGTAATATGTCTCATAACTTCACCTAATCAAGAGGTATTTGGGTTCTACAATGCACAAACTTTAATATGGAAATAGCTTTTTAAACTTAAATTTAAAATTTAAATAAATATTTTAAAATAGAAAAAAATTAAATAGAAATTGGTAAAATAATAACATAAAACTTTAATTTTATTTTTATGACTATTCTTATTTTTATTTTGAATGTGATTTTATTTTTGAGAGTTTGTAAATCACTGTGATTATGACAGATTTTGAAAGTTATTCATTATTTTGGTTTCACATAGGTTTTGAAGAGTGATTTATCTAAGTTCATAAGTTATTTATTACTTTGGTTTTACTTAGGTTTTGAAAAGTGGTTTATCTAAATTCATAATTTTGTATTTATAGTATGTTGTCTTTTAATTGAATTATATTTTCTTAAATGGTATGATACAAAACATAGAATCTAATTGTAAGCTTTATTTCCCAATTATATTAACATGAGGTATGGAGTTTGCTACCATAATCCAAAAATAACAACTTCATTTCTAGACATTCATTGAGTTTGGAAGCCCTAAGTATAGCTGATGCAAATTTAACAAGGAATTATAATATTCCATCTATAACATCAACCTTTGGAAACAATGAAGATAATTAGAATATCCTCCTTATAAGAAAACTATAAATTGTAAAATAGGGTGAATTAAATAATTTTAAAAAATGTGATCAAGTTGAAGTAGTTTTTTTTTAAATTGAAAACTATTAATCATTTTATTGTAAAATAAACCAACATAAATCCATCTTAACTAGCCACCTACCAAGCATGGAGAGAGATGGTGCAAACCATTTCTAGAGCATAGAACTTGAGGAAAGACTTTCACCTCAAGGGATTTGATCCCTTTACTAACTTGGTAAAACTAGAGTTAGGATGGGTCTATGCAAGATTATGTTATTATAATAGTATTTTTTTAATTTTTAAGAGGTTATTTTTTTTCCTCCTATTTAATTTATTAATATTACCTATGTGATGCATACTTTAGATGCATCTAATTACTATTCATGCAATGCTTATACCTACTTTCTCTATGTGCAATGCCCCAACACATACTATTGACATTCAATGCAATGCCCCAAACTTACAAATTCATTGATTACAAATAGCCAAAAGAAACAATAAAGAAAATTATAAATGAGATTCCATCCTAATATTACTTTATTTTTAGTTTTGTAAAATATTATATTGGACCAACATATCTGGATCCATCTTACAATCTACTCAATATCGTGTAGTAGAATTTAATATAAATATATTTAATAATTATATTTAAATTTAGAGAATTATATATATATATATATATATATATATATATATATATATTTCTTTAATTTTAATAATAAATTTATAAAATATTTTTATATTAATTAATTTTTATGTGAATATATAAAGCTAATAATAGTTTTTTTTAGTGGAAAAAAAACGTACTACTGCTATTCATTAAGAATCAAATAGTACAAAATGTATCCAAGTCAAAGCTGACTTATAAACTCGATGGTTTCCCGAGTCTAAACCTCCTTTAAAACAAAAAACAAAATTCTGGACTTTTACAATTTTTCACAAAATGTAACCTTCCCTTCAGCATCAAAGCAAACAGAGCTTCTCAAAAAAAATGCTAATACTGCCTTTTTCAATGGACTGCTGACCCTGAATCTCTTCCCCGTATAAAACTCCCATAGCACCATCCATAGCCTGTTTTGATAGTAGATCAGCATCTGAATTATGTTGGCGATAAATATGTTCAAGTGAAATATTCTTCAAAATTTTGATCTCCTCTTGAATTCTCTTACATCACTGACCAAACACCGAAAGTTCAAATAAGCCAAATGAATTTGCCACTTTAAGGACCACCCACAGTGCCAATAATTCTGACTTCAGATTTGTGCTCGAACCGCAATTTAACTTTAGTTTGAAATAGTGATCTTTGTTGATGTAGATGATCCCGCCTGCAGCACACAATCCATTTGAAGCAGCCCTGTCAAAAAAGGCCAGCGGCTTATGAAAAGATAGAGAGAACTGACCTTTTAATTTTGTTCTACACACCCCTACCTCTGAAAGATTTTCCTTTAACAAAAGCATAATCTGACTTATTATGCTATCCTCACACAGGTTTCTGTTTTCAAAAATTCTAGTAAATTTATATTGAAGTGAAAATGAATGTTTATAGACTAATAACCTCTTGAAATAGTGAAAATGAATGTTTATAGACTAATCACCTCTTGAAATATAAAAATCTCCAATTTATCTTCACTCTCTGAATGAAACATCATCTTCCTTCCAAAATTTTTCCTTTTCTGTTATCATCTTTCAAGTTAGAAAATAATGTATTTCTTCACTCAAATTCTTTAATTAAGTGGAATTCTTTTTAACTAGAAGATTATGATCTTTGCCATAGACTCCACTTCCACAATTTGTGGACTGAAGGCAGAAATCTTGATATTCTTTAATTAAGTGGAATTCTTTTTAACTAGAAGATTATGATCTTTGCCATAGACTCCACTTCCACAATTTGTGGACTGAAGCCAGAAATCTTGATATAATTCTGCTGAAACCTCTGTGCATGCCTCCAATAGAGAAGAAAAAAAAAATCTGGATTGAGAATGCTACTCTATTTCCACCCAAGCAATGCAATATTCTATAATTTTGCTTAAACCTCTATCAATGCACCCAGACCATATTCTGGATTAGTGCTATATTTCTCCTAAAACCTCTATGAATACGCCCAAACCATATATTTAAAAAATGCAAGCGTTCCTGCAACAGAGAAGAAAAATTGCAGGAACGACAATCCCTCGAGGTTAGTGTAGAGCAGTTCAATATTCTATAACCATATTCTAAATTAGTGCTATAATTCTGCTAAAATCTCTATGAATATGCCCAAACCATATTCTCAAAAATTGCAAGCGTTCCTGAAACAGAGAAGAAAAATCGCTCCTGGGCTTGAACCTAGGCCCAAACCATATTCTCAAATAATGCAAGAGTGGCCCTGCAACAGAGAAGAAAAATCGCTGCAACGACAAATCAAAAGAACACGGCACCATTTGACCTGAAAATAATAATTTATATGAGAGAACGACCCCAAAGATGCACCCAAACCATTTTCTTCAAAAATGCATGGCTACAATAGAGACGAAAAGGTGTTGGAACTGCATATCAAAAGAAAAATGGCGCCACCCAGACTTGAACCGGAGATCTTCATTGTGTTTCATTGTGTTAGACTGACATGATAACCATCTACACACGAAACCTTCTAATTACAATTTGAAGGTCCTAGTTCAAATCTGGTTGACGCCATAGCTTTTGTTTACTTATTTGTTACATAGCATTAATCAGTTTTAATGGAGAAAACAAAGCTTTTGCTGGAATTCGAATTCACCAAACTTTATTTTGTTGGAATGTTTGTTATTGTGTAAAACCAAACATTATTAAAATAAAATAAATTTTATTTTGTTGGAATGTTTGTTACTGTGTGAAACTAAACATTATTAAAATAAAATAAATAGTTGTCATTTTTCAATTTCTGATTGTATTATTCGAATTAGCTAAATTAGTTGTATAAGTTTTAGACCATAGTTTTGGGAAAAGTGGTGTTTTGGCCCATGGTTTGCGGCTGTGGTATTTGTTCATTGAAACAATATAAATATGTATTGTTTGTATAGCATTTTTGTGCTGGGGAGATACAAGTTTGAAGTAGTTGGGTTGAAGTATTATGATGGATGTATCTGGTTCGGGGTAATTTTTAAGGGTCAAATTTCTCCAATTGGCTATTTTTTGGGTTTTTTTTTCAAAAAATAAATTCGTTATTTGGTCATTATATGTTTTTTTATCGTAATATTCGCCAAAATTTACACATTTTAGTTTTTTTTTCAACCGAAAAAAAGCGTACTATTGCTATTCAATATTTACACATTTTAGTTGTAAATTGTATGTTTCATAATTAATATTTTCCTACCTTTCTATAGACATGTTTTTTTCAATCCAAAATAATCGCCTAGGATACTATACTTAAGTATAATATTATAATCCTTAAAAAATACCCTCATATGGTTTGTAAGTAATAAAAGTTATTGATCCTTCCCTCCCCGTGGTTTTTCCCATATTAGGTTTTCCACGTAAAATTTGGTGTTCAATTTTTATATGTGTGAATTATTTCTTTATGTTTATGTGATGTTAACAATTAATTATTAGATCTAAATTGGTAGTATTATTCATAAATGACATTAGATCTATGATCTAGAATGGTTGTATTATTTGGCACATATTTTAGATATGTTAAGTAGATCTATTATATTTAGATTTGGAAATTGGAAATCATTATTTGTTGTTGTTTTTCTAATAGTGGTATTAGAGCCGCATCTTTTTTTGTTGGAGATTCAGTGTGTAGGGATAATCTAAAGGCGATTGTGATGGAATCAACCATAAACATTGAAAAGCTTACCGGGGTAGATTTTTCCATATGGAGATCTAAAATGGAAGATATTCTTGTGAGATTTTGTGAGATTCTCACAGAGATCTAGATACAAAGATAAAATTCACACTAAGTCTAACAGAGACAAAAGAATTGAGCAGGAAAAATAGAGAAGGAAAAACTGTGTTACAACACAAGAGAATAAAGAACAATTGGAAAAACTTCCATTACATCTATTATTCAGTAGAATGTCTACATAAATAATACATCTCCAAAGGAGAAATTCGTGAGACTAAAGAGGCAGTTGGAATCCACACAAGTGGCGGTCTTAGTTTGCATTGGAACCATCTCCCGATAATGTCTAGTGGCCATCGATGATGAATGGCTAGTCAACTGAGGTGGACTAGCGCATGATTGAGTCATTAGGACCAAAAATAAGGACTTGGTGCTAGGAGACTCACCTACCATTGCATGGAATGCATGCACAACCAAGATGAGATGGTTAGAATATTCCAACACCCCCCCTTAAGCTTGACTATGTGAGGAAAGATCAGAAATAGGGCCCTGGTAACTGAGACCAAAGGTCACCCTGTACAAATTTATTAGTCCATTTAAGTGAGGAAAGAGGGAAAACCCCGTGGGAACAAAATCCCCCCTCAAGATGGACATGAAACCTACCAAAATTTTTAATGATGCTCTCCAGAGCTGAATATGTTTGCAGGTATCTTCCTCCTTGGTAGAAGAGGATCATGCTCCCAAGCACGGGGGCTTCACTAGGGGGCCAATACAATACCACGTTCGTTCATATTGGGGGTATTAATTAAACACGAAAACCCAAATATTATATTGCTTATATATTAAGGGGCATTAGGGTTTTTTTATTTAATACAACAATACATAAATATTTTAGGGTATATTTTATAGGGGTAGGCTCACAAGTGGCTTACAAATATCTGCTTCATTGTCTCGGCTTACAAAGTCACAGTAAATCGCGTTACTTGAGTCGTAGTAAATCGCGTTGCTTGAGGCCAGGCACAGGCCAGGGTTTTGTGAGTGGATCGGTGGGTTATGGACGAGGTATTCCTGTTTCCCCTCAATCAACTCAAACTGGAATGAATTTAACCAATCTTCGGCATGCCCGTCCTGTGAGGCGAGTCATAGGTGGGCAGCAGGCTAGGCCAAGCCTGGCGTCTGCAACTACCACTCCTAGACTTGTCAGCGAGGATGTTGTGAAGCAACCAATGGACATATTGAGCAAGCGAGTGGAGGAGACTAGGTTTGCAGAAGGGCCTGGCGGGCGTGGTGGGACTGGAAAAGGTAGGGGAAGAGGTAGAGGTGCTATGCAGGGTAGGGGAAGAGGCCAGGGCCGGGGCCGAGGTCGTGGCCATGGCCGAGTTGATACAGGGAATATTTCTACAGTTGATGATACCAGGGACCTGTTCCTTGGGGATGATGCAGATGGTGATCGGTTGGTGAAGCGGATTGGGGAGGAGAAGTGGAACCAGATTTCTGAAGCGATTGATACTGTTAATGGAGACATTGTTCCAGATCTAGCAGAAGATATCTACAAGGATGCTCTGCATACAAATATGTTGGCAAGTTTGATACTTAACTGCATAAGAGTTTTTCTTCATTAATTAACCTTTACCCGTGTCGTGCTACAACGCATTGAGTGTAAGGATGTAAGAACCTTTGCCATTTTTCAAGATTGTTGAACACTCCTGGTTTGATGAGAACACAGACTGATAGGATTGGATATCCATGTACACACACTGGCCCAAATCTAAACTATATACCGATCATCCACATACCACATACAAAGGGATGTTTTAACTAAACTGCAGTGATATAATAATATACCATTAAAGTTGATTGAAAGTGAAAACGATTATTTCATTATAGGTTGATTAGCCCTCCTTGCTTCTTCACTTGTAG
Source organism: Larix kaempferi (assembly GCA_027924585.1). Classification (NCBI taxonomy): domain Eukaryota; kingdom Viridiplantae; phylum Streptophyta; class Pinopsida; order Pinales; family Pinaceae; genus Larix; species Larix kaempferi. The sequence goes on from BSBM01000402.1 coordinate 8,693,545, forward strand.
ACATGTTGGAATTTGTTTGACATGTAAGTTTTTGGGACTGAGTTGAGCGAGCTAAGAATGGTAGTTTAAACATAGTAATATATTGCCCACATTTTTCAAGCGAGCATTCCATGATGGGATTGGAATCTGGATAACCAGACCTGTGTAACCCAGCCACAAGTAAACAAAGACAAAGACAAACACGCTGACGCCATCAAGTGTTGTTAGTATGGCAGAGTGGGTGAATGTTAACACATCGACTAGGGACTTGCATCTCAAACCCTGCTTCTGATTTTCAAAGCATGTCCATGTTGTTCCTTATGAATCATTCTTGTCATGTAGAGAGTTTGTAAGTAGGACAACCGCACAAATATTAAAGGATTTCACTTCAAGCATAAAATTTTGCTTTTCCTTCTTTGATGCTCTGGCAATATCTCGATGCCCTTGTACATCTGTATTTAATTGCATACTCGAGGGATAATAAAAATGACTTGTTGTTATTTTGTACTCCTTGCTATTCTTTGGCCCTTAAAGATACCCAACATTCCCCCCTTGACTAGCAATGTAAAGACACATATAGATACTCTACACTAAAACAAACTCTACGTGCTGATTATTTTATGTTTTTCATGTTCTTGACTGCAGTTAAAATTTGAACTTGAATATGCAATGGAGTCATTTGGGAAAAATCCCGATATAAATGAGAAGCTTCCTATTTCTCCTAGAGAGTTTCCGGTGAAAATGAAACCCCTTTTGGTTGCAACATAAGGAATAGAAAATGAACAACAATGGAAGGTATGTGTATTTTTCTGTAGCTCTATATTTGTAGTTTTATATTTCTATTGGATTTGAAAATTAGGTGTGCCTTGCTTCCTGTTTTCCAGCAATGTTCCAGATGAATGGTTTTGTTTTTGCAATGTATGTGACAATCATCATAGTGAATTCTTGTGTTAAAGGTGGCAACCTTCTTGAGTAGAAGGTTTAATGTTCATAGTCAGACGGGCAGCTCAAAATTAATATTTGGTTGAGGAAGGTAATAACTTATGAGGATATTCCCTTAGTAACTGAGGACTTCTCTACTTGAGTGTTGTCTCTCCATGTACCTGTCATGCTGGTGTCTTGGAATTTGGTTGAGTTGGTGACAAATGTCTGCCCTTACTGTGTTTGATCTTGCACATGGAGACCTGTTATTCTCAATGCATAAGAATTTTATGTAAATCACATTAAGAGGCATGACTATTGTTATCACCATCTCCATACCTGCCTTGAGAAGCTTCCACATTCATCCTGAAGGTGATTAGATTGAAGATTGAATGATGACAATGTTAGAGTAGGGTTTGCTTACAAATTAAGCTAATGCCAAGATTGCTTTCTTCTTAAGCTGACTTAGCTTAGAAGTTAAGCATTTACCCTTGAAGGCCTATTTATAACACTCCAAAAGCAGAAAGCATCACCAAATCAAATGCTCTGCAAGTCTGTTATTAGATATAATCAACACTTATCATCAGACTTTGTTACAATGCCTTTGTGGTGCGATAGTCAGCCTAAATATCAGCTTTTTCTTGGGATCCATCTCAGCAGATTAGGAGCGCTCCCTGGAGCTAAATTAATGTGTGAGTTAGCAAGTCCAGATCAATGTTCTGATGAGAAGAACTATAGCATCCACAACAGTACTTGATAAGATTGTATTTAGTGCTTGAAGAGTTATTTTCAAGGGTGAGACTACATAAATTTTGACCTTTATCCCAAGAGGGAATTTGCACATGATTGAGGTGTAATTTAGAGTAAGAGGGTTGCTTTCCTTATAAAGCATGTTGCTAAATGTAGCATATCAGGGCACTGCCATATCTGCTACTAATTTTATGGCTAGGAGGGTGCTGCTCTGTCCCATATTTAACATTGTTGTGGGCTTAATTTAACATGAAGATAAGGTACGTTTTGAAGGATAAAACTAGACGTGCTAATAATGGATCAGAAGCTGATTTGTGGATGCTATATTTAGTTGTAGACATATACCAGAATAATGGTATTTTGCAAGAAAAGCTTTAGCTATATTTAGAACTACAATGAATATAAATATAACAATAACAATAAAACTAAAAGACATATCCCAACTAAGGGACACGACCTAACTAAGGGAGATGAACCTTCACCTTTGTGACTAGTCAATGCATATGAGTACACTATCACAAGGCATTGTATCAATAATCTCAAGACTCATATCTGATTCATTATCCCATTAAATATTTAATTGTCCTATATGGATTTCAACTCACTGTCCTTCCTATGTTGGATATTCAGTTAATGAATTGTTGTTCATTACAAGAACCAGGTGTTGCTGCTGTCATAAAGGGGTATAGGGAGGATGTTGGCTTTTGAAGGTACAAATCGACATTAAGTGTTGTTTCTTGTGGCCCTAAAATCAAACTTAGAAGGACTCATTTCAGGACTAAGTGTGGTCATGAAGAAGATCTATTATTTATGGCATGGTGCGGCATCTTTGGAAATGCTTTTGAGAGTATCAATTTGGCCAAGAAAGGAGTTGCTTTTCTTGAGGAGAAATACATGCACGATCAGATTTGGCGATGCCTAAATTCAGAGTACATCCATCTTTATAAAAGCAAGCTAATTTTGGAATAAGACCCCATATTTAGAGCACATCCACAAGCATAAAAGGGGGAGCAAGCAAGATGATTGATCATCAGTACTATTATTCTCTCTCCTTCAACATCCATGCCTTCTTTTCTTTCTCTTGACCAATCGTCTTAGTCTGTAGTAGCAGTTTGATAGCTTGATGAGTTAACGATGTCTTGACTCTTGAGTAGTGACTCTAGTCTACGTCACCTTTGGTCCTTTGAGAAAATAGCGCGTCGCTAGATTATTTGAGAGGTTTGCATGAAAAGCATGAGAACTGGCTCTTCCCTTCTCAATGTGGAAATCATGGGTTGTTGTCTGTGAGCCAATTACCTCTTGATATTGATAGGTCTCTACACCCTGAGATCAGGGGCCGCACATTTCTTTTGCAAGGAGAACATGTACATTCCAGTATTCAGAAGGTAAGCCAAATACTAATCTATGTAATATTCATAACCAGTTTTTGTTCTAATGCTGCTATATACTTTATGATTCTAATTGACTGCTTCTAATGCAAACATGTCAACTTCAGGTTCTAGCCTTAGTGTTGGATTGTGAGCCCAACATTGAATTCAACAGAGACATTGAAGCAAAGAAAGGGTAAGAATTTTTTCACTGATTTGGTTTTTACACATACATTATGGAATAACATATTTGACATAAAGAAAAACAGTCTGTTGACCTCTTTAGGAATTGAATTGCTTGATACTAAATATGTTTAACGTAGGTGTTTTCTTGCATATTTGGTTTGGTGATCCCAAAGATAAATGGTTGAGGAAGATTTATGTCCTATTATGTTTGTCTTACTCACAACTAGTAGACAGAATGGAGTGCCATACACATGGGCAGGACTAGTATATCTTGATCTATTGAAGTGTCAAGCCCTGGGTTGTATACCATGACATGTAACAGTGCTTAGTCATTATAAAATTAAGCTTCATCTGGTGATGAGAAGTAGAGGAAGTTGTTAAGCAAGTTCTTGGAATAGGGCCCTGATGGAATTTGATGATCCATTCAATTTGTTATATGTGATATTGCAGTTCTTTATCCAATGCATCATGTATTTCATAGTAAATCTACATATAAACGGACATTAAAATCATCATATCCAAGAGTGAAAGGGCATCCAAAGAATGACCATGCCAGATCCCTTTATGTTGGCTTTGGCTCCAACTTGAAGAGAATATATATTCTTTCCAAAGATAGCAGTCTTATCTGAAATCTAGATTGTTCTTCTTGTATCTGATTTAAATGTAAAAACACTTCCGAGGTTGAACTGAGTATTTTCCTTATGAAAAGTTTCTCTACAACATCGTCTCCAGAAGAAAGACATGGTTGTCAATCTGATCACATTCCACATACTCGAAAATAGCTGTCACATCATCCATTTGTCCCCAAACCTCTTTCTGTTGAAGGGTTGAAACAGAAAGAACAATACAACCCAATCCCAAAACGATTTGGTAACTTTGCAATTCCACATTACATCAACATCTATCTTTAAAGTTTAAATCTAGCTAAAATAAGAGTCTTAGTGATGTAGCTCTAGGATGTTAGTTATGACCAACCTCCCAAGTACTTGTCTTAAAATAAGAGTGAGACTTCTAGATACCATGACACCTCTTAACCCACCAGGTTAGTAGATTTTGAAGTCATTTTTAGAGAACATCGTGGCCTTCAGCATTCAAAATTAACTAAAACAATTATTCATCGAGGATCATCTTGCAAATTACAGTAAATGTATGTAGGTCAACCACCTGAAGTTGTTGAGGTTGATTAAGAGTTGTCTAGGATAACCACATAGCTGTGTCCTTGTCCCACAATTCTCACGAGTATGCAATTCTTACTTCCCCAAGTACTTTTTTGCAATGATAGGAATCAACCCAAATTGCCCTTTTTCGTTGAGAAAGTTTAAAGTGATTCTATGAACAAGTACCATCCTTGTCTAGCAAGTGTAATTTCAATTTACTAATAGTTGTGTCCTTATCCCAGAATTTATTTACGTATAGAAGTTTCCCTTTCTTCTTACTTGATTTAAATTGAAATCCTATCTGGTCCATACTACAAGTAGCATAATTTTGAATAGACACAACTTCAGGTCTTGGAATATCACTGTATGTTTTTCTAGATGTATAAAAAATTTGGAGATACCAATTTGATGACACAACATGAGAATCTTCCATATACAGATGCAAACCTTCCCAAAATTTCTTCCTTGGGATTTTTTGCTCCATTGTTCTATTTTAATTAGGTCTGCATCTCCAATGCCTTTACTCTGTTTTGATTTTGTTGATTTTCCTTGCCTTTTTTATATATTCTTATTTCCCATCTATTTTCCATAATTTTTTGGATGGCTCCTTTATCTTTCTCATCTTCCATGGATACATGCATGATTAAATTCCTCAAGTTTTTCATTTTTTATTCCACCTCTTATTTCTAGTTCTCATCTCGAGCTCCATTTTCCAACATTTACGTTGCTAGTTTGATGGTCCAGTTACTATGGTTTTGATGTGTCTTAGTGGATATTTTAAATCAATAATAACATTGACCATCTAGAACATCTTTTATATGAAAATTGACGTCCAATGCAGTCTGGTAATGATTCCTAACATGTGCCTATTTTGGACCTGCAATAAGATCAATAAGATCTTTCCGATGATCTTATTTGGGAACTTACATTACCCCTATTCTAAATATTATTTTAACATTTCTTAGGACATGAAGCCCATTTTGTCTTCCACTTGCTTCTTGGCTTGTTCATCCCATCTTACTCTTTTAGAGAATCTCTTTGCTATGACTTACAAGATGAAAGGGTCTAACCCTACAATTTTCTTTTCTCGCCAGTGGCCAAATAAGGTACCAAAGAGGTTTGTCCTCTTTTTCCCATTGCATTGAGAAGGCTCAAGGATCCAAAGAAAAACACAAAGCCTTGGAGTTGACAACTAAAGGGAAGAAAACACAACATGGTTTCAACTCTTAGAACCAAACAATAACAAGTAAACTAAAACAGGGTTACAAATTCTATAAAAAAAAATGAGCCACCTATAGGTGGAAAGAAACCTCATACAAGATTTCACTGGATAAACAACATGACATACCTTTAAAAGTTGATTAATATTCAGAAGAATTGGCCATAGTGCTAACCTATCAATGAATGCCAGACCTAACGTTTTGGATGAACTCTACTCTAAACTTGAATTAGAATACTTCCAAACCAAAGACAAAAGAAGAGGTCAAAGGAGTGTTCTGTACTATCCAAAATAATCTATTTAATGCCTTCCTATGCCTTGATTTGAACTGCAATAGTCAAGTTCCAAAGGTTGGGACAAAGGATTGACATTGGTGTGAGCTGGATTGGAACTTATATCCTTTCTATCATCTTCTCCTTGACACCCTAAGATATGTGTTTAAGATCCCTCCATACATGTGCCTACTGCCCCTTTATCTCCCTTGGTTTGCAATGGTGTTTGCTCCATAGAACTGATACTGATTTAATGGGTTTGCTTTGATGTAGCCATTAAAGTAGAAAGAATTTGTTGGCAATTATCATCTTGGCTACTCAAAGCCTCAAACTAAGGGCTTGACCCTTTTGTTATCGCTTTTAAGTTTCCAAAAATGGCTTTATTGATACAAACAATGACAAGAGTTAGCATGTTGCTTAAATTGTAATTGTATTAGAAAGAATGCAATGATTGGCATTAATAATGAAATGGTTTACTTGTGTATTTTCTTTTACAATCAATGCAAATGAATGCTGGTAATTATATGCAGAAACTATCATCATAATAGTTGAGTTCATAAAGTGTTGTTTGGTTTCCAAGAATTCTTGGGGGACATAAATATGCATATTAGTTAGAGTGGATATCAGAGTTAACATAGCTTGCCCCTGATTAAATGAGAATTTGTAGTCTTTGCTTCTGAAATTTAGCCCTTTAAATGTTCATATAGAAATTGTTTTTCTTGTTGTAACTTGTAATTGCATCAACTCTAATAAATTGTCGTCTTTTATACATAGTTACTAATGGTAATGGGTTGAATTATGAATATCTCCATCATAAAGCATATCACATAGAATCAAACCCCTGCAATCTTTTTGAATTGCTCCATATAATACTTTCCAATTGGCAATTTGTATTTATTTGGATGTAATTCTCTTTTGTGTGTGGGGTTTTTTTGTATGTCCTTTCCATTGTTGAATATCTTATTGTTAGAAAATTTGAAGGATTATTTTTAGTGAGAGTCCCTTTATCTGCACCATGTGGTTGATGGTGAGATTGTCACTTGAGTTGCACACCCCTAGAATGTTGACATAAATAATGATGTTGATAATATAATGACATAGATTGTATCTTAGAACTAATGACAGTGGAAACCTAAATCCCTGTGATGAACATATTCACACAAGGCAGTGGCTTATAGAGCACATATTTTTCTTCCAAAGGTGGAAAGTTGTAGTTGTATTTCATTTAGGTTGGTATTGAAATTATAGAACCCTGTATGTGTTCCTCCAACAATAGGATGTTGGAGCTATAATTTTTTAAGTTTTACCAATGGCACCTAGCTTGCATCTTTTGATGCAATTTTGGAGCACTTTTACTCTTAAAAAAAATAGAATCAAAGAGTTGTATGTCCAATTTCATTTACAACACATAATTGTGATCTATAAGAAGCAATAAAACATGTCTATTTTTGCATGTTTGTGGCTCCAGGAGAGTGCTTTCCCCATCACACCATAGTGGATTTGTGGGGTTTATATTTAGCAACATATTTTTATTTTGATAGCCATTTTCGGGTCACACTTTCCCCTTGCATTCACCCTGGATTTTGCAAAGAGGAGATCCAGTTGTTGTGGTTGTTTTTTATTCTGAGACCATGTTGCTACCCTACATAGATCTTTGTGTTCCGTTGACTAGGACTCTTAAAACCCACTGCACTACTTATCCTCCTAAAGGAAAATCATAATGGTTGACTTAGGACTATGTTAACCAACCATGGAGGACTACTCGTTAAGCTGACCATCACTTTCTCATATTAGGAAATGGATTTTTGGTCGCATCTTCAATGTTCAACAAATTGTGAACAGATTATGAGCTTTTAGATCAGAGCTCACTGACGATTCCAGAGTCCAATCTGTCAATGCAAATGCAAATGTATAGGTTAAAATAACCATCTTAGTGATTTTATTAATCCCTAATTTCGAGAACATATGTTTCAAAAAAGTTGACCTGATTGAGATTATTGAATTCAACAAACTAAATGTTTAAGGTCTTGATAACATAGACAGACTACTCAGAAAACTCTTTCCAGTACACAATATTCAATAATTCTACTTCCTGGATATTTAAATTGTTCTAATGCTACATGTTGGCAGGCGGTTTGGTAAGGAAGAATCGCATCATCGCCGATGTTGCAACACGTCAGAAGAGGTCGCAAAAGGAAGAAGGCTGAATTATTTTATGTATTTTTGAGTCGATTGTACCGCATAATGCGGGTTTTTGGGTCATTGGACCATATGATATCTAATTTTGGGTTAATTGTACCGTAGTAGGCAGGTTTTTGGGTCATTTGGACCACGTCAATTAGATTTTGGGTCATTTGTCCAATTGTCAGTTAGGAAGTTGTTAGTAATGGGACACGCATTGTAAAGGTGGAAGTCTATATATAGACATGAGTTGTAAGTGTTGGATAAGCTGGTCGGGGTACAATTTATGGATGTGTTTTTCTGAAGTAATATGACATGACGGAACCGTTTGGTGAAATTCCCTGTGTACCTTTTATGTTAATGCATGTTGCGATAATTTATTGCTACAGTTAATACTTTAATGTTATACTTGTCACGATGAATGTTTTTGATGTTAATCTTGTGTTATCCCTAAAGTTGAACCTGACTGCTAGGTTTCAAGCTTAAGGAAATCTTAACAGTAAATGTGAGATATCTGACACATATGAAAAAATTCTATGGGGTTCTGGTGGTAACATCTGGCTTTGTCTGGGGATGGAATGCTCCCTGCGAGCTACCAAGAACTTGCAAACCTGTGCCTTATCATTGGGTTAAACGATCAACTCTTCAATCAACCCCTGAAAACTTTTGTAATCTGTCACCACTTATTCAAACCAAAATAATTGATAAGCCTGCTAAAAATCTAATCACACTGTACAAGCTACAAAAATAAATGCTCATGGATGAGCTTATTTATCAACACTGCTACTCTAATATTGCAGAGATCAAGCCAATTATGTGTAACTCGATTTCCAATGGAACCAAGTTAATAACTGAATTAGCAATTGAAACCCTGGAACATGCTTCGGTAAAATAAAATTTGAAGAACTGATAGGCAATTTATCATAGATCTGAAATCCATATTTGCAACTGAACGAAATTGAATGGCTTGAATTGATAAAAACCTCGAGATAAGTAGCTATTGGATCACTAAAAACCATGTTTTGATCAGATATCCCTATTTCTTCTTGAAAATAAGCAAGCTACCTCTGGATAGACTCTGACCTCACTATCTCCATAACACCATCCTCTTCATAATCATTTGAAAACCACTTTCTACTTTCTAAGATATGTTGATTTAATTCTTCATTCAAAACCATGCACATAAAAATGCTTGGAACAACAGCAGTAATACTATCATCTTGAGAAATCTTTTTTGTCTCATATTCTAACTTGAATGCTTTTAAAATCTTCTTCAAAAAATCAATTTTATCTTCTTCACTATAAATATTATCAGAATGTAAACAAGAAGACAAATCTTTCTCCCATTCATCAACAGAAGACATACTCATCCATTCTCGAAAACCTTGAAGAAAAACATGATCTACCTCAACCCCGGTAATCTTGGTACAGGAAGTAACTCGCTCAGCAACTGAATCTTGCATTTTGAAACCAGTGGAGTCACCAGGTGAATGTTGCAGCCACTATGTCACCAGCCTTTGTTCACCATCAAAGTTTGGATATATTCATTGTCATACAGCCCAGGGAAGATGGCTTCGTTCCTTCATACCTGACAACGGCGCCAAAAGATGTTATCCCTAAAGTTGAACCTGACTGCTGGGTTTCAAGCTTAAGGAAATCTTAACAGTAAATGTGAGATATCTGACACATATGAAACAATTCTATGGGGTTCTGGTGATAACATCTTGAATGCATAGATCTGTTTTGAATGCTGCGATAATGCTAAGTAATTGTTGCCACAATCATCCTCCTTCATTCGGCGGAAACATGGTTCCGTCCACTCTCCCTTGATCGCCTCGGGTGAGACCTCATCTGCTCTGCAGGTGTTGCTGGACAGGGTAAAACCTGTCTGGGCTGGTGCTCAGGGAGATCGCGGTGGGTTGGTGTCGACAGTGATGGGAACCCCTGTCGACTGGGTTTGAGTCAACAAATGGTTCCGTTGCTGGGACCGTGTGTGAAGTGAAAGGAGGATATGTTGTGGCACCCGACGAAACCCGAGATCTAGGAATGGTTTGATCGGAAGCTACAAGAATTTGCTGAAGAAGAAATTCGAAACACTTGACTAACAGTAGATTAGTGGGTGGATGGATATATTCATGACGATCCGCACGAATGGTTCTTCTATGAATTCTCAGTCCTTTTGTTCGAGTGGTTGGCAAAGTTGACCTTTCAAAAGAGGAAATTCCGAGGTGTTGAGCCAATGACCTAGACCCCGGAGTTGATCCAAGAACTGCAGGAGGTCGACAATAAAGCGTCGCGGGCTGTCGAAGTGTGTCTTGATAGCATCTTGGAAGGGTATATCACTGAATTTGCAGTTGACACACAGAAGTCTTATAGTGAAGCCGAAAGATATTTCTTTTGTAAACCACAAGGAAGGTTTTTGCAGTCGCTCCAACTGTCCATTAAGATGCTTATTTGTGAAAAGGGTATATTGAAGATGCATATAGATCAGTAAGCAACTTGGTGGGCAGAGACCGTGGGTATCGACAGCGGGGGTGGTGCATGGAATGATCAGGGGTAGATGGGTGCGGGTCACGATGAGACTATGAGTGAAGTCGAGGAAGAGAGTGGTCTTACAAGGGGAGGAGCGAGGTTTCTACAGGAAAAGAGGTAGAGGATAGGAGAAGGTCCTGCTGTGATCGAATCGCGAGTTCGCGAAGGAAGACCACACGGGATGAAGCGACAAGGATAGAGGCAGAACCTAACCCCAGCAGCAACATACCCACATCTCCACTCACTATCTGTCAACCAGTGAGAAACACCACTTAGACCCCACCGGGTCAACAAAACTTGATTGCTAGTAGTTCAATACCTACAGGAAGGAAGCCCAGGATGGCGGGCGATGATGCTAAGTTACCGTTGTTCCATGGGAGTGGGACAGATAACCCAGAACAATATTGGTTCTTATGTGAAGCGGTCTGGACCGTAAAACAAATCACTGATGATGACGCCAAGAAAGGACAGCTGGCGACGACCCTACGAGGTTGCGCCTTAGATTGGCTTATGAAGTTTGTTCTAGTCCCTACATGAGCTCCAGCGAAGTCGCTAGATGAGATCAGGGATGGGTTGATTGCAGAATTCAGGAAGCCCAAGTCTGAGGGCCAATACATCACATAATTGAAAGAAATTAAGCAGTATCCCAACGAGACAATGTGGGATTTCGACCAGAGGTTCAAGACGCTGATGGAAAGGGTTAGTTTCGATATGAGTGTTGTCCAAAATAAGGAGTGGTTCATTGCGGCACTGCTATCGCATATCTGGCTACCATTGATGCAACAAATCATCTCGACACTCAGTGAAGCTCTGGAGATTGCAATGTGGTTGGAGGCATCGTGGATTGGAGACAATACAGCTGGGATGTCGCAGATACAGACATAGTTGGCTAACTTGACCATACAGTTGCAAGATTTGATGACACCTCAGAAGCTGGTCCATCGGCATAGTTTGGAACTTTGCAGAAATTCCTAGAGAGCTGTTTGTTGTTGGCAAGGGATCCTGCTGCACTTGCCTAGATAGATTGTTGTAGCGATTGCCAAGGGGACGCCATGAATCCGCAGTGAATTCTTTACAACAGAGGAAGACTGGAAAGGAGATGCGGATGAATATTCAAATTGGAGATTACGATGTCAACTCAGTCATTCTAGATCTTGGTTCGGATGTCAACATCTCAACCAAGTAGGCATGGCAGAAAATGGGGAGCCCTCCATTGAGCTGGTCTCCTATACAGCTCCGGTTAGCTAATCATGCTAAAGTGATGCCTATTAGGAGTGTCCCCCATTTGGTGGTGGACATTGAGGGCATGAAGACCTATGCTGAATTTGATGTCATCGAAGTGGTTGAAGGAGATATTTCTTATCCCGCATTGTTGGGGATTGGTTGAGCTAACGACAGTGGAGCGGTAATCAACTTCAAGCAGTGGATGATGACTTTTGAAAACTGCGATCTCAAAGTCATAGCCCCATTGGATCCGGCTGAAGGACGCAGATACCTTGAACTAGTGAGAGATAAAGATCCCAACGGATGGGACCATGCATTCAACATTTTTGAATATTACATTCATCCGACTGACAACAGTGAGCTTGGATGGCGTAGTGACAGTTCTGCGTCTTCCAACTCTGATCACGTGCTAGAACATTGGTAGAACCATTTACATGAGGTGTCATTCCATAAATGTGGGTTGATCATGCAGTCGCTATGTCAGGTCACGACTGAAACAGTCACATTACCAGTATATGAAGGATTGACTAGCTTGTCTGATTTTTTGGCGGAGTTTGAGGAAAGAGTTTCAAAACCACAACGATTGCTAGCATTGGACAAAGCACTACAGGCTGTTCCAGCACGCTAGTGGGCGACACACAAGGCATCAATTGATGGATGGTCGAAATGCAAAATATTGATGATGGTACGCTTCGGCGTGTTAAATTTTTAGAATTTACTTCAATCTGATCTAGGATCTTAACTAAGAGAACAACATGTACAGCAAATCTACAACATATCAATCATGGACACAATAAAGCAAGCACACAAGAGACACAGAGTTTACTTGGGGAAAACCATAAAGGTGAAAAACCCCAATAACTTCCTCAGAGATAGATAGAGCAATGATACAACCAGAATACAAGAGATAGTCTTCTCCTAGCAGCAGAGCCTCCTCCTCATAAGTGCACCACTTTCTGAATGAGAGAAGTGTGTGTAAAATGAGAGAGACACACTCTCTATTTATACACTAACTTGACTTGACCTTTACTCAACTAGGTCGGCCTCAAATTAACCACTTAACATAATGCTGACTGGGCCGACACCCAATAGGGTGGTCTAATTACCCTTCGACCCACATGACTTATACAGGGCCGACCCCAACAAGGTGGTCTAATAACCCATCAAGTATAAGTTATGACACTTACAATATAAATGACGACACTTCCATATAGAGGAATAATAACATCTCTATAGGAATACAAACACTTCCATATAGAGGAATAATAACATCTCTATAGGAATACAATATACATATATGTGAAATACATTCCGAAGTTACATATACATCAACACTCCCTCTTAACTAGGAAGGTATTTCTCGACACGGGTCTTCTAGCACAAGTCTTCTTCTCTGGATCATCGTCACTGGATAATCGTCATCGAGTCATCGTCATCGTCACTGCTGCTGCTATCTCAATCAATCTCTGAATCTACTCATCATAGGAAGTTCTACAAAGCCAGTCCTTTTTCATATTGGATGTAGGCCCACCACCTGCAGGTCTTCATCATCACTGGCCATACTGTGGAATCCTTAGGACTTATTACGTGCGTCACAAAACCTGGCTGCAACATCCCAGGATATTACGAGCACATAGCTCTACCTATCGGATCTACCAGTGACCCATCACAAAACTTGGCTGAAGCATCCCAAGCTATTATGAGCACACAGCTCTACCTGTCGGATCTCCCAGGAGCACATTACATGTGATCTCACCACAAAACTTGGCTGAAGCATCCCAGGCTGTTACGAGCACACAACTCTACCTATCATATCTCCCAGGATCACATTACATGTGGTCCACCACAAAACCTGGCTAAAGCATCTGAGGCCTTTTTCATCCTGTCCAGATCTCCCAGAAGCAAATTACATGTGGTCATGGAAAAACCTGGATGAAGTATCTGAGGCCTTTTTCATCCTATCAAGATCTCCTAGGAGCAAATTACATGCCATAGAACAAAACCTCGCAAGAGCATCTCAGGATGTTACGGGTACACAACTTCGAACTGAAGATCTCCCAGGGCACAAATTACATGTCCTCCTAGAGCAATGTCTCGAAAGAGCATCCCAGGCTGTTATGGGTACACAACTCCGACCTATAGGATCTCCCAGACATGTTCATCTGCACAACCTGATCCACGGCCACAAAGTATCATCCTAATACTCACCATACATCATCCTGATGTACACATGATCATCCTGATCATCATCACTGCATCGTCCTGATGCATGTCATCTGGAGAAGCTCGTCATCCACGATCATCCTGATCATACAATGCATCCACCTGATGCATACCAAGTATCTACCTGATACATATCATCATACATGATCTACCTGATCATACAATGTATCCACCTGATACATATCAACATACATGATCTCAGTATCCACCTGATACATATACAGATACATGGTCCAAGCATCCAACATGATGCATATACAAAATACATACAAATGATCCAACTGATCATATCCAACATCCAACATGATGCATATATATATAAATGATCCAACTGATCATAACAAGCATCCAACATGATGCATATACATATACAGAGTAGTAATTGGAGCATCGTCCTGATGCTCATCATCCATGATCCTCCTGATCATCATAGCATCGTCCTCTTCAGATCATCTCATCATCCACGAAGCACAGCCCAGATGCACATCATCCAGCACTTACACCACCGACATGGGAGAACACATCAACCACCATTCGGGGAACTCTCCAGCCCTTACTTTTTCACCATGGGAGAACACATCTACCACCATGTGAAAAATGGCTCAGCAATTACATCAAGACCAAGGGAGAACTCATCAACCTTGTCAGAAAATCTCATGTGCATCTGCATCTTCCGGACTCATCACTTCCCTTTGGAAGGAACCTTGATCTGAAGTGCACCAAGCCTCTCTCTGAAGTACTCAAACTGCACTCTGGCCAACGGCTTGGTCAATACATCTGCAACCTGCTCATCCGTCGCAACATACTCTGCTTCGGCTGTACTCAGTGCTACGCAGGACTACTTCCTGCTAAACCAAGAGATCACACCCGATCCCTATCTGCAGCACTACCTGCCCAATCTGAATCAACATAACCCTGCAGGTTAAACTTTTGATTTGCATCATACTTGAATCCATAATCAACTGTACCCTTCAAGTACCTCAGAATATGCTTTACAACAACCAGGTGAACACTCCTCGGATCCATCAGGAATTGGCTCAATGTGTTCACCGCAAAGCAAATATCTGGTCTCGTGTTCGTTAGGTACATCAAGGACCCAATCATCTGACGATACATAGTGATATCAACCGGCTCAGATGAAGCATGACACGGAAGCTTCAGGTTCGATGCCATAGGTGTGGCCATAGCCTTGCAGTCCATCATCTCGAAACCTCTTCAGGATCTCTACTGCATACTTCCCTTGTCCAAGGAAGATTCCATCTGCACTCTGCCACACCTCCATGCCAAAAACAAATAGTGCATCATCCCCAATTTCTTCATCTCAAACTTGGCAGCAAGCTTCTGCTGCGTGTCGGCAATCAATCTATCCTCACCTGTTACAAACAGGTCATCCACATAGTAGTATCCCTGGATTGTCTTCCTCAACCTTGTAGTGAAGGCTGGAATCCGCTTTACTCTTGGTAAAGCCCAAACTGGATAGAAAGCTGTCTATCCTACCATACCAAGTTCTGCACATATATGACTCCCTGTCATGTGTCTCAGAACCAAGTGGTTGCTCCACGTACACTTCTTATTCAACTACACCATTCAAGAAAGCTTTCTTGAAATCCATATGGTGTATCCTCCCTATCATCACTGTAGCCGGAGCAAGTACTGATCTAATGGAAGTGTATCTGGCTACAGTAGCAAAAGTCTCTATGCTACCACCTGTAGCATGCTTGATATTGTAGCTTCTCTTGGAAGTCACTACAGACTCCCCTTCAGGTCTTGGGACTGCATCCCAAACATCTTCATGATCGACTGGTACTCCTCAATCATGGCATTCTTCCCAGATCCTGGGAACTTCAATATCTTCAATATTTTCAATAGATAACTTTGTTGCTGAACAAATGTTGTAGTCCTTCTTTTGTAGGTGATGGTATACGATCTTTCCTACACAACAAGTTAAATTGCATGATTAGAAAACATCTCATAGTTTTCAGAACACATTCTTACACATAAAGAAATATGTCATACAGTCATGCAATTATCTTAGCCAATGCTTCAATACAACATTTATCCATATTCCATAACTTTCTAGATGCCTTCCAATCTCTACCAGAACATTGTTAAGAGTGTGCACAACTCCTAACATGTCGGCAAAGAGGTTTCATTCTAGATAATTAGCAATGGAATGTTGTATAGTGCCATAGGCCACTTACCCATGTATATTAGTAGTATACTATTCATCAATGCAACTATTCTAATATGCATAATACACAACCTAATTCTAGGAACATAAGCATATACATCATTGAATAACATTATGTAAGAAATGACAATTCAAATACTTATCTTTGTTTGGTTGCTGGGTGGACTCCCTCTGAATCTTTGCAACTCCATTCTGATGTGGATTGTGAGAAGTGGTCAACTCCCTTTGAATATCTGCATCCTTGCAGAAACTACTGAAGTGTGCTCCTTTTCTTTCTTGCAGGAACAACTGGAGTGTGCTCCCTCTTGATATTTGCTTCCTGGATTACCTGTCCTTGAACTTACATCCATCCTTAATCACTATGCATGCTTATTAATATCATCATTGTGTTATCCTTGAGGTCTCATACATAATCACACATTTATTAGTATAATCTTAATACTATCAAAACACAATAATCTTAAACATGTATAGTCATGATCATTCACAGATAATAAACATTAGTATTCAAGGTTTCAAGGAAGTCTTCTTTTACTCATGCATATTCTCATTTGATCTTAGGACTCTTCTGATTAGTTAAATCATCAATGCATAAACCCGTGATTACTCAAACCTATACCTTCATGATTCTTCTAGTTAGTCATATCATCAATTATGGTAAGAAACATAATGTGCATACAGCCATGACTATTCAAACCTATGACTTCATGAATAATCATAATCAACAACACAACAATATAAGATCCTAACACAAGGTAGGATTCTAGCTTGATATAGGAAAAACATACCTGGATTAGCATGCTAGGTAGTTATGTCTAACATACCCGCATAATGTCTTCTGGTTCTCTTCAATGACTTGTGCTAGTAACCTACATGTCTCATAGGTTAACCATTGTAGGACCAAGTTATACATACCTCGAAAGTAGATCTTCTATGTGATCCATGACAATGGATGAATCTTTGTCTTCATGTCACCATGATCATATGTTCTTGAAGTAGAACATGATTTGTCTTTCTTGGTGTACCTTTTATGTTAGCGAACAACATAAACCTCATACAACATCACAATGCATTAGTACATTCATAAGTGTCAAAACCCTAATCAATGAATATCTTCTATTAAGGTGATACTACAAGTCTAGTAATTAATCAAGATTGTATTGTAATGATATGAAAACAAACATATGATAAACTTAACCATGAAACATACCTATAAGCCATACATATCAAGATTGCTTGTAATCTTCTTATGGAAGGCCTTAGCCTCATCTCCCTCTGAGACATGAACTTCTTCACTTATGCAGGTGACCAATCCATCTTCTTCTAGGATTAACCCAATCCACTTGATTTGCAAGAACTGGACCTGGAGCTAGATTAGGATTTGTCAGAGAAACCCCAAAAATTCAAACTTTGAATTTCAAACTTCCGAAAGGATAGAAATATGTGCCTTGATGAGCTGATCAAGCTGGTATATTCAGAATTTGAAAACTGCAAAGTTTCATTCCTCAATTTTGCCTTTGAAACTTTCGGATTCACTGGACGCGACCCCGTACTGGGGTTTGATGAAGCCCACTCTTCTGCCCAATCAAAAGGTTTGATCCAAATCTCTAAGCTTTTATTTTTCTGAGGAGCTTCCAGCTGTGGTCACAGATTTCAAAAATTCCCATTTTTGCAGAAGCCCTAATTTTCCACTTTTCCAATCAAAGTCCCGAACTAGGGTCTGATCAAGCCCAGTCTTCTGCCCAACCAAAAATTCTTATCTTGGTCTTTAAATTTCTATTTTGATGAGTAGCATCCAGCCGTGGTCTCTAATTACAAAAATTCCAACTTTCTCCGAAGCCCTAAATTCCGGAAGCCATGAATGAAGGTGCTCAAAAATAATTCTATTTTGACAGAAATATGTACCTGATTGTTTCTGTTTTAACTCCAAAATTTTTGATCCACAGGGTCTGAAAATGTTTCCTAAGATAGCCTGACCTGTTATCTTTCCATCCCGATAGGTCTGACCTCAATTGGATTCTCTGAGAGAGAGTTATGCCAAGTGTCGCAACATGACCTGTTTATGGGATAATATAGGGGAGCGAACTTGTACGGCATGCCACATGTCACTGGTTCAACTTCGGCCTCTGAAATATTTTCCTGAGATAGCTCGACCTGTTATATTTCCATCCTGACAGGTCTTACCTCAATTGGATTCTCTGAGAGAGAGTTATGCCAAGTGTCGCAACGTGACCTGTTTATGGGATAATACAGAAGAGCGAACTTGTACGGCGTTCCACATGTCACTGATTCAACTTCGGCCTCTAAAATGTTTTTTTGAGATAGTACAGTCTGTGCACTACCTGTCACCTTTTACGAAATTTCATTTGGAGCTTTCTAGCCCAAGTTATGACCTTTTTCCCAAGGTCACCTGATTTTGACTCAGATCTGGAAGAGGCAGAAACCCTATATTGTACAGATCATAAATCACAAAGTACAATGAATTAGAGGTTGTCCTTTGGACACAAGGTACATGGGTATCTGATCTTCGACCTGTAAAAGTGTCAGATCCAAAAACTTCACCAAAAATGGATTTATAGCGAAAGTGCTACGATGACTGGTTTTTGCTATATCAAGCCCTAGCATTGTAAGTGCAACAAGTGTCATACATGCCATATCATGCCTTCTTTCAGGCTAGCTCTGATACCATGTTAAATTTTCAGAATTTACTTCAATTTGCTCTAGGATCTTAACTGAGAGAACAACATGTACAACAAATCTAAAACATATCAATCATGGACACAATAATGCAAGCACACAAGAGACACAAAGTTTACTTGGAGAAAACCATAAAGGTGAAAAAACCCAATAAGTTCCTCAGAGATAGATAGAGCAATGATACAACCAGAATACAAGAGATAGTCTTCTCCTAGAAATAGAGCCTCCTCCTCATAAGTGCGCCACTTTCCGAATGAGAGAAGTGTGTATAAAATGAGAGAGACACACTCTCTATTTATACACTAACTTGACTTGACCTTTACTCAACTAGGTCGGCCTCAACTTAACCACTTAACATAATGCTGACTGGGCCGACACCCAATAGAGTGGTCTAATAACCCTTCGACGCACATGACTTATATAGGGCTGAACCCAACAAGGTGGTCTAATAACCCATCAAGTATAAGTTACGACACTTACAATATAAATGACGACACTTCCATATAGAGGAATAATAATATCTTTATAGGAATACAAACACTTCCGTATAGAGGAATAATAACATCTCTATAGGAATACAATATACATATATGTGAAATACATTCCGAAGTTACATATACATCAACACAGCGATACTGAGGTCTACCACACAAGGAAGTATGATGGTCGGAACGATCCTGGAGGCCATTTGATGGAGTGTCAGACATTATGGGCATCACGACCAAGAGATGAGTGGGTCCATGCATTTATCCATACCTTGGATGAAATGTCGCGGTCATGGTATACTACAGTTGAGTTACGGGGAGATATCACTACTTGGTTGGAATTGGCCATACGTTTTACTCATACATTCAGTTTTGCTGATCCCAATCCGGATGTCCATAACGCTCTACAACTCATTCGTGACGTGGTTCTAAAGGTTGTTCCTGTGGCATACCTGGCGGATCCGCATACGCACTGCCAGATGCAATCCATCATGGAATGCTACAATATCACTAGTGGGCCCGCCGATGGTGACGATCCTGAATGTTAATATTCTGGAGTCTGAAGGAAGCCGCGATGTGGTACCACCTGGTGCGCCAAGTGATCCGTTCAGTCAGCCCTTGAAGCTTCGCAAGATCAATATTGGGATGGAGGCCACTCCCAAGTTTGTGAATGTTGGAGATTATTGGGATGATGAGATGATGGGCAAGGTCACTGAGTTGTTGCATGAGTTTCAAGACCTTTTTCCTACGAAGTTTTCTGAAATGAAAGGTATTTTGGGTGATTTAGGCGAGATGAAGATTCCCTTGAAACCAGATGCTAAACCGATCAGGCAGCGACCTTATCGGCTCAATCCGCAACATAAGGAGAAGGTCAAAGCTAAACTTGATCGCATGTTGGATGCTGGTATCATTGAACCGGTCGAATAGTTAGAATGGATCATTCCTATGGTGGTGCAGGACAAGAAGACTGGTGAGGTGCACATCTGTGTTGATTTGCGGAAGTTGAACGATGCCTGTTTGCATGATCCCTTTGCGATCTCGTTTACTGATGAAGTACTTGAGGGAGTAGGTGGCCAGGAGATGTACTCTTTCACAGATGGGTTCTCAGGCTATCATCAGATTCGTATTGCAAAAGAACATCGCCACAAGACGACTTTTGTGACAGAATGGGGATGTTTCTAGTAGACTGTCATGCCATTTGGGTTGAAGAATGCACCTGTGATATTTTCGCGGGTTGTTGTTGATGCATTCAAGGATTTCATCCAGAAGTTCTTGTAGGTATACATGGATGATTGGACAGTCTATGGTTTGATCCACGATCATCTCGCCAATATGCGGTTGATGCTGGAGCACTGTCGATAGCACTAGATATCGTTGAATTTGAAGAAGTGCATTTTTTGCGCCCCGTTTGGGATATTGCTGGGTCATATTGTGTGCAAGCAAGGGTTGTTAGTCAATCCAGCGAAGATTGCACTTATTTTGAGTTTGACACCTCCGACCACAATCAAGCAGTTGAGGGCAACATTGGGGCATACTGGGTATTATCGCATGTTCATCAGGGGATATGCAGCAATCACCGCCCCTATGGAGAAGCTACTAAAGAAAGATGCCATATTTCAATGGAGCCCTGAATGTCAGGATAGTTTTGAGCAGCTCAAGGCTAAGATGGCTTTGGCACCGATATTAGTATTCCCAGATTGGAGTAAGGAATTCCATGTCCGTGTTGATGCATCATCAATTGCACTCGGTGTGGTGCTAGCGCAACCAGGAGAGGGGGATTTTGATCACCCTATTGCTTTTTCCAGTCGGAAGCTGTCATCCGCAGAAAAGAACTACACCACTACTGAGCGAGAAGGATTGGCGATGGTCAATGCGTTGCAGAAGTTCCAACACTACTTATTGGGCAGACATTTTAAGATGTTCACAGACCACTCCACATTAAAGTACCTGGTCAATAAGCCTGTGTTGGGGGGGAAGATATGCCGATGGTTACTTCTCTTTCAAGAGTTCGACTTTGAAGTAATTGTGAAGCCAGGGCGGTTGAATTTTGGCCCTGATCATCTATCGCGGATTGAAACAGGAGAGGAGCCAACTAACATTGAAGATGGGTTGTCTGATGCGCAATTGTTTCGAGTTGAAGTAGTCGATGGCTATTTTGAAGAAATCATTCAGTTTCTGGCAATAGGTACTACACCAGAAGAGTTCACCACTAGTCAAAAGAAGCAGTTGGTGGTTAAAGCTGTCAACTTCCAGCTTATTGCAGGAGAGTTATACAAGATGGGTGCTGATGAGATATTACGACGGTGTGTCTTGCCACATGAGCAAACGCAGATATTGGAAAAAGCACATGGAGGAGTAGCTGGAGGACACTATGGCGGTCGGGAAACTGCCAGGAAGGTGCTTCGTGCAGGGATTTGGTGACCCACGGTGCATAATGATACGACAGAATATGCGCACTCTTGCGATGCCTATCAAAGGACTGGGAAGCCATCAAGGAGGGATGAGATGCCGCTGATGCCTCAATTAAAACTACAGCCGTTTGACATATGGGAAGTGGATTTTGTGGGACCAATCAATCCACCGGGTAAGCGCACTAGTGCTAGGTATATCATCACGGTGATAGATTACTTGACAAGATGGGCGGAAGCTGCACCAGTTGTTGATTTTTCCGTAGCCACGGCTGTGTGGTTTTTGTTTGACAACATTATCACTCGCTTTGGCTTCCCCAAGATATTGCTGAGTGATCAAGGAAGCCACTTTCTCAATCGCACCATCAGCACATTGACAGAGGAGCTGCAGAGATAACATAAGAAAAGTACGCCATATCATCCATAGGAAAATGGCACGGTGGAAGATTTCAATAAGATATTGGAACATGCACTGACAAAGGTGTGCAATGCGAATCGCGGTGATTGGGATCTCAAAATCCCAGCAGTATTGTGGGCCCATCGCACCACATGTAAAAGGTTGATGGGTCAGACACCATTTAAGCTGGTGTATGGACAAGAAGCAATCATGCCAATGGAGTACATTGTTCCAAGTCTACACATTGCAGCAATGACAGGACTGGATTCTGCGGCAGCATTGGAGGAACGTCTCCCGCAGTTAGTACAATTGGAGGAAGATCGCTTTATTGCCAGTTTCCATCAGGGTGTGGAGAAGGATCACCAGAAGGCTTGGCATGATCGCCACATCAAAAGCAAACAGTTTCAATAGGGCGATTTGGTGCTATTGTATGACAACAAGTTTATGAAACATCCCCAAAAAATTGCAGATGCATTGGCTTGGTCCGTATCGCATCAGTAGCATAACTTCAGGTGGAGCGGTACAATTGCAGCAGTTGGATGGAGCGATGCTCCCCAAGTTGATTAATGGTAGCAGGTTGAAGCCCTATCGTTCGGGCTTGGAACAACGCGATGCCTGAGTCGCATCGGGTAAAAAAAAAAAAAATGCAGATAGATTGGTGGCATGTTGGTGCACCGACAGGAACAGAATGCGAAAGCAGGGAGGCTTGTGCTGCAAGTTAGGAGCAGTCCGCGACAAGTAGCAGAGACGCGACTGGGTCAAATCAGCAATAAATGCCAAAAGTAAAAACAGTTAATTAACAACGCTTGTTCAAATGATGGCCATTAATGGCGGATCCGGCCAATTGGCTGACAGGATCGACGGCGGATTTGCGTCATTAATACAAGATTTCGGTTGCGTTAATGTAGGATTTAGTGATGATTATGGAGGATTCGGCTGGAGGCTATAAAAATGGATAGAAGTTTGTCGGAAGGCATCGAGATTTTAGTTGTTAAGTGCCTGTGCAGAGTTGAAGAGTATTATTATAGCTGGGTGAGTGTAGTTGTGTGTTGGGTAAGGTTCAGTTGAACTTGCAGAGTGTTGTTAGGATAAAGAAGCTATCAGCTGAGAGCGCTGCGTAAGGTATGCCACGAGAGCTAGAAACAATTGAGATTAGCAATCAGGTTGAGTCTCTTTTCACTGGGATTGTAATTCAGGAAGAAGTTGCATCTGCGGGAGACATCAATCTAGAGGCAGAAGTTGCAAACATGCCGGTGGGAGCATCAGTCATTGTCAAAAAGCGTCAGGGGGGTCAACATTCTGAGTCCCCGCAGAGCAAGAGGCAACTTAGATCATCTACCGCAGTGGTAGGATAAGCTCAGGGGAAGGTAGGGTAGTCCAGTCGCCGCATTGATGAGTCTACCCCATGGGAGGGACTATCGACTGTTGACATCCCTGGGTATCTCCCTCCCAGTCGGTCGGATGCAACCCCACGCAAGCTGAACCCGAAGCAGAAGTATGGCGTGAAGATGCCAGCACTCCTTGCTGGAGTGCTCTGTTGATATTGTGTCGGCATTGATGCGCCTACGATATGATGATCATGATATGGTGGCCTACCCAGAAATTGCATCGGCCCCATATGTGCGCGGGTCACAACTTACCACAATGCCAATTCCGCAGGATTGGGCACGAGGATTGAAGCAAGATGGCTTGTTAGGGCTCATAAACATGCCGCACTTCGGGTGGCTGGCAGAAGTTAATGCGTGTGTAAAATAGCTGCTTGCTTGCTTCCATGGTGGTTCGTTGTGGTTGGATAGAGAAATTCCGGTTACTGTTGATTTGATCTCCCACATTACCAGGTTGTCTAAAGATGGAGTCGACCCATCGCAGTACTTCCAAGGGAAGGCGAACGATAAAAAGTGGGCAGGACAACTGGTAAAGAAATATGGCTTGGAAACGGATGACCGTGGGTATCACACCGATAGTATTAATGATCAGGCGGTACTCACCAGTACCAAGATTTTATCTTGCAAGGTGGTTAGGGGTGGTCGACCTAACCTGTGAAACTCGGGGATTGTCGCATGTGCAGTACAATGTGCGGAGGGCGTTCAAATGAATTGGTCCTTGTTTCTATTAAATCAGTTGGCAGAGGATGTTGCGGCAGTTCAGGCCGGCAAGGGATGTTGCTGGCTGCTACTCTTGATTGCATTTGTGGCTTGGAAGGAGCCTGATGTGTGCAAGGGCATGGAAGTTGTAGCTGCAAAAGAGCAACGGGGTGTGCGCTATCAGAACTTATGGTATGTACGGGAACCTGAGCGACTCCGGGATTTCCAATTGCTATTCTGGCTCTATTGGGAGATGCTTTGCAATGCAGCAACAAAGGTACCACGGATATCCGAAGAAACTGCGGCAAAGTTTAAGCCAATCATGGAGTTTGTAGTTCGGTCGCATGCTATTTACGTGCAGGCAAGGCGTGACCCCAGTCAACAATGGTTGCTGACCCCTTACAAGGTAATGACTGAAGCATTTGAGGTTGTCGTGAACGACTGGAAAGCGGAATGGTGTGAACCTGTGGCATTGGCCGAGATTGAGGCTAGAGGGCTGGCAAAGGGTCCAGAAGATCTTATATCGGCACAGGACCCGTAGAGTCATCATGATTCCGATCAAGAGTCCATCAAAACACCGACGGATGATGACAATGACCGCGTCTTGGAAGAGAACAGAACGAAAGGGCACCAGGACCCGACAACAATCAGTGGGTTGCCCCTGCTGACGGAAGCACACTTGGGTCGACTTATCAAAGTAATCACGAATGCATCCACCGCAACAGCTCAGAAGATGACGAGGGCGATAGATGAAGGATTCCATGCGCTCACAGCTCATGTGGAATCTTTGTATGGCATGGTTTCGCGGAGGGCACCAGAAGACACAGTGGCACCACAAGTTAGCACAATTAGCACCGAGCCACGGGTCAGGAATGTAGAGATTCCCTCGATTGCGATTGTGACTAAAGATGAGGCAGTGAACGCCTTGATGTAGCAATTGGAGAAGGTGACCATCAATGTGAACGCATTGCCAGCGGAAGGATTGACCACTATGCAGGCAGCTACTAGCCAGGAGACAATAGACTGGTTGTGGCAGATTAGTGGTATGTGCGTACGATTGCAGGAGAGCGAGGCTGACGCAGAGCATACCATTGCAGAATTGAATGATAGGGTTGCTTCAGCACAGCAGGTTGTGGATGAGCTCGAAGAAGACATTAAGAAAGAACGGGATGAGAAGGCTCGCGAAATAGAAGGACTAAAGAAGGAACACGATTTCCTGATTGCGGAGAAGGCCCGTCTGTGGGAGCAAAGCGTGCGGGTCGAGACGGATATTGTTGAGGCATGTCAGCATGTGCAGGAGCTGATTAAAGAGTCAGATGTGCTCCAATGGGTGCAGCGACTGGGGAATGCCATTGTCCAGTTGCGGCAGGAGAATCAAGATTTGAAGGCTCAGGTGAATCCTGGTACGCCTCAAGTTGAAGTCGACGACAGAAAAAGGGCGATTGAGGAGGTCGCAACTCAGATGGAGGAGCTTGAAAAGGCCGCGACGAAGCTCACAGCCGATACCATACAGTTCTGGAGCCAAATTGTCAAGGATGAGTAGGTTGACCAATTGATCAAGTATCAGTAGGACGTAGAAGGACAGTTGGTGACACTTAAGGCAGCTGTGTGCACAATTCCACCCATGGAACAGGTCGCCAAGTCTCAGGACTTAAAGGAATTGCAGCAACAAGTCACCAAGGTTGATGAGAGCCAGAAGAAGCGTGCTGCGTAGCTGGAGCAGTTTCAGGAGGTTGGGGGATAGTTCACGACCAAGGCTTGTGAAGTCCTTCAGGCAGTACAGAAGGGTCGCCAACAGGTGATGGCAAAGCTCACTATGCATCCGTCTACCGAGGATGTGGTCGACAGTTAGGTGGCGACTATAGAATTCAAGGAAATGGTGACAATAGTCACGCAGCAGTACGAGGACTTCAAAGTGAAGATCACAAAATACACCATGTCCAGTTGATGTGGCTCGAGGGCGAGCCATAAGATTGTGTTGGGGGCCTGTTGGCAGGCGGTTTGGTAAGAAAGAATCACAACATCGCTGATGCTGTGACACATCAGAAGAGGTCGCGAAAGGAAGAAGGATGAATTATTTTATGTATTTTTGAGTCGATTGTACTGCAGAATGCGGGTTTTTGGGTCATAGGACCATATGATATGTAATTTTGGGTTAATTGTACCGCAGTAGGTGGGTTTTTGGGTCATTTGGACCGCGTCAGTTAGATTTCGGGTCATTTGTCCAATTGTCGGTTAGGAAGTTTTTAGTAAGTGGACAAGCATTGTAAAGGCGGAAGCCTATATATAGACATGAGTTGTAAGTGTTGGATAAGATGATCGGGGTAAGATTTATGGATGTTGTTTGTGCATCTTTGAGTCTATATGTGAGATCAAGAGATATTGCTGAAATCTGGTTTTGCGAAGATGTTGTATCAGGGTTTTTCTGAAGTAATATGACATGACGGAACCGTTTGGTGAAATTCCCTGCGTACCTTTTATGTTAATGCATGTTGCGATAATTTCTTGCTACAGTTAATACTTTAATGTTATACCACTCACGATGAATGTTTTGATGTTAATCTTGAATGCATAGATCTGTTTTGAATGCTGCGATAATGCTAAGTAATTGTTGCTGCAATCATCCTCCTTCATTCGGCGGAAACATGGTTCTGTCCACTCTTCCTTGATCGCCTCGGGTGAGACCTCATTTGCTTTGCAGGTGTTGCTGGACAGGGTAAAACCTGTCTAGGCCGGTGCTCAGGGAGATCGCGGTGGGTTGGTGTCGACAGTGATGGGAACCCCTGTCAACTGGGTTTGAGTCAACACTACCACTCTTGAAGTAGAAAAACGTTCTTACATTTTTCA
This sequence comes from Larix kaempferi, assembly GCA_027924585.1. Lineage (NCBI taxonomy): Eukaryota > Viridiplantae > Streptophyta > Pinopsida > Pinales > Pinaceae > Larix > Larix kaempferi. Next base: position 8,720,665 of record BSBM01000402.1, read on the forward strand.
CAGTTGCAACCTTATTTCAACAACAAAAATTTCAGAAAGAAATTATCAATGGATCAGAACTTTTACCGTGTATGTAGGAAAATGCTCGTGGCTTAGGCATATTAGTTGTGTTTTATTTAAGAGGACATTCGAACTACAACTCAAGTGGATTATGTGTGTCCCTAAACACATAAACACAATTCTACACATCATACCTACAGTGGCCCTAAATGCCAAAACAAAGTACCTATCCTAGTTTAGAGTCTAGACGTTGAGATAACATCCTTGTTTAAAGTACCTACTTTAGCAATAAAATGACTTTGACATTAGTATAGTTTGTGATTGGGAATAGTCTGAAACCAACATATGTTATCAAGTTTGTTGGTAGCAGGGAGCAGGATTAGGAGATGGAAGTAGGAACAAGAGCAGGAGTAGGAAGCACAATTTTCAAAAGCTTCCAGAAGTGGAGCTTTTTGGGAGCATTTTTTATATAATATATATTTTGATACATATAAATTAAAAAAACAGTAAAATGTCGAATTAGTTGCAAACAAGATGAAAACATATATTTCATTTAACAAATGGAATAATAATGAATCATTAAAGCATCAACCATTTGGTACACATATAAGAACAATTATATAGCAGTTATAGCATTGTCATCAAATGAAACCATAACATCAACCTTCAAGTTCCAACATATAACAATTGTCATCAACAAATGTAACAGATAACATCAACCATGAAATGAAACAGAGTATCATATTCATTACCAAATAGTTGTAATATGCAGTGAACAATTAAAAGTTCAAGCTTAAATTGGCATATAACGTTTATAAAATAGGACATCATTGTTAACATTGAATTTACCCTTGGAGAATGTTGGACTTCTCCTTAGTCCATCCTGGTTGTTCGGCATCGACAATTCATGAACACGTTCTTAGTCGGTTCTATGGCCATGATCCTTTACACCAGAGTTGTTAGATTTCAATTCCAAAGTTTCAGTTACGTTACAGAGTTTGAATTTAAGAGATCAATGTTTCCAGGGGGATGGTACAGGATTGTGCTATTGTTAGCAAGTTTTCAGTGGTTCTGTCTATATTTGTTCATGATGGAAAACATCAATTTTGCTCAAATTTCTATGTTTTGTGGAGGTCACTACTATTTTAAACAAGTGACATGTCGCATATTTTGATGGTTTAGTGTACTTCTCTTTGGTTCAGTGTAGTTCTGTTTGCTGGAGTCCTGAAAACTATTGTCTGCTGAATTTTGGATGGATGTGAAATTCTATTTTCCTCAAATGAGGTTTGATGAGGTTGGAACCTATCTCAAAGATCCTGAAATAATTAATGATTTTATTAAAAAATTAAGTAAAAGGGTAGACCATTTGGTCATATTACAACCCTAAAAAAGTGACGAACAACAACCTTTTCCAATTCTGGGCATGCCTCAGTCCCCAAGCATCCCTTAAACAATAGTTATGGGCACATAAACAGTGGTAGATAAGACTATTTCTCAGATAAGATGTATATACTATTTGAATTCCTTTACAGTGTGCATGTTTCCTCTGACGATGACTGATGTAGGATCATTTGACAAATGTCAATGAAACTTGAACGATAACTTCTCTCAATTGGGGAAATATCCTTAACATAGCCAGCGTGCTAGTTTATGGGAATTATATTTATTTTTCCGTATCGATAATGAAGCTTCAGCGAGACCTTGCCTGATGTGAGGAAACCTGATTAGTATATCCAATGTGCCAGTTTAGGATAGTTAAGTTAGTCTTTCCTTATTCTCATTATATGTTAGTTTATCTTCTTTTTCCATTTGTCTACTTGAGATGAGCACAAGATGAGTTTCCTTGAGATCACTCATCCAAGTAGAGCTCCTACCTTCTATGGGTGTTTCATGTATCATTGTAATCATTATTTTGAGGTGAAAGAGAGGAAAGTAGCTTGATGTATATAATTGATGGTTGTTGGTTTGTGATTGTAGAATTCTTACTTTTCATATTTATAGTACGTCACTTGTTGGATAGATCCAAGATTTAGATATGCAATGTCTACACTCTTCATCTATACTCCCATGCTTTTAGTTTTTGGAAATCAAAATATTTGGTTGATGTTTTTTAATGTTTTAAGTTTCATCTTTAAAGTAAAATCTTTGAGTGAAGACTAGAGAGTTGTTACCATGAATTAAAATTAACAAGTTTGTCTATTTTATTGGAAAATGTATTGTCTCTACAAGATTTTTTTTATCAGTTTCTAGTTTACTGTATATTTCATTATTTCTTGAGTATATTTTCTCCACATTTTGCAGAGACACTCTAAAGTGTCCACATTTTGATATTTTCTTTTTTAGGCACCCGAGACATGGATGGATTCAACATTGTCCAAGATTATGCATTTGACTGAAGAAGCACAACTTAACAAACCAAAATTACAGAGATGGCTTGATGAATTTGGACAACATTACAGCCAAGCCGTTGTGGTGGTATCAGCTGTAGTGGCTCTTTTTGGGCCATTTGTATTCAAGTGGCCATTTATAAGTACTCCATGTTAGTAAGCAACATATATGGCCCGTGTTGGAAGGTGCCATATGCATGTACTGACTGTAATATCCCATAAGAAAAGTGATTCACAAATTTAATTTTTTTAGAGTGTATATTATTGCAGCATACAAATTCCGAGAATTTCATGACATACAAGTTAGAGTTCGGGATGCACAATGAAATTGTACCTAGTAATAGCCATCCTAATCCATGTCCTGATCTTCATAATATTCATCAACATCACCTTCATAGCTTAATTTATAGATATGGATTTTGGATATTTATATGTATCTTTTACAAATAACTTATTAGGATTTAGTTACTATATAGAAAGGATTAGTTCCTCTGGTTTTAAAGTTTTCTTCTTTGAGGAAATGGAGTTGAATTTTTGTTATCAGAAAGCTCCAAAGTCCATTCTCCCATCCTATTCCATCTTTGGAAACTTCTGGGAGAGTTATCAGAAAGCTCCAAAGCCCATTCTCCCATCCAATTTCCATCTTTGGAAAGACATTAGAGCACTTCAATTTCATAAAGTATGTCCTTCATTTTTGGTTGTTGGTTGAGCATCTTGGAAATTGCATAGCGTGATTGTTATTACGCAAATCAGTACTTGGTTAACTTAGAAGAATGCTTCCTCTTTTTATAAAAAAACTGGAGTGCATTGCTATTCATCGTTTCATTTCAATTTTTTTTTCAATGTAGGTGGTGAACCTGGATTCCATACTATGCTCTCTTGCAACTAACCAATGTTTGGTTGACCAACTATTAACTAGGCTTCTAATTCCATCATACTTCCTCTCCAAAGTGCCAGTATCCTAGGCATGCAATCGTTTCATTACTCTGGTAAAAAGAATTCCCCTCGTAGCAGCAAATTTTTTTGAATATGCCCTATCTGAAGGCATGCAAATCTTAATTAGTCTTCTCATGATACTGACAAATTTAGATACCAAGGAAAAAGAAGGCATCTTGCTTGCGGTTAGAAATCTTTGTTGCATCTTAGCCAGCAACCAGTCATGCAAGATAGCCCTTTGTGAGTTATTTTCATCTGATAACTTCAATTGCATGTTAAGTTTTGCTAGTACTCCATCAGCTTACATAGCTATATTGAACATTGCGTCAATTATTCCACCCAAAGACATATCAGAAGTTGTTAAACATTGTACCCAACTTATCATGGACTATAGCGTTGTTCTTCAAAATAAAACAAAACAGCAAGAATTTATAGCAGCTCATAAGTTAATACTTCCATGGGGCGGGTTTGATGATCTCCTAGAAACTTTGTCAAAACTTCTCCAGAATGCCTCAAATATTGCTAGTTCTGGCAACGTTGCAAGTGAAGTGAATAGGTCAAAACAAGATAGATCACGAAAATCACAAAGGAAAACTAAATGGCCAGTAAAAATATCCACGAAATGGAATATGATGAAAGGGAGAGACCAATCTCATCAATCTGGCAAGGACCATAATGAAGAAATTCTTACCATTTCCATAGCAGCTGCATGGTAGGTAGAGAACTTACTTGCAGAGGAGGACACTCGAAAGGCCTTATTAGCATCTTCAAAGTTAGAACATCTTTCTTCTGGCCTCAAACTTACTGTTCAAATGATTTTTCATCTGCATTCCGACTTTTCTGACTGCATGGTTGTGTCACCTCTTCGAGCATATATGGCTCTAACAATGCATGCATCTCTTCAATGGAGATTTCTCAAAGGTGCAAAATATTCTTCCAGCAAAACCAAGAATAAAGATTTGGGCACTTCAGCTGCTTCATCTACTGTAAGTGTTAATTATATATTTTACTTGTATTGTTTATTAATTTTATTTTCAAGAAGCTCTATGTTGGTCATGGCAAATTGATGAAACCCATAATTTCAATTGCCATGGACTCATCACTCATGTATTAGTTATATAGAGTAATTTAGAATAAGATTCAGGGACTGCCTTCTCTGTAGCTACAACCAAAGAGTTGAAATCATCATAGGCAACTGAAAGGAAGTTTTGTCACCTTTGGTCACTAGACATGTAATTTGTCGAATTCCTTAAAACAAAATACATGTGTATGGGTATTCCATTCTTCTTCTAGAATCTAATCCTGTTTCTTCTCTTTGACTAGTACCTCACTAGGGACTATAAAACATTATTGACAACTGTCTCTACACGTCTGGTGAGAAATTGGTTCATTCTCCATATGTAGCAAGTGTGCAACAACAACCATATAGCTATATAGGGACCATTATGGTTCTAGTGGCCAACCCTGTCCCCTCTACAGGGATAGCTTGCATCTCTCAGATGCACAAGATTGTCCCCTCTTTCAGTGTACTCTATTTTGTACATACCTTAGATTTTATAAACAAGTTTGTAGTATGTACACACAAAGAACAATCAGTGCTAGTCAAGATAGAAGGATGCTTAAGTTCGTGCACTGAAGTTTCATGTGGTAGAGTGAGCATCATCTATCAACTTTCTAGGTGCATTTACTTGCAGTTGTCTACCGGTCTGTCTGCAGCTCCTTTACTACCATGTTTACTTTCCCACAACTCTGGAATTTGCTATCACTTGTATAACTAGAATATGATGAAGCAATGTTTCCATGGCCAAAGAGTCATGTATAACTTAGAAATTGTCATCTGGAATTTTGATCTATTCTGTGGTCTCTTGTTATGTATGAATTTGTATGAGGGTGAATTATAGAAAATTCTGTCACCAACCATGCCTAACATTAGCCTTACCCTGCCTTATGAGTCTATACTATATAGAGATAAAAGCTGATTGATGATATAGAACATATTTCTATTATGGTGTCTTGAATTTCCAAATTACTGTGTATGTAGATCTAACCATTAGTTTTTTCTAGTTTGATCTAATCTCAAGATATGCAGTGTTGACACTAATGAGTTTTCATACAGTGCTTTATTTAAGTAGATCTGCTGACAGTTAACCTATTCTTCAGTTATTAGCTGTAGGAATCAATTCTTTGAGTGCAAATCTGCTCACCATGTCACGAAGTTTAACATGATATCAGAGTTGTAGCTCTGAAATATTCCAAGAATCTGTGTATGGTTAAGCTGTCAGGAATATGGAAATTTCAATTTGCATATGAAATTATGAATCATAAGTCTGAATATGATAAACCAAGTGGAGATTCAAATTACATATTTGATATTGATAATAGATGTGAGATATGTGCATTGTCATACTACATCCAAAATTTTCCTAATGGCATGCCCAAATATGAAATAGAAAATTCAGAAAACATTGAACAATGAACATCATAGCTTATTTGGCTTCCTAGAGCCATCTCTGCTAGGCCATCTACATATGCAACATCAATTCCATCAGCATTTGAGTGTCCCGGGCCTCCCCAAAATCGAGGTACCTCGTCCCCAAGCGTCACTAGGTGTCCCCAAAATCAAGGTACCCCATCCCTTCTTTGATTCTTGAGTTCAACTCGTGGTAAATTTAATACATTTCAAGATTACCTGATGAGAAGCAGTTATTTGCAAATTTGAAAGATTCTTTGATTGACCAATATTATATTTGGTAATAGGTTTTTAGCTGCTACATTATTTACTTACTGTGCATGTATGAGATGGTGTTTGGTCTGAGCTCTTCTGCAATAAGCCTATAACTTTAAAGTACTGTTTACTATTTAATTTTTTAATGAGTAAATGGTTGGAATGCTAAACAAGATTCATTGTCTGTACCGATCTTAGGTCTTTACAAAGGTGGAGTTTGGAAGATTCATGTGGAATTACAAGCTGGTTATCCATACTCACCACCATCAATTGGTTTTGTGAATAAGATCTACCATCCCAATATCGATGAGGCGTAAGTACCCACTCCAAATGAGTGAAATACTTTTCAATTTTGTTACTTCACATAGCTAATTCATTTTAATTTAGTCATCAATTTCAATTGTGTTGGTTCATGTTTGATCTTTGGATTTTGTTGGGGTCACATATTGAAGAAGGGATTCTATCGGGATTTTGCAAAGGAGCTTCTGCAAATTCTGCTAGAATTTTAGTTGGGCATGAGTTTCCACCAATCTCTCTTCTTGTTGCACTCCCACTTCTTGTTTCTCCAATTTGGCTTCCCTTGTTTCACCATTAGAAGAACTTCAAGATATTTCATTTAGCCTCAGACTGACCCCTGCCACAACTAATGGACATTCCCATGGCATTCTCAGTCAATAGCCAAATGCATAGGATATCCCACCCCATTCCCGTGTCCTCGGTATGCAGGGGATGCATCCTCATGAACTCTAGCGATTTTGTAGAAAGCATATTAACTATTTGGGTGCACTCACCAAAGATCATATGGCTCTACTAGATCGATTGTCCCTACTCTTCCCTGCCTTCTTAGATTCCAATGAAGGATTTAAGAGCTTTAGAAATTTTTGGGACAATAATTAGTGTCTTTAGTTGTATTTAGTGTCTTGGAGTTGTAGAGGTCCACATCTGAGACATATCTAAATTGTTGTGTTTTACTTATCCCATATTCACTTGTTTGTATACCATGAAGGTATCCAATCCTCCAAGGTGCCTTGGGAGGCTCTAAGCCTCCAGGGCCTGTTGTAGGCCCTCGATAGGCCTTGGGGGCTTGAATACCCAACCAATCGTGCCTATTACAGGCCTTGGGGGGTTTAGTCAAGCCCACGGTATCATGGCAATATACTAGGTAGATATATAAAGGGGTATAAAAAATGTAAATGAAAAAATGGATACATACAATATATAGGGAAAATAGGGTTTTTTTTAAATTGGGAAGGCATATTGGGAGGGGGTTAAAAAAATGATTTTGGGAAGTTTTTTCCCAATATTTTTTGAAATTAGGGGTATTGTTTCATATGCCACGAACATACGTGCTAAGGTAGGAAGTCATTGAGTGAAGTCCCTATGCTCCCAAGGCATGTGCTTGAATTCTCCACCAATGGAAGCAAGCAAATCTAGAAACTCTATGAACATTTCCTTCATACCAAACATGGTGAGAACAAATCCAAAAATATGAAGATCATCCTGGAACTTGAAATTCGATCCAGCTGAGGTAGGATCAACTCCAGGAATGTGTAGATGGTTCTTTGATATCTCCTTTGAACCAATGTAGGTGATATCAAAACCAAATCCACCAAAATATGCCCGAGACTTGAACCCAAGCGAATGGTAGTGTCCTCCATCTTCAGTGAAACTCTGAGAACATGTGCTAATGATTGAATAGAAGTACATAGGAAGCATGCGATCAAGGAGGTTGAATGCATCACCTCCAAAATATAACTTAACCTCCAACTTGGTGGTCACCATAAGTAATGCAACACCAAAAGGTAAATTATGTTTTGAAGATGTTTCTAACAGTTTATTAAATGAAGAAATGCGCAGGAAATCTGTGGTAGAGGAAATGCCAAATACGGAGGCATTAACCCTTGGTGATCGTGGAAGGAAACCATATCAAGACAAATCAAGGAGATCAATTTCAAGAGGCAGGTCAAAGTCCAAGCATGGAAGAATAACTTGCTATCATTGTGGAAAACAAGACCATATTAAAAAATATTGCAAAATATTAAAAGGGGAACAAAATGAGCAAAATGCGGCCAACAACAACAAAAATGAATTAATTACTGCCATTGCATCAGAAGGTGAAGTATTAATTACCATTTCTTATGAAGATGCATGCCTTTATACTTCAAGTCATGATACTGATTGGATTTTAGATTTTGGTGCCTTTTACCATGCTACTCCAAGTAAAGATCATTTTATTTCTTATAAATCTGGTAATATGGGTAAGGTTCGCTTGGGTAATAAAAGCCTTTGTAATATTGAAGGACTAGGAGACATTTGAATAAAAGCAAAAGATGGTTGTAGTTTATTGCTTAAACAGGTCAGGCATGTACCAGATCTTGGAATGAATCTAATTTCCACTAGGAAACTAGATGATGAAGGCTTCCACATAGTGTTTGGCAATGGAAGCTAGAAAATTGTAAAGGGTTCACTCATTGTGGCAAAGGGGCAGAAAAATGACACTCTCTACACAGTAAAATCAAATGTGGAGAAATCAAATATTGTTGGTGTTGCAAAGGAAGAGTCTACATCAAACTTATGGCATAAAAGACTTGGGCACATGATTGAAAGAAGATTAAAAATCCTTGTTGCGAAAAATCTTTTACCTAGAATAAAAGGTACATAAATTAAATTTTGTGAGCATTGTATTATGGGTAAACAGAAAAGGATGTCATTTATAAGGGATGCTCTAAAAGGGATACAAAAATATTAGATATGATTCATTTTGATGTTTGTGGTCCAATTAATGTAAAATCACTAGGAGGGGCTGCTTATTTTGTTACTTTTATTGATGATGCATCAAAAAAGGTGTGGGATTTCCCTATAAAGAGAAAAGATCAAGTTTTTGAAACTTTTCAGAAATTTCATATGGTTGTTGAAAGGGAAATTAACAAATTATTGAGATGCATTAGAACAGATAATGGTGGGGAATTTTGCTCCAATGCCTTTGAAGAATATTGTAGTAAATATGGTATAAAACATGTAAAAATTGTTCCCCGTAGCCCGCAGTAAAATGGAACAATTGAGAGAATGAATCAGACAATAATGGAGAATGTGGGAAGTTTGCTTTCAAATTCTGGTTTTCCTAAATCTTTTGGGGAAGAGGTTGTTCATACTGCTTGCTACTTAATAAATCGTTCCCCCACAACTACATTGGATGGAGGCATTCCTGAAAAGGTATGGATTGGTGAGGATTTATGTTACAATCACTTGAGAATTTTTGGTTGTGAAGCATATGTGCATATTCCTAAGGAACATAGGTCCAAGTTGGATGAAAAGTCATTTAAATGCATTTTCTTAGGTTATGATAATGAGTTAGGATACCGGTTATGGGATCCTATAAAAACGAAACTGATTAGAAGCAGAGATGTCATCTTTAATGAAGAAAAAATGTTTAAATCTACTGACAAAGGTGTGGAGGTGCAACAAAAGTTTGTTGAAATTCAAGAACAAGAAGAAAATCAACCACCATTACAAGAAAATGTTGTTGGAAATAATGAGCAGCCATTGCAGCAAAATGATGAACAACAGGAAGAGTATGAAGAACAACAAAATCGATAGCCATTAGGAGAAATATTGCCTCAAAATTTACCAATTCGCAGGTTTGCTAGGCCACACAGGCCTTCACAAAGGTATCCCCCCTCAAAATATATTTTATTAACTGATGAAGGTGAACCTACTTGTTTTCAGGAAGCATGTGAAGGATACAATAGTATCAAATGGAAAAAGGCTATGCAAGAAGAGCTTAAATCCCTACATATGATAATAAGACATGGGATTTGGTTGAATGCCCAAAAGGAAGAAAGGTTTTAAAGAACAAGTGGGTGTACTGAATAAAACATGAAGGCCAAGAAAATAACCAAAGGTTCAAAGCAAGGCTAGTGGTGAAAGGATTTGGGCAAGAGCAAGGTATTGATTTTACAGAAATTTTCTACCCAATTGTTAAAATGTCATAAATACGAGTTATTCTTGGTCTTGTTGCTACTTTAGATCTTGAATGTGAACAATTAGATGTAAAAACTGCTTTCCTTCATGGTGAATTGGAGGAGGAAATCTATATAGAGAAGCCAGAATATTTCAAGGTAAAAGGTAAAGATAATCTAGTCTACAGGTTGAAAAAGAGTCTATATGGGTTGAAACAAGCCCCTCGTCAATGGTATAAGAAATTTGACTCTTCCATGCTTGATCATGGTTTTAAAAGGATAAATGCAGATCATTGTGTATACATTAAAAGAGATGAAAATGGCAATTTCATTATCTTATTATTATATGTTGATGACATGTTGATTGTTGGACAAGATAAGAACATGATTAACGGGTTGAAGAAATATTTGGGCAGTCAATTTGCAATGAATTCTTTGGGCCCAACACAACAAATATTGGGCATAAATATTATGTGTGATAGAAATAACAAAAGGTTGTGGCTGTCACAAGAAAAATATATTGAGAAAGTGCTTGAGAGGTTCAATATGAAGGATGCCAAGCCATTTGGTACACCCCTTATTGCCCACTTCAAACTAAGTATTGATTTATGCCCTCATGATGACATGGAGAAGGAAGAAATGAGAAAGATTCCTTATTCTTCAATGGTTGGTAACTTGATGTATTCCATGATATGTACATGGCCAAATATTGGACATTCGGTGGGATTGTGAGCAAATTCCTTTCCAATCCAGGAAAACAACATTGGGAAGCAGTAAAGTGGATTTTAAGGTATATTAAGGGAACTATTCATCATTGTTTATGTTTTGGTAATAATATTGTTCTTGAAGGTTTTACATATGCATATATGGATGGAGATGTGGATAGTAGAAATTCCACCACTGGTTATATATACACTTTTGCAGTTGCAGCAGTGTCTTGGGTGTCTAAGCTACACTGAAAGTAGTGTCTCTCTCCACAACGGAGGCATAATATATGGCTGCAACATATGCTTGCAAAGAAATTTTGTGGATGGAATGATTCCTAGGAGATTTGGGAATAAAATAGGAAAAGTATGTGTTGTATTGTGATAGTCAAAGCGCTATTCACTTGGAAAAAAATCCAACGTTTCACTCAAAGACCAAGCACATTGATCTAAGGTATCATTGGCTTCAGCAAGTGTTGGAAGAAGTGAATTTACACTTGGAAAATATTAATACAACTGAGAATCCTGCATATATGCTCACTAAAATTCTACCAAGAGATAAGCAAGAACTTTATAGAAGAATGGCAGGATTGGAGGTGACTTGATGCAAGATGGTGAGGGAATGGATCAGTAGCTCATATTTGGTTTCAAGTGGGAGATTGTTATGTGTGAAACCAAATATTATTAAAATAAAATAAATAGTTTTCACTTTTCATTTTCCGATTGTATTACTAGAATTAACTAAATTAGTTGTATAATTTTTCCGACCATAGTTTTGGGAAAAGTGGTTTTTTGGCCCATGGTTTGTGGCCGTGGTATTAGTTCATTGAAACAATATAAATAGGTATTGTTGGTATAACATTTGTGTGCTAGGGAGATACAAGCTTGAAGTAGTTGGGCCAAAGTATTATGATGGATGTATATGGTTTGTAAGTAATAAAAGTTATTGATCCTTCCCTCCCCGTGGTTTTTCCCATATTGGGTTTTCCACGTAAAATTTGGTGTTCAATTTTTATCTATGTGAATTATTTATTTATGTCCATATCTTAAATTTTATGTGATGTTAATAATTAATTATTAGATCTAGATCTAAATTGGTAGTATTATTCAGAAGTGGCATTAGATCTATGATCTGGAATGGTTGTATTATTTGGCACATATTTTAGATCTGCTAAGTAGATATATTATATTAGATTTGGAAATTGGAAATTATTAATTGTTGTTGTTTTTCTAACAATGTTGGTTGGTATGATGATAAAGAACAACTCGCATGCATGGAACTATGATGACTATCCCATGAAATGGAACTATTTGTGCCAACCCATGAGTAAAACACCTTGGAGATAGTGCAAGAAGATCTACCAGTTTCCGTGGAAGGAATATTCATTACATGAGCTGGAAATTATTGGGATTAATTGTGGCTCCAACATGAAAAGAAGATGATAGTGCCTATGCACAATGGTATAGTGATATGTTTGGGAGAGGGCATGATAGTAGATATGGTGGTTTTTTAGATTTAGTTTACTTAACATTTAGCGGAAGCAAATAGATCTAAAGATGAGGTAAGGAGTTTGTTTAAAGGTACATAGTTGGGAATCAACTAGTTTGAAAATGGGATTTGTGAATGGATTACAAAACATGTTAAGGAAGAAAATAGATCTAATGATTTAATCAATGCAATTTAGCACACAACACAATCTTGGCGAGACTTTGTGTTAGATTGCTTCATTTGCTAAATGATCTATTTGCATTGATAAGATATTTAAAAGGATTAAATTCATCCAACAAAATACATATACATAATACTGGTCATATAAAATTTTGACATGATTGCAGGAACCAACATGGATCCTTCTCAAATATGGATCTACCATGCGTTGAGAGGGATCAAATCCCCGAGGTGCAAACCCTTCATCCACTTTTACACACTGAAAAAATCTTTGCACCTCGAGGGATTTGATCCCTCTTGGTGCATGGTAGATCCGGAGTTGAGATGGATCTATGCTAGTGAGGTAAGGATTTTGTCTAAAGGTACACGATTCTTGATCTTAATGGAAATCAAGTCATCTTGTTTTATGAATGTGGGATAAAAAAAATAAAAAATTAATGCATAATAATTACAAAAATGTTTTAATCTATGCTTGCTAGAAGTGAAAACTACAAAATAAACATGTGTTTATATATACCATATATTATTTCTAATTTTATTGGTTTTATGTTCATGTAGCATAAATGTGGAATTTAATTTTGGAGGGAAAAATTTTGACAAAAATTTTAGAATATTTTGGAGGGAAATAAGATTGTTGAGGGTTGACACAATTGCACTATTCTATTTTGTTGGAGAAGTGAGGGAAAATCTCATTCTCAGACTTATTGAGATTGGGCTGTCATTTTATTTTTGAGTGAGAAATCATGGACTCATTATAATTAAATTCAATTTCTAAAGCATCAACATCTTCTCCACGTGTTTCTTGTGTTATTCCAAGTGGGGATTCTAAAGGAATTGAACAAGATGATGAGAATTTTCCACCAAGCGAGGATTTTAAAGGAACTGATGGTGATTTTCCTCCAAGTGATGATGTTAGAGGCACTAATGATGATTTTTCTCCAAGCGATGATTTTAGAGGCACCAATGATGATTTTCCTCCAATTGATGAATTTAGAGGCACCAATGATGATTTTCCTCCAAGCGATGATTTTAGAGGCACCAATGATGATTTTCCTCCAAGCGAAGGTTTTAATGGGATTGATGATGATTTTTATCCAAGCGAGGATTTTAATGGGATCGGTGATGATTTTCCTCCAAGCGAGGATTTTAATGGGACCGATGATGATTTTCCTCCAAGCAAGTATTTTAATGGGACCGATGATGATTTTCCTCCAATTGAGGATTTTAATGGGTTTGATGAATAGTTTCCTCCAAGCGAGGATTTTAATGGGATCGATGATGATTTTCCTCCAAGCGAGGATTTTAATGGGACCGATGATGATTTTGGTGAAGATGAAGACAACAATAAAGATGATGATTTTCCTCCAAGTGAGGATTTTAATGGGGCTGATGATGAATTTTCTCCAAGCGAGGATTTTAATGGGATTGATGATGGTGGTGGTGAGGATGAAGGGACCAATAATGATGCGTATCATGATTTTCCTCCAAGCAAGGATTTTAAGAGCATCGATGATGATCGTGGTGAGGATGAAGACACCAATAATAGTGATAATGATTATCCTCCAAGTGACGATTTCAAAGGAACCAATGATGATCGTGGTGAGAGTGAATACACCAATAACAATAATAATGATTATTCTCCCATTGACGATTTCAAAGGCATCGATGATGATTGTGTGGATGAAGGAATCGATAGTGAAGATAATGATTTTCTTCCAAGCGATAAACTTGTTAGTGATGAGGATAATCATTTTCCTACTGAATTTGGTGATGAGATTTTCAATGAGGGGGATGGTATTTCTCATTGTGATGAATACATTCATTCTAATGAGTATGCTATTGCAAACATAATGGTCTAGGAAATGTAGAAACAAAATGCAACAACGAGCAAGATTAAGTGTGGGACTAGACCTTTTTATATCAATCCAAAGCATTCAGTTATACAAGGTCTAGGAAAGAATTGCTCACAAGTCCAAGTTCTATTACTAATTTGATTTTGAGAGAGTGTTGTCAAAATAGTTGTTTGAAAGGTATAGACTACAATTATGCCTTGGAGAAAAGGAATGCATCTTTGTGAATGAAAAAAAATATGCAAAATTCATATTTAGTGGGGTGCATGATTTGTACAAAGACAAGTTATGATTACGCATTGGAAATATTTTGCTTTGTAGAAATGCATTGAAAAGAATTCATTCAATTGGTAATCTTTGCTTATCAAGAATCCATACAAGACTAGAAAAGGATCCTACATTTTATTCTGAATATCCTCAGGGATGAATTAGTAGGCCATCAACACACATTGCAATGTCATGGATGCATGACTTCTTTTCCATGCATGGAGAAAGTATGAAAAATAGAGAAACAATATACATTCCAGATAATTTCACAAGGCGGGAAATATACAACTTATACAGGGAATATGTTGAAGGTGTTGAAGGAAATGGAAATTTCATCAAATATGCATATTGTACAAGAGTATGGAAAAAAAGGTTCAACAATGTCTGCATTCCTAAGAATTAAAGGATGGGGATTTGCAGTACATGTGCTTATCTTAAACATAGAAGGGATAGAAAGAGGTATGTCTTTACAAATTTATTTGTTCTTGGATTACTACCAACTATGAAAACTCCTTATCAAGATTTTAATTTTATGGTATTTGTAGATTCCATTATCAATGCACTTCAAGCACATCATAATCAACAATCAAGTGAATGACAAAAGTTGTACAAACATCGCAAGAATTGTTATGATACTCCACATAAGTATATGGGTTTGATAATTGATGACACATATTAGTAAAAAAAAACACTTTTCCATATTTTGTCCATATACCAAAGGGTTTAGAGGACAATTTTATTCAGTTTCACTTGGTTGGTTGTATGGGTTTTAATGGTCGGATGTCTCCAACTGTTTACTTTACAGCTTCAAATATCCATAATGATGCAAATCTAACCATCACCATAATTCAACATGTCCTTATTCATTGGTCGGGTGATCATCCTAAAGTTCTATATCTACAATTGGACAACACCAACTGGGAAAGCAAAAATCAGATCGTGTTTGGTTATCTAAACATGCTTGTTGAATTGAGAATTTTTCAAAAGGTAAGAGTTGGTTTCCTTCTTGTTGGGTATACACATGACCATATTGATCAAATGTATAGCCATTTTTCATTAACATTAAAGAGGAATAATGTTGGGATCCTACCATCATTAATTGAACTTATTAGAAAAGCATACCTTCCAGAGTCTCGTGTACACACATTAGAAGAAACTATTGACATGCATAGATTTATTTTGGGAATGCATGGTGAAGAAAGGTGTTTGAAAAACTTAATGACATTAGCTTTCAACATAAGTTTCATATAAAACATATTGATGGAAAAACACTAATATGGGGAAAGAAGTACTCAACTAGTGCAGAATGGGGGTACGAATCAGGTTTAGCATTTCTGAAATTCATCCCAAGTCATCAGATGTATGCTTCAAAATTATTATTATTGCAATTAGCTGCAGAGATTCATAATGCACGCCGACGTGATAGAGATGTCGATTCTTCTCAATGTTTGGAAGAAATAAAAAATTCTATCAAAGATACATATGAGTACTTTGATGTTGTACATTCTGCTTGGTGGGACTATTTTTTCATAGAGCAAATTGCCATAATTTCAAACTCTACAAATGGAGACATATTTTTGAAGACTCCATTTAGTTGGCCACAAAGTATGTCAAATGAAAAGGAGGAAACAAATGTTGAACCTCATGGTGTTGATCCTTCTCAAGCAGAGGAAATAGAAATGTATATTGGCTCTAGAAGATCACATGCACAACATGAAGCGATGGAAGACCTTTACAGTGGCTCAGTACAAGATAGTAAGGAGGGTTTCATGATTGCAGTCTTGGCTACAAATGATCCACATGATTATCCATTATGGACTTCAAAAGTTATGAAGGTCAATAAAAAAATGAAGAAGTTATATCAGTTGAAGTATATTGGTGTGCAACAGATACACACCTATTTGATGGCGTGTACAAGCCAGAGATGGTGGTCGAGAAAAAAGTTTGTAGAAAGAGAAAAAGAAAGGGTAAAAATATAAATCGTCACTGCATTAACATCTTGAAATTAGAGGATGTTGATATACTTTTTTATGAATTTCAGTTGACAAAGAAAAGAACTCTTTGCTCCATGACTATAGAGATTATCAAGAGGTTGTTGGCATGAGAAATAGTTGCAAGATGGGAGTCTACTAAACCAAGCCTTGGAATCAGAAGGAATCTAACATCTCAAATGTTGGGCATACATGTAGACTCAGATGGTGCACTCATTGATACTAGAAAAGAATATGGGTCATCTACATCTTCATCCAATCCTTCATCTAAAGATAATGTAGATTATGATGGGGTGTCAGAATCCATGAGTGTTTGAATAATTGCACATGAAACATTTTATATATTTTTGATTAATATGATGTTTGTGTGGAAAATCTAAAGGAGAGTTTGGCTTTTCATATTAATCATTTGTACTTTTTTTG
This sequence comes from Larix kaempferi, assembly GCA_027924585.1. Classification (NCBI taxonomy): domain Eukaryota; kingdom Viridiplantae; phylum Streptophyta; class Pinopsida; order Pinales; family Pinaceae; genus Larix; species Larix kaempferi. The sequence continues at coordinate 8,737,576 of BSBM01000402.1, forward strand.
GATTAATATATGATTTGATTATGAATATTATCATAATTTATTTGAATTTTTATGGAAAGAGTGGTGAAAATAATTTATTAAATCATTTGTGTTTAATATGCAAGTTTTACTAAAATTAAATAAATATGATTTTAATAGTTTCGGTTGCAATAATTATAGTTGCAAACAAGTTGTAATTTTAACTCTTGAAAAACAAACTATGATACCAATAGCATTAGTTTTCAATTTAGGGGTTGATTTTAAAGTTTTTGTTAACAACAATATGGATTTTTTAGGTCATGGCTATATTTTTAACAATGAAAAAAAAGGTGAATATAATAACACAAGAGTTTCTAGATAGGTTATGCTCCAAGAAGTGCTTACCTCCAACGACAACTTGATTACAGTCTGAAGGTTGGGCGTGGTGCAGGGGCTTGGGGTTAGTGGTGGTAGGATGGTACGAACTTAGGGGAGGGTCCCTTCCCCTCCTCCACGACATGAGAAGGAAACGATGAAGGAGATTATGACTGTGCAACTTCAGGAGGAAGGAATCAGAGGAGAGGGTTGCAGTCCTCAAGCGGAGATTTCTGCATCTGATCCAGGAAAAGGGGGGCAGGGGTCTTGCATTCCTAAATTGCTCAGTACTCATGTGGTCTCTGTGAATCCTACAGGGGTTAAGGAGCGTATTCAGCATATGACAGACCATGCGTTAATTGGTAAATTCATGGGAATCTGGCCCTCGGAGAAATCGCTAACGTGGTGGATTCATTCTAGTTGGAAACCTAAAGGAAACTTTGATCTCCTACTGGGTTCTAAGGGTTTCTTTACTGTGGTTTTTCTAATTGTGGAAGACAAGGACCGAGTATTTGAGAGAGGACCTTATTTCTACTACTCAGTAGGTTTATTCTTATGTATGTGGAAGGATCATTTTAACCCTGACAAGGAAGATCTGTCCAGAGCTCCGGTTTGGATTAGACTCTATTCATTACCAACTGAATACTGGGACCCTGAGATCTTGAAGGCTATAGGAGGTGCTCTAGGGAATTTTTTTTAAATCTCTAATCAAACTAAGTAAAGAAGGTATGTGTTATATGCTCGTCTATGTGTTTACATGAATATTTCTAAAACCCTACCAGAGGGGATCACTTTAACATGGGAAGAATCTGAGTGGTTTCAAACCCTAAATTATGAACATGTTCCTTTTCGGTGTCGACGATGTCATACCCATGGACATCTAGCTCGGGATTGTCATCTGAACCTCCCTGTGGAAATACCAGGTAGAAAACCTCAGGAACATCAAGATTCGGAAGGGTTTACCAAAATCTCTAATCAGCGAAGAGCGAGAAGGAGGCATAATGGTTTTGAATCAAGGAATAAAGGACCTAGTTTGAATTGTTTTGCTACGCTAGATCCCGATTTTCCAGACCCTCCTATTCCTATGGAAGCTCAGGAAGCTCCTCGTCCTGAGGCTGAAAGTCCAGTAGTGATACCTGAGATCAGTATGAAGAGTAATTCTGTTAGGAAAATCCCTCTGGAAGCAGAGCATATGGAGGAGGAGCCGGAGGAGATGGAACTAGGAGACCTGGCTCTTGATAGCATTGAAGAGGCCTGCAAAACCATTGAGGTTCATTCCATTCCAAATAATCAAATTAAACTATTGAAGGATGCGATTCTTAAAACGAAACCTACCCCCATCTTGGGGATTGGTCCCCTAAAATTCAAGGAGAGTAAAAGGAAGTTTAAAGAAGGAGGATCGAAGAGGGGAAGGAGATCCAACAAGGAGAGAATAGGGGAAATTGGGACTCGATTGGTTGACTCAAGTTAGTATCCTACGATCTAGGAAGCTCTTCTCTCTGTGCGATATAGTGCTTGATGAAAATTGTTTCATGGAATATTAGAGGGACTAATGGTCCTCATAAAAGAAAAACTCTGAAAAGTAAGATTATGAAGGAAAAACCTGATGTTGTTCTGTTACAAGAAACTAAGTGTTCGGGAGCATATCTGGAACTAAATGCTCGTAGCATATGGAAACATGGTAAGTGTATGGAACTGGATGTTGTTGGTCATTCTGGAGGAATGACTATCCCGTGGGACCTCGGCTTGTGTCCCTCACTGATTTTCTCTCTACCAAGTTTAGTCTCTCTACTGCATTTCATCTGTTAGGCTCTAATGAGCGGGGGATTATTACCAATGTGTATGGGCCGAGTAGTTATCCGGAGAAGCATAATTTCATTAGCAATTTAACTCGGCTTAAGAGCTTGTTTGAAGGGACTCATTGGATTGTAGGAGGAGATTTTAACTTGATCAGGTCACTGTTTGAGAAAAAAGGGGGCAGAAGAATCTTGACTCCTTAGAACACCCTCTTTGATGAATTCATTGACAATAGTAATTTGATTGATGTTGATATGGGGAGCAACGGGTTCACCTGGAATAACAAAAGAGGAGGGGATAATTTGGTGGCTGCTAGGCTGGATAGATTCCTCATTTCAGAAAGCATTATGCTTTTAGGGGGGACACTGTCATCACGCCCGATTGCCTCTTCAGGCTCTAACCATTGGCCGGTTTCCCTTATCTGGAGTAATATTGGGGCTAGAATGTCAAGGCCTTTTAGGTTTGAGAGTTTTTGGTTAACTCATAAAGACTTCCAAACTCGTGTGGAGGAGTGGTGGAGGAATATTATTCCCCCTCATGGCACCAAGATGTATTGTTTTCAACAAAAACTGAAACTGTTGAAACAAAAAATCAAAAGTTGGAATAAAGATGTGTTCGGGGACATTTTGATTGATAAAGATAAGATTGAAATACAGATGGAACATGTCCAGGAAAGCATCATGCGGATAGGCTTGACAGTTGAACTGGCTATGGAGGGAAAAAACCCTATCTGAACAGTTATATCATAGACAGACTCAAGAAGAACTTTTGTGGAAGCAGAAGTATAGGAACCAGTGGCTGAAGGATGGGGATAAGAATAGGAAGTTCTTCCACAGAGCAACCATCCAACATAGACACCAAAATCATATATGTAACCTCCGTACCCATGAGGGTGTACTTGTTGAATCTCATGAGGATATAGAGCAGGAACTCATTTCTCATTTTAAGGAAGTGATTATGGAACATCGGGTGGACTAGTATGAAGCTTGCCGGGAGATCAAGGATGTAATTCCTAGGGTTATTATAGATGAGCAGAATGAGATGCTTATTCATCCCATTGATTTTCAGGAGGTCGAGATCGACATTAACCAAATGGAGGATGGTAAATCCCCAGGGCCTGATGGGTTTATGGCTAATTTATTTCACCACTTCTGGGATTTGATCAAAATTGAAGTTTGGCAGGTGGTGGAAGAATCACGTAGAATGAGGGGGGTTCTCCCTGCTTTAAACTCTACCTTTCTCACCCTAATTCTGAAAACTCTGGTGGCTGAGAGGTATGACTTGTTTAGACCTATCTCTCTGTGTAATATCATCTACAAATTCATTACGAAATTCTTGGATAATCGTCTCAAACCCCTTCTCCCTTCTTTGATCTCTTTGGAACAGACGGGATTTGTGGAAGGAAGACAAATTCTCAATGGTATTATCCTAGCGCAGAAAGTCTTACACTCCCTAAAGAGCACAAAGAAAGTTGGAATGTTATTGAAGTTAGACTTATCCAAGGCTTATGATAAATTTAACTGGACCTACATGAAACAGATTATGAGCTCCTTTGGTTTCAGTGAGGTTTGGATCAAATGGATAGCTAATCTTACATCCACTGTGTTCTTTTCTATCCTGATCAATGGGCATCCGTCTGTTGTCTTCAAGCCAACGCGGGGCATCTGCCAAGGAGATCCTCTCTTGCCCTTTCTCTTCGTGATCGTGACCGAAGGTCTTGGAAGGATCATTTCGCATTTAGTAGAACAAGGGAAAATAAAAGGTCTCAAGTTCCAACCATATGAAAAGGCTATAACGCATCAGCAGTTTGTTGACGACACTCTCCTAATGGGACACTCCTCAGTTCAGGAAGCTAGACATATTAAGAAGGATTTGAATATTTTCTTAAGAGCCTCGGGGCTTACTATTAATATGGATAAATCCTTGATTTTCTTCTTTAATACTCGTCTTGTGAGTCAAAGGAACATTGTAAGGATTTTAGGTTTCAAGAAGAGTTCCCTTCCAACCAAATACTTGTGTGCTCCCCTATCTGATGCCGTCCTAAAGAAGGTTTCATGGGAAGAACTCTCAAGTAAAATGTGTGAGAAACTCTCTAACTGGACACTCCATGCTTTAAACTTTCCGGGAAGAGTTGTCCTGGTTAAAACTGTGCTACAAGCGATGCCTCTATATCTTTTCTCTGTTTTATCGGCTCCCAAGTCGGTTCTGAAGGATATCAGAGATATCCAACGCTCATTCCTTTGGGGCGGCACTACAGAGCATAGAAAATGGCCCCTGGTGGATTGGGAGACTTTGTTTAAATCGAAACCTGGAGGGGGTTTAGGTCTCCGGGATCCTGAGAAGCTGAGTATTGTGTGTGGATCTAAAATTTGGTGGCGCTAGCTCACTCATACAAATGAGCAATGGGCTAGTTTTTGGGGAAAGAAGTATGCTATGAAGTTTGAAAAACAGGACTGGGTCAGGGTGGATGGTCCGGAGCAAGGTTCGCATATTTGGAATATGGCTAGGAAGGGGCGTGATTTGATCAGGAAACACAATTTTTGGGAGGTTCGCCAAGGATATTCGGCTAATCTGTGGTCTGATGCGTGGCAACAAGAACCGACTCTTCTAACTCTGGTGGATGATATCCCTCCGGACTCACCTGCTTCTAACCATAATTGGCAGACGATTGAGCATTATTGGTAGGAGGAACCGAATGACAGAGGTTTTCGTGTGTGGAAACCTCTTAATTGGTGGACGGTTAACTATGGGGAGGAGGTAGGCAAGCAAATTCATGAATTATTGCAATAGCGTCAGATCAAATTTTAGTTGGGTTTGGACCTTCTGCGCTGGGGCCATCGACCGAAAGGTATGTTTACTATGAAGGAGGCTTACTACATTCAGGGTGGTCAGGGTAATCCCATTGTCGACAGTGAATGGAAGCGCCTCTGGAGAGCCAAATTATGGCCTAAAATCACTCTCTTCCTATGGTTGGTGTTGAGAGGAATAATTTTGACATGGGACAATATCACTAAGCGCGGATTCGAGGGACCCTCTTGCTGCATTCTCTGTGGGATGCATGGGGAAATGATTGCCCATCTTCTTGATGAGTGCAGGTTCTCCTCGGGCTTATGGGATAAGGGAGCTATGATATTCCGCTTGTCAAATAGAATTCAAATTGACCCCATGGAAACAATCAAATGCTGGAGGAAGGATCCCTTCCAGGGGAGAATTCTTAACAAAATATGGGAGCTTTTCCCAGGTTTTCTTGTTTGGGAAGTGTGGAAAGAACATAATAAAATAATTTTCACAGGAAAACATCAGACATGCAAAGTTATATGGAGTCAAATTCAGCATGGCATTTTAGAGACTTTGTAATTAACTGCTTGGACGGAGCAAGATATGAACATATCGGCGAATGAAATGAATATTTTACATAAATGGGGCATTTGGACGCCGCCTAGCCATATCGAAAGCATGCACCCCCGTCGAACGTCTCCGGAGAGTCTAGCGGTCTGGTCTCCTCCATTACCAAGCTGGCTTAAGCTTAATTTCGATGGGGCGTCGAAGTGCAACCTTGGTAATGCTGGTTATGGTGGTGTCGTGCGGGATGACAAAGGGAATGTTTTGTATAGCTATTATGGCCATCTGGGAAAGGAAACTAATAATGTGGCTGAGTGTGAGCCACTGCTGCAGGGTTTATGCATGGTGGATCGGCGTGGCATCAGTTGTCTCCACGTGGAGGGTGACTCAAAACTTATTATACAGCTAGCCACCAGTTTGTGCAATGGGACCCGTGCGACTAAGTTGGCCCCTTCATGGCGGTTGGCGTGGCATATGACCCATCTGGAAAATATTATAACGTCGATGAACTCCATCACCTTCCACCATGTAAGGACAAGCGCGAATTGCTTGGCAGATGTGCTCGCGAACCAGGGTGCCAACTATCATGATGAGGGATGGGATGGAGAGGCCCTCAACATGCCAGTGAGCACGTGTCGGGCTAAATGTCTGCAAACTGCTGAAATTGACAGATGTGCGATGATTGATGTCGTTAGACTGTATCCAAAGTAAAGTGAAGTGATGGTTTCTAAACGAAGGTGTACTGTTGCTTGCAGAGGTAACGGGAGGCCTTATGGTAATTATCCAAAAAATTTAACTGCTTGTCCTTCACTCATTTCCTCATCCCCGATGGCAATAATGATCAGTGATCTGAAGCGTGGGATGGAGACTGGTAATCAAATCCCCACGTTTAGAATGGAGGTTGATGATCAGGGTTCTGATTTCATGACGATTTCCAAGGATGCAGTGAATTACTACAGAGCTCAAATCATTATGGGGAATTTAATGGTTGCGAGTGGCGTCATGCCTTTAAATTCTCTCAACAGGGTTAGCTCTCGCCATTGTTGTAGTCAGTCTGAGAAGGTTTGTGTCTTGTTAATTTTTATTGTGTGTTCCTGTCGGGTAGAGTGTGGTAATTTTGCTATTGAGAGGATGCCTCTGAGAGGTCGGCCTGCTCGTCGGGGTCGGCATGGTCAGAGTGAACCGAGTACTCTGAACATGGGAATTGAGGCCCAGGATGGCCCTAGAAGGGAGTAGTGGAGAGCTTCTTCGACTGCGGTGTCCTTCCGTTGCCTCTTTCCTCAGGTGTTACAGAGGGAGTTAGAAGAGATGGAAGCAAATTTGTGGAGAATGGTGGGGGAATAAGAGCTGCCTTCGGAAGCGGTGGCTATGGTTGACTGGATTCATGACCCTGGAAACACAAGGGGTCAGATGGCTCTTTACAACAAAGCGGTGGTCATGTTTTGGGTTACTAAAACGCTCATTGCCCAGACCCTGGAGGCTAGGGTGGATATTTTGGAGGATTCGCAGTGTCTGAAGAAGCTCGAGGATTGTTGCAAGGAACATGCGGAGGAAACAAGCTGGATCCATATGAAACTTGATGTCATTGCGGTGGAATTGGGCATTTCGTTCTTGACTCATCCTAAGAAAGTGGATAACCCGAAGGTTATTAATCTTCGTGGCAAGGCTGCAGGGACGGAAGCCCCACTGGTTGTGAACATTGATGATGAGGCGGGGCCGGCGGGATGATTCTTTGTGCGCGGTGTCGGGTTGGTTCGGCTTGATACTGCTTTGTTGCTCTGGGATCCTTTTTTCCGGTTGGTGCCTTCTGTGGCGTTTGTTATGTAAGGAGTTGTCGAACTCTTGTGTGTTTGGGGACTGTGGGAAACACTGTTAGTTTTTTGTTTCTGAACCGTTTAAGGATAGGTCTGTATGTTTTGTTCACTAATGTGGTGTTTTGGAACTCTGTTTTGTTTCTTTACCGAGTATGGATAGGACTATATGTATTGCTCAAAGATGTTGTGTTTTGGAACTCTGGTACTCCTAGGGCGGGTCATACTGTGGAAAGTTTTGGGATTTGGGATCTCAGGGGCTGCTGTTTAAAGCGCCTTGTGCATTGTAAACTCTGTGACTGTAATCTTGACTTGCATGGAATAGAATGAAGTTCCTTTTTGCTTTAAAAAAAAAACAACGAAAAAAAAGGTTGATATTGATATCACCTTTTTTTCCTTTTGGAGTTGTTTTTTGGTGTTTTTTATGCAAAAATATGAGTTTTGATGGTTAAAGTTCTCGTTCTTTGTATAGAGTTCTCACTCTATTGTTTACTGTGTTTTAAGATATATCCCTAACTAGATTGATCTATTTTGGAACTTAGTGGTGAATTCCTACACCATCTACCCTTTTCTCTATTTGAGGTAAAGGTAACTTATCTTTTATTCCTCATCATAGGGAATATGATAGAGTTGTTACTTAAGCATGTCCTTAACGACTTCCCATTTTGTGATTTGTGATTCATTATCTAGTATTCTAGCAATGGAATCACTTTCCCACATGTCAAATCATGACCTTCTACTTCAAATGCGAAAAATAGATTATTTGTGCTTCACTAACCTCAAGCAATAAAATAAACTTCTAACTATTGCAACCATTGATTCAACTTCAAGGAATCTATCTTACCTTCATATGGCTTGGTGTCAATATTTTCCTCTACTTTGAATGACACAGCTTGAATCTTGTATTTTCTTTGCATTCCCCTATCTCATTCTCTAGTTTATCCACCTTAGCTATTTTCTCACTTGAATTCTTCTTCATATGAACTAGAGCTTGAGTCTTGAAGCTTATTTTTCTTCTTCTTCTTCTCATGTATCAGTGTTGCAACTGATTCAACAACAATATGGTTCATTTTAGTCACCCCTTGAGCCATCTGAGACACAACATAAGCCAAATGAGCGATACGATTCTCCAAATAAGTTATCCTATATTGGGTCTCTTTGTTCTCTATTTCATCACCCTTTGTCTAGTATCGAGTTTATTTTCTTCCTCATCTAGTACCAATTTCAAGTTCTATGATAATTAACTCTCTGCCTTATTGCAACTTTCTTATCCTAGTTAGCATCCAGGGTTTCTCCCCTTTAATGTCAAGAGCTATGCTCTAATACCAATATGATTTGACATCAAATGAAATTTTTTCAAAATGACTCACCAATACATATTATCCTAAGTGAGGAATAATAAGAGATTGTAAGCTATGCCTAGAATAAGTTCTTGTGCATTGATAGTGACTGTGATTTCTTTGACACACATATGCTAACATATTTAAATACTTAATCCCAAGTACGCAATAACACAATAGTTACCTTGGAAAAACTTTAGCTCCAAAATAGATGTATTTCTTTGGTGATTCTATTAATAACACATTATACAACTTGACGAAAACCCTCCAAACCTCTCACTTTTTTATAAGCATTTTTAGTGGTTATTTTTACTAGCCCAAATCGAAAAGTGTTACTACTAGTAAAAACATTTTTTTAGGACTAAGATTACAACATTTTTTAAATCCCGATCGATGCCATTGCAATCAAAATCATAAATCGACTCCCAAATCAAAAAAGGGTGCTGCCGGTAGCACCCCCTTTTTTTCGAGCCTAAAATTATATATTGTTTAAAACAATGACTTTAACAACTGGCATCATTGCAATCAAAACCCTAAATCAACCCCCGAATCAAAAAGTGGTGCTACCATGACACCCCCATTAACATTTTTGAAACTATGGTCTTAACAGTCAACGTCGTTGCAATGGAAATGCCAAAATCAATCCCCGAATAAAAAAGGGGTGCTACTAGTAGAAACCCTTTCTTATGTGGAGTCAAAAATATAGGAATTTTGAAACCACAACCTAAAATTTGTGTGGAACTTCATATAACTATAACTTTAACATTTATAACTATAAAGAGGATCTTCATATATTAGTGTGACACTTCAAATTATGCAATCTACTACCAAGGATCTTCATATAAAGAGGATATTCATATATTTGTGTGGTAACTGTGCATCTAGGTATAAACAAAACACTAGCAACATGTGAGATTTAAAATAAGATTGATTGGTCGGTGCTTCAAAAATTGAATTTAGGCAATGTTCATGTTGCTTTCCAACATTTGACGAGCACTGAAAAATGTTCTAATTTGTTTGTTTTTAATTAGTAGTAAGCACCATTATTGGTGTCGTTATCTATTTAAAGCAATCACGATAAAAACAAGGCTACATGGCAGCACATACCTACCGAGGTTGAATTTATAGGTAAAAGCGTAGGTTTGTTGAGTGAGTTGATACTCATGGATTTGGACGTTGCCAATGGTTTGTGTTCCATCTATTGTACCACAAAACATTGGCTTCTGTTAAATTTGGCTTTCTTATGTTTTATTGAGACTCAAATATAAACGAAGTATTGGAAGATTGTGCATTCACGCAAGCAACCATACTTGCCCAACGTGGGATTTTGTTTCCGGATTTTTATGAGGACCAGGAAGACGACAAATAGGGTTGAAAATTGAAATAATGAGAAATTGAATCTAGAAGATGAGAAGATGAATGGACATGACAATGAGTGTTGTTTGTTGGCGTTGTAAAAAATATCTTAACATGAATTAGTTTATCAAGTTCAAGTGTTTGCTACACTAAAATAAATAAAAAATTGTGATTCAAATGTTCAAGTACTAAGCATTTCCATAACCGCGATTTTGCATAAAAACCAAAAAACAGATGCAATAGACAAAAATATTGCACTAAGATTTTAATCTATGTTCAGATTCTTTTGGAAATATGAGATGAAGGTTTTACATATGCAAAATGAGGAAAAAAAATTGTTACAAGTTCAATTCATATGCAAATACATATATGCAATAAGAAACATATGTGGAATACAAAATTTCCATAGTCTAGGGAGAAAAAAGGGTTCAGCTTCTTGAAAATTAATTATTAATTATTTTAATTAATGTAATAAATAATGTTTTAGATTTAAAATATGGTATAGATGTAATAACTAAAATGAGTTAATTCATGGATCGTGATATAACAATGGGTTAGTTATTAGTGGGCTTGAGATTGTTATTTTAATGAATTTGAACTTCAAAATAAATAAGAATTAATTTGTTAAACCTTTTTAAGTCATGTTTAAAGTTTGAGTTTATTGTTATTTTGGCAACTTGTTCATTAATACCATATAACTTTTGGTGCTTAAATCCTCTGGACACAAAATTCAGCTATGGATATAGGAAGGAAATTTTGGAACCACACGATTGCATTAATTGCATTAAAACAAATTTAATATGGATATTTGGATATAACATGTCAACGAAGCTAGTAAACAGATCTTCAAATATATAAGGTGTCAACTAAGCTAGTGAATGGAGAGTGCACGTAACATAGAAAATTGGAAAAGACCCATTAAAAGACCTAATCGAATATCAAGAAGGCCGTCATCGACTTTGCAATAACACCCTAAACATTTTAGGCAATCACATGTCACATAAATTACATTGATTTTATTTGGAAAGATAAATAAATAAAAGGGATGGCTATTGTAAAACTTAGGGAAAATATAAAGTAAATTTAATCAAACTTCTAAGAAATATATAGTCAACGCAAATCAAACACAATATACTTGTCATGCCATTAAGAAATATATAAAATAAATTTAGTCAAACGTCTAAGAAATATATAGTCAACCCAAATCAAACACAATATACCTTCCATGCCTCTCGACAGTTATAATAACACAATTAAAACAATACACTTTATTACTTAATATTGCATCGAGAATTGTGCATCTTGTTATTACAAATGCACCATTTGCACAAGAATTTTTAAAATAACTTAGCTTGGTAGGTGCTTTAGAAAATATTATGGGAGACTGCGCATGGTGTGAACTATGTTCGATGAGCACTAATAGATGTTTTAACTAACAATTGTCCCATAATAATTGCTGCAATTTTTAATAGTCAATTACAATGGTATCGATACTCTTTAATATTTGAAATGCACGAGTAAAATAAATAGTTTCAAAAGTCCTGCAATAGATTGATGCATTCTATAATATGTAAGGCACTATATAAGGTGCTCCATATTATAGTGTTCGTGGAAATGTAAGTAGGAACCACTATTAAGCACCTTGACAAAGGATATAACATTGATTAGAATGGTTTTATAATGCTTACAACCCTAGCTTCTAAAAACCCTACAAGAAAGCATATTGCAAGGGAAAGATGCATCAATTACAAACCTTCCAACCAAAGAAAGAGTTTACCACTCGGCTGTTGGGTCTACCAGAGACTTACCAATGCCCATTCTAGAGAAAGCAATGGTTACCAGTCCCTGCAAGCCAATGAGACTATATGCAAGCCCTGAGTGATTTTAACAACATAGAAATTTCCTTCATAGGGTGACAGCTTGATGAAAAAACTCTGTAAGTTAATATAAGCAGCGTTTCCCCATTAAAAATACTTGCAACATCCCATAGCAGGTAACATAAAAATACTTGCAACATCCCATAGCAGGTAACATCCTCAAGATAATTGACTTTCTACATGTTCTAAAAAGGATTTCTCAACTCTAGCACATCATAGCAAGGGATGTCATGGAAAAAAAGCAAAAAAGTGAAGAGATGGCAGTTCATGAAACATAAACTTGACAAAGAATTCTTTCAGACTTATTAGCAAAAAAAAGCCCACAGAAAATTGGTAATGATTCAATGAATATGTACAAAGTGTGGAAGCACCAATGCATTCAAACAAAAAGTCTTGTGTGAACCTCCTCCACAGTATGTTATGGCACTGGCACCAACAAAATTGAGCAATGCACTCATCAAGTTTTCTCATGGAGGTGAAGACTTGTGTCTGCCTTTGATTGCTAAACCTAGAACTGGAACATATGCTCCCCCATAAGCAAGGAATGCAAATAAAGTTGACAGACTAAAAGCCCACAAGTTTGAAACTTAATGTGTCCTGGTATGTCTTTTGCCAAAAGAGAATGGATTCAAAATTTGGGAAATGTAGTGTCAAGGAGGTATATAACAAAGATATGATGGAAAGTTATGGAAGGACATCGAAGGCAAATCATCTATTGTTTGAATGGATAGGGCTAGCCTGTAATACTTGCTATGACACTGACAAGAATAGTTATTGGATTCATACCTTTCTAACACAGCACTTTTAAACAACGGATCTTTTCTGTAATACTTGCTATGACACTGACAAGAATAGTTATTGGATTCATACCTTTCTAACACAGCACTTTTAAACAACGGATCTTCCCACAGAGAAAAGATAGTGTTGCAAATAGCGGGGAAGAAAAATGGCGCCGCCCGGACTTGAACCGGAGACCTTCAGTGTGTTAGACTGACGTGATAACCAACTACACCACGGCACCAGATGATTCTCGAACTTTATTTCATTCTCAGAGCTCTCCTGAATTGACACTGATTCGCAATATGAATCAATTCTAATCGAGAAAAGATTGATTTGCTGGAGTTCGATATCACCAACCTTGATTTTGTGGGAATCGTTGACAGTGCGATGATAAAGAAGAAGTTAACAGGGCTTGCAGTAAGTTTGAGTTTTGGAAGCCATCCAGTTACCAGTATAAAGAGTGCAGTTCCAGAATTCCAATAAATAATAGACTGGAACATCACCTGAAAATGCAAATAAATAAAGCTGGAAAAACAAATCAAGATCACGGCTGCAATGTTTTAAATATAATGTTTTTAAATGTTTTTTTTTCAAACAAAAAAAAGCTATAACTTGCAATTCATGGATGAATCCAAGTTATAATTACAATGCCAAAGATGCTTATGTCCAGAGATTTGATGCTAAAGAGACTTCCCACAAATCTAAAAACAGCTACAGAAAATATAAACTTAACAGTCCCAACCCTGAGAACTCTCGAAAAACCTCTGACCATAAAACTGGTTGAAACCCAAAAACAGCGGCCAGAACCTGCATAGTACAAAAACCTGAACAAGTGCAATAAAGGAGACTAAAACTGGAGCCCAAAACCCCACATAACTGCTGCAAAGAGCAAACAAGTGCCTAAACACAAAAAAAAGCTGATAAAAATGGATCCCCAAATAGGCTGAAAGAGCATTAACTAGTAAACTTTTACATAGCCTTCGTCAATCTTGAAATTCCTCATAATGAAGAACCTCTTCTGTAGAGCCTACTGATTTTTTCGATAGTTGATCTGCCAGACGGTTAAAAAACCTGTATATTTGAGAAAATTTAAGTCCAGTCAAGTGATCCTTTAGGGCCAAAATTCTGCCACACCACTGATCCAATAAGGCAACATGAAGCTCAGCCTTGTTGTTTGCCCATTCCACCACAATCCTGGAGTCCCCAAACATATGAAGAGAGCCAAAATTCCTGAACTAAGCGAACCAAATAAGGGCCCATAGTACCAAGACTTCAGCCCAAGTATTCGAGCCCATGCCACAACCCATACAGAGCAAGACTTGATGACTTTCTGATATCCTTATAACTATGCCACAGCCAACATAACCTGAGTTTTCTGTACCATCAAAATAACCATTGATACCTTCAGATGGAAGGGCTGGTTCCCTAAGAGGTTCTGCCTTCTTTAACATTTGCTTCTTATGTGTCTCATTATAGAGCTTCGGGATTTTAATAGCAGTGATCTGAGGCTGAGTCTCTCTTCCTTCAAATATCTTAAGATTTCTGGTTTTCCAAACACCCCAACATGCAAGAGAAGGCAGCTCCTTGTGTTGAGGGCATCTCAGGGTCTATGTCTGAAAAGAATGCTCAAAAGAAAATTTTCTCCAGATATAAGGAAGATTTAGCAATGACAAAATCTTATCCCATAGAGAAAGAGATAGCAGATATTGGGCCCTTAAATCCTCTGGTTCATTGATTCTGAGTTTAGAAAACAGAGATAGCAGATATGGTTCATTGATTCTGAGTTTAGAAAACAGAGATAGCAGATATTGGGCCCTTAAATCCTCTGCTGATCAGATTGTCCCGGAAAAGGATCCTGTTTTCCAAGCATAACCATAAGAAGCACTTGATTTTTTTTGGCAATTTCCAGGACCAAATATTTTTGTGCCACCATTTCTCTGAAAAATCAAAGGACTCAGTTGCAATAATTTCATAAGCACTTTTTTGCAGAAACTTGACCTGTTCATTTATTTTTTGCCCATACCAACTTATCCTCCAACTTGGATAATCTAATGCCGAGAAGATTGAGTCCGTCTACAAAGAGATTCCATTCCTCCGAAACTTCATTAGACAATCCCAGATCTTTTGCAGAGAACCAGTAAGAAGAGGAGCCTTCCAGATTGTTTTTTGTATGGGAAAGTCTTACACAGTTCAAATCTGATAACTGAGACATTAGAGGAGCAGAATGTTTTAAATTTTCCATAATAAGTGATCTCAAGTTCAACACGTCAAAAGTAATAAGAGTCAAGGTGGTTAAAAAGCAAAGAGGAGAGACAGGGAAATCTCTAGAGAATCAAATATGTCTGGGATACAATGGAGGAGGACCCGATCAGGGTGGATGGAACAACTTGCACTGCGTTGGCCACACTCTGGTTTAAGTCGGATGCTTCTTGTCGATTCTTTCCAAGGATGCCAAGAATTGAGCTGTGGCCACCGCTGACATCTCCATTGAACTACTTAGTAAAATGCATGCCACAATCTGTAAATTGATCTATAATTAAAACTAAAACCACAGGTCTAGAGCTAAATACATTTTTCACAAAAACCTCTTTCAGATTCCTAAAATGATGGATCATTTTCCCACAATGAATATGCCGAGATGGCAGTTTTTCAAACCACTTATGATGAGAGTCAAGCTATGAACTGCTTAGTAAAATTCATGCCACAGTCTATACATTAGTCAATAATTGAAAGTAAAGCCACATGCCTGAAGCTAGTTACATTGTTCACAAAACCTTCTTTATGTTTCCTAAAATGATGGATCATTTTCTCACAATGAATCTACCAAGATGACAATTTTTCAAACAACTTATACTTAGAGTCAAGCTATGAACTACTTAATAAAATGCATGCCACAATCTGTACATTATTTAATATTTAAAAGTAAAACCACAGGTCTGCATCTAGTTACATTGTTCACCAAAACCTCTTTCAGATTCCTAAAATGATCTGCCATTTTCCCCCAATGAATCCGCCAAGATGACAGTTTTTCAAACATCTTATGCTTAGAGTCAATGGACTACTTATACAGTTTGATATGTAAAAACAAATTGTAAATTTGCAAAAATGGGCTTAGTAAAATGCACGCCACATTACGTATGTAGGTCAAAAATTGAAATTAAAACCATAGGTCCGAAGCTAGATACGTTGTACACAAAAACTCGTTCAGATTCCTAAAATGATTCGGAGTCAAGCTATGACATCATTGCTTACCTCATAATTTGAAACCCGTGATTTCAAAATGTTTCTACAATGGAATAAATATATTTCAATCCATTGGTTTAGTGACTTGTGCATTGATTTTGTTATACTACTAAATGCATCACCGAGAATATTATAAATATTTGATAAAGAAACAAGGTGATATTCCCTGTGAGAATGACATATAATTTAAATAACTTTGGATTACTAACAAATCAATTATAGTGAACGATAAACTTCTGATGCAAGTTGTTGATTTCCACCCAAATGACCAGCAAAACTATTCATTTTCATGTTGTCTTTAACAATGAATGGAAACAATTTCTATACAAATTTTAGTCATATAAACATAACATGGCATTAATTGCAATAAGATACAGAAATTTGCATTGATTTCAATGCTTATACAATGGGATAAATCTATTTCAATGCATTGGTTTCAGTGATTCCTATATTAATTTCATTATACTGCCTACATTTCAATTTTCGTGAAGATGACAATTTCTAACTAAATTATTTCTTGCATTGTTCTTACTAAAGTGCATTGATTTGAATGGTTGTACAATGGATAAAATCCATAATGCAGTGATTTATGCTTTAATTTCAATGTTGTACATGGATCTTTTCTTTTCGAGGGTTAGTATCTATGATACATTTTATGTCATCTCTTTGATATAGGGTTTCAATTACAATTGTAGTATAGTAATTCAAATTATCATGCCTTCTCATGATGAGGAAATGGATGATGTACATGTTAAGGATGTAAAAAAACAAACATGAGAAGTGTTAGGCAACATAGAGAGAATAAATTAAAATAGATCATTGTTTGTCACAAACAAATGTATGGCCTTAAAAATAACTCTTTTGTGGAAGCATTTAAGGAAGTATTTGTACGAGTCATAAACAATATTTAGCCTCTTATAGTTGGCATTGCATTCTTAATTTTCATCAACAAATGACAAAAACATTTTTATGATGGTTTTGTCTATCTTGTTGAAACACAATATTGAAGGTCACAACTATTATGAATGAGTTAAGTAATTCTTTCGCAAGGTCTTCAAATGGGTATATAGGTCTATCATAATAGAGATAGACCCACATGAAGAACCTCAAATAAATGATGATATACCATTAACATTTGATGATCTGAATATTGCATATTGAAATTGGCATATGTTCAAATATGTCATGATATTTAGTGCATTTAAAAAATCGAATTCCTCTAAAAACATATACATATACATAATGATGAATATTTACATAATCATCCTTTACTAGAACTAGTCTAGATCTATCTAAACTTTGGATCTATCAACAACTAAGAGAGATAAAATCTCTTGAAGTGCAAATCTTTCCTCGAGTTTTACACTTTAAAAATAGAGTTTCAACTCAAGAGATTTGATCCCTCTCGATGCTTAACTGATCTAGAATTAAGATAAATCTAATGTGATCTCCAAATTGTTTGAATCATGCTTTTTCCATATTATAGTCTAGCCATCATAGTGCTTCCATTGATTGCACAATTTGATATGGATGGCTTCCACAAACTTACTTCAAGCAATGAAGCCATGGTAAACTTACTTCAAACCATGTTAAGTTCTTCTTTATCATCACAATATTAACTACATGATTCCAACAAAATCAAGTTTTGTGAATTTCAATTTTAAGTTGTATTTTTCTTCGTTAATATTGATTATCAAATGACTCAACAATAACTATGGCACTGCTCGAACTCAAGACTTTGTGTTACGTTACCTTTTTTGATAGAAAATAATGCAACATAAATATTTGTCTTTACAAACCAGCATAGATCCATCTTAAAAGAGGATCTACCAAGCGTTGAGATGGAACAAATCTCTCAAGGCACAAACCCCTTTCTAGAGTGCAAATGTTGAGGAATGGTTTTAATTTATCTAATTTGTGTAGTTTTATATATATGTCATTGTAAATGTAAATATTTTAAATCTAATGAGTGGACATGTTATTTTTTATAATATTTTTTTTTTTTTTAAAATAACACATGTCAGCTTCAAGATGAGCACGGAAGAAGTTACACATGGAGTTGTCTAAAAATTCGACAATTTGGTTATGATGGGAGCTTTTCACCGGAATCCGACGTTTTCTATTTTGTAAAATCTGAATTTAACGGTATTTTAATGATGGTTTTAATGGTAGAAATAGATTCAACACCATCAAAAACACTTGGGACACCCGAATTTCAGAGTTTGAGAGTTGTAACTAGGATTTGTAAAAATTTATGTCGGATTTTTCAAAATTGTGTCGGAAAAAACAAATTTTTTCCATTTGAAATAGTAGAATTTTAGACTGTGCGGTTGCACATCCCTACTGGTCTGTAGAATGCGCCTCTTCGACAAAATAACAAATAACATTACATGTTCACCATTCAATTGGTGTTGTGGTGTATTTCGTTATCATGTCAGTTGGTCTCCGGTGGTGTAGTTGGCTATCATGTCAATCTAACACACTATATCTTCAGTTCGGCGTGTGATAACTGGCACTCAATCGCCCCCTGCCGACGACGAAAATTTTTCCGGCAAGGCACAATTCCACCCCTTCTCGTTATTTTTTTGGAATTTCGACGATTTGGGTCGTCTTAAAATGAACCAAACCCCCTAGGGACACAGTTCCATGGCATAGTTCCACAGTAAATGGGGTGGAACTATGATTCAGCCAAAACCGATCTAGGGAACAAATCACCGGAAAAGCAGGGTAATTTGAGGCCCAGTTCAAGTTCGGGAGACGTCATTTTTAGTTCTAACACTCTCATTTTTTCAGAAAAATGGATTTATGAGCTAGAGTACTGTGAGACATTTCTGGTACGCTTGCATTTTTTCAGAAAATGGATTCATCTGGTGCCGTGGTGTAGTAACACAATGAAGGCCTCTTGTACAATTCCGGGGCGTCACTTTTTCTTCTCTGTTGCAGGTACGCTTGCATTTTAATCATTTTTTCTGGTCACGATCAGATTCACAAAGCAAAAAGACAACATTGATTTCGTTCGTGAAAATGGAGTTGCATTTGAATCATTTTTTCTGGTCACGATCAGATTCACAAAGCAAAAGGACAGCATTGATTTCGTTCGTGAAAATGGAGATGCGGGGTATCGAACCCCGTACCTCTCGCATGCAAAGCGAGCGCTCTACCATGTGAGCTACATCCCCAACTGTTGTCTATTCTCAACTAGGTTTTGGGTTGTTCTTGTTATTAACTTTGCCCTCCAAGGTAAGGTAGGTTTCCAAGGGTCCAACCCGGTGAAGGGTCGAAAATGGGTCGGACCATCCCTTTGGCTTTTACCTGTAGAATTTGCAACCAATCACCATTCGGAAATTTGCAAAGTATCTAAAATTTGAAGTCGACCATTACAGAGCGTGTTAAGCATCTTGAATTGACACTTGTTTTTTCCAGAGTTGTAATGTAGAGCCCTACACAAGTTCGTAGAAGTGTCCCACACATTTTAGATAACAGTGTCAAATTCCGGCCTCTCCATAAGTTGCAATGTTTGTTGCTTCTTTGAGATTTTGAACTGAGAGAAGATCTTGACTTGTTGCACACTTAAATGTACTTAGATGCTATGAATATTCTAGAAAAATATATGGATTAATTTGTAGAAAAGAAATTACAATATATATATATATTTTTTTTCTTCTGAAATTATCAAAATCTTATCTATATAAAAAGGAACAATTACATACATTTGCTTAATTAAGAATTAAGAATTAAAATTATAAATAACAAATTATGAATCCACTTTCCAAAACTTAACGAATTCTATAATCAAATTAATAACCCACAACCAAAGTAATGAATAACTTTTAAAATATATCATAATCATATTCAAAAAGCCCAATACAAAGCCTTCTAAAAAAGAAAAAATTATATCCAAAATAATAAGAAGAGTTAATGAAACTACTTCCACTAAAAAGGTAGTAATCTTTTTTTTTCAAATAAAACATGTCTGATATGTCTCGTAACTTCACCTAATCAATAGGAATTTGGGTTGTACTATACACAAACATTAACAAAACATGGAAATAGCTTCTTAAATTTAAATTTAAAATTTAATTAAATATTTTTAAAATAGAAAAAAATTAAATAGAAATTGATAAAACAAGAAAAAGTTGCGATGCAACATATCCCTGCTAAAAGACATTGGAATAAAATAACATCAATGATGGGCACTATGAAACTAGCGTACGTTATCAGAAATACATTAGGGTCAAACATTTTAGAATATATGAAGTTTGAAACAATCCATTCAAATAAAGCTGGAAAAACAAATCAAGATCACGGCTGCAATGTTTTAAGAAATATATGGTCAACGCAAATCAAACACAATATACCTGCCATGCCATTAAGGAAAATATAAAATAAATTTAGTCAAACGTATACTCAACCCAAATCAAACACAATATACCTTCCATGCCTCTCGACAGATATAATAACACAATTAAAACAATACACTTTATTACTTAATATTGCATCGAGAATTGTGCATCTTGTTATTACAAATGCATCATTTGCACAAGAATTTTTAAAATAACTTAGCTTGGTAGGTGCTTTAGAAAATATTATGGGAGACTGCGCATGGTGTGAACTATGTTCCATGAGCACTAATAGATGTTTTAACTAACAATTGTCCCATAATAATTGCTGCAATTTTTAATAGTCAATTACAATGGTATCGATACTCTTTAATATTTGAAATGCACGAGTAAAATAAATAGTTTCAAAAGTCCTGCAATAGATTGATGCATTCTATAATATGTAAGGCACTATATAAGGTGCTCCATATTATAGTGTTCGTGGAAATGCAAGTAGGAACCACTATTAAGCACCTTGACAAAGGATATAACATTGATTAGAATGGTTTTATAATGCTTACAACCCTA
Organism: Larix kaempferi; assembly: GCA_027924585.1. NCBI lineage: Eukaryota > Viridiplantae > Streptophyta > Pinopsida > Pinales > Pinaceae > Larix > Larix kaempferi. Next base: position 8,758,362 of record BSBM01000402.1, read on the forward strand.
GCTTCTAAAAACCCTACAAGAAAGCATATTGCAAGGGAAAGATGCATCAATTACAAACCTTCCAACCAAAGAAAGAGTTTACCACTCGGCTGTTGGGTCTACCAGAGACTCACCAATGCCCATTCTAGAGAAAGCAATGGCTACCAGTCCCTGCAAGCCAATGAGACTATATGCAAGCCCTGAGTGATTTTAACAACATAGAAATTTCCTTCATAGTGTGACAGCTTGATGAAAACACTCTGTAAGTTAATATAAGCAGCGTTTCCCCATTAAAAATACTTGCAACATCCCATAGCAGGTAACATAAAAATACTTGCAACATCCCATAGCAGATAACATCCTCAAGATAATTGACTTTCTGCATGTTCTAAAAAGGATTTTTCAACTCTAGCACATCATAGCAAGGGATGTCATGGAAAAAAAGCAGAAAAGTGAAGAGATGGCAGTTCATGAAACATAAACTTGACAAAGAATTCTTTCAGACTTATTAGCAAAAAAAAAGGCCACAGAAAATTGGTAATGATTCAATGAATATGTAGAAAGTGTGGAAGCACCAATGCATTCAAACAAAAAGTCTTGTGTCCCTCAAACCTCCTCCACAGTATGTTATGGCACTGGCACCAACAAAATTGAGCAATGCACTCATCAAGTTTTCTCATGGAGGTGAAGACTTGTGTCTGCCTTTGATTGCTAAACCTAGGACTGGAACATATGCTCCCCCATAAGCAAGGAATGCAAATAAAGTTGACAGACTAAAACCCCACAAGTTTGACACTTAATGTGTCCTTGTATGTCTTTTGCCAAAAGAGAATGGATTCAAAATTTGGGAAATGTAGTGTCAAGGAGGTATATAACAAAGATATGATGGAAAGTTATGGAAGGACATCGAAGGTAAATCATCTATTGTTTGAATGGATAGGGCTAGCCTGTAATACTTGCTATGACACTGACAAGAATAGTTATTGGGTTCATACCTTTCTAACACAGCACTTTTAAACAACGGATCTCCCCACAGAGAAAAGATAGTGTTGCAAATAACGGGGAAGAAAAATGGCGCCGCCCGGACTTGAACCGGAGACCTTCAGTGTGTTAGACTGACGTGATAACCAACTACACCACGGCACCAGATGATTCTTGAACTTTATTTCATTCTCAGAGCTCCTCTGAATTGACACTGATTCGCAATATGAATCCATTCTAATCGAGAAAATAATTTGCTGGAGCTCGATATCACCAACCTTGATTTTGTTGGAATCGTTGATAGTGCGATGATAAAGAAGAAGTTAACAGGGCTTTCAGTAAGTTTGAGTTTTGGAAGTCATCCAGTATATAGACTGGAAACATCACATGAAAATGCAAATAAATAAAGCTGGAAAAACAAATCAAGATCACGGCTGCAATGTTTTAAATATAATGTTTTTTTTTTCAAACAAAAAAGAGCTATAACTTGCTATTCATGGATGAATCCAAGTTATAATTACAATGCCAAAGATGCTTATGTCTAGAGATGCTAGAGAGACTTCCCACAAATCTGAAAACAGCTACAGAAAATATAAACTTAACAGTCCCAACCCTGAGAACTCTCGAAAAACCTTTGACCATAAAACTGGTTGAAACCCAAAAACAGTGGCCAGAACCTGCATAGTACAAAAACCTGAACAAGTGCAATAAAGGAGACTAAAACTGGAGCCCAAAACCCCACATAACTGCTGCAAAGAGCAAACAAGTGCCTAAACACAAAAAAAACTGATAAAAATGGATCCCCAAATAGGCTGAAAGAGCATCAACTAGTAAACTTTTACATAGCCTTCGTCAATCTTGAAATTCCTCATAATGAAGAACCTCTTCTGTAGAGCCTACTGATTTTTTCGATAGTTGATCTGCCAGACGGTTAAAAAACCTGTATATATGAGAAAATATAAGTCCAGTAAAGTGATCCTTTAGGGCCAAAATTCTGCCACACCACTGATCCAATAAGGCAACATGAAGCTCAGCCTTGTTGTTTGCCAATTCCACCACAATCCTGGAGTCCCCAAACATATGAAGAGAGCGAAAATTCCTGGACTAAGCGAACCAAATAAGGGCCCATAGTACCAAGACTTCAGTGTTAGAATAATTTTCGTAATTTGGGCCACACATGTAAATAATTAAAATGTGTGTGCTATCATTTAATTAAGCCTAAATATAGTGATCTAATTAATAATTGATTAATTGGCTTAAGGGTATAATTGTCATGAGATTATTGTGTAGATACCATTAGATAATTATTATTTCTATGAGGGGCGGAAATATAATTATGATAAAATTAAAACTGCCCTAGCGGTTATTGTGAACTACCCTAGCGGTTTATAAATAAGGTTATGGTCCCCATTCTACCACGACGCATTCCAATTTCTGAAAATCCTCTCAAGAGAAGTTGACGCAGAATCTAGTGGCTAGAATTGGAAGATCATCTCAAAGGGTTCTCTTCCTGTAAGGTTTCTCCTTCAATGGATTCAGGTATGCTTCCGCTATTAATTTTCTACTCATTGTTTTAATCAGAAGATTCCAGTATATATTAACAAGTGGTATCAGAGCTTACTTCTTGATTAATTCTTTGAGTTATTTGTCAATGGATTCTCTTCAGAAAATTTTTGTTTAGAGCCTCAGAGAAAGTAAAATATTATAAGTGCTTTGAATAGCGATCCGTTTTTTATTTATTAAATATATCTGCACAGCAAAGTTTTTTTTTTTTAGTGTGTGGACTTCCATCAAAGTTGTATTTTTGAACGCCCTGTATTTGCATCTCCTGCAAGACCAAATCTGAGACATCTGAATCCATTTTATAGATTAATCTGGGCCTCCATCCAAACGCCTTTCTTTCATGTGTATGTATTACATTGTATTTAAACTTCAGAATTCTGGTTCTTGCAATTCTGGCAACACCATTAAACCATCGGCGTCTTTTTTCCCATGCTAAAAGATGCCCTTTTTCATTCTGAAAGACTTGTTTTACTTGAGTTCATAATTTCCATCGGAAGATATATATATATATCTTCCAACGATTGATGCGCCCTAGAATATTCTGAAAGACTTGTTCAGTGCTGTACGAACTCCATAATTGTTAGAATAATTTTCTTAATTAATCTATAATTTGGGCCACACATGTAAATAATTAAAATGTGTGTGCTATCATTTAATTAAGCCTAAATATAGTGATCTAATTAATAACTGATTAATTGGCTTAAGGGTATAATTGTCATGAGATTATTGTGTAGATACCATTAGATGATTATTATTTCTATGAGAGGCGGAAATATAATTATGATGAAGTTAAAACTGCCCTAGCGGTTATTGTGAACTGCCCTAGCGGTTTATAAATAAGGTTATGGTCCCCATTCTACCACGACGCATTCCAATTTCTGAAAATCCTCTCAAGAGAAGTTGACGCAGAATCTAGTGGCTAGAATTGGAAGATCATCTCAAAGGGTTCTCTTCCTGTAAGGTTTCTCCTTCAATGGATTCAGGTATGCTTCCGCTATTAATTTTCTACTCATTGTTTTAATCAGAAGATTCCAGTATATATTAACAAGTGGTATCAGAGCTTACTTCTTGATTAATTCTTTGAGTTATTAATTTAATATATATATATTTGTCAATGGATTCTCTTCAGAATTTTTTTTTAGAATCTCAGAGAAAGTAAAATTATTATAAATGCTTCAAATAACAATCCATTTTTCATTTATTAAATATATAGCATCTCCTGCAAGACCAAATCTGAGACATCCGAATCCATTTTATAGAATAATCTGGGCCTCCATCCAAACGCTTTTCTCCCATGCTAAAAGATGCCCAATTCATTCTGAAAACGTGTTCAGTGCTGGGCGTCCCATTATAATTTTGCCTCATCTTCTCAGCAACTGTACGTGACAGCGAACTCCATAAAGCCATAGTCCTCTATACTTATTATCTTGGTAGCGAACTTCATAAAGCCATAGCCCGAGATTTTCTTAATCCGGCCAGACCAGAATTGATATCTATCGAGTTTTTCATCTGCAAATCATTCTTACAAACGTCATAAACAACCGTTTTATATTTAAAATAGCGCGGTTTATTACAAGTACAGATAAATTTTTCACAGATCTTTGTTTTACAAGTTTACATGTAGCGTCACACTCAGAATTTATATTCCCGCGTCTCGTCTTCTTAGTTGGTTTGTCTACCCGGCGTAGCACTTGTTATTATTCTATTAAATAGTCTTGGTATGCCATCTGTAAGATGATGTAAGAATCCTTGCGTGATTTATTTTGTTTTAATTGCACCGGTATATTTTTTGAAAATTATGGAGGGTATAACCAACCGTGTATGATGTATTTAATTATCTTCATTTGTCACCTGTTAGTTGCGGTGGGCATCCTTCGTATTATGTAAAGTTCTGTGCAAAAGATCATAGGGTTTTATTTTTATTTTGGTTTTGAAAATTAAAATTTATCTTTCAGCGTCCTTCGGTTGACATTATTTGGTTGAATGTATGTCGTAAAGAATGTTCAGCGTCAATTTTATTACACTTTGTTTTATATTCATGATATATAATTCCATTCCGATCAGCATTCATGATAATCATTTTCAGAAAGAAAGAAATCGTATTGAGTTATTTTTTTTTTTGGCCATTTCGTTGAACCATTAACATGAACCAGTTTTTTGGCTTAGAAAATTACTCCAGATTACATGGATACATTATCAAAAGAATGTATTTACTTTAGTGAAAGATTTTGTCATACGTATCATTCATTTAATTATCCTGAGTATGTTTTGTATGAAGTCATTTTTTCTGAAGCAATGAAAATATATTTCCTGTCATTTCTATTTTATTTCATTTAAAGTTTACTATTTAACCATGCGTTCACCATCCTCGTTCATATATTTCTGTTTCTCTGCATATTATTTATTTTATATCATAATTGAGTTTGACAACAAAATGTATATATATAAAACAAAAAAAGAACGCAAAAGTTTTTTGACTTGTTTCAAAACTCACGATCCTTTCTTGAACCCCGTGACAGTCCATCAAATAATGAAGCAGTAAATACTTTTAGAATTTTTTCCAAACCTGTGAATTTGAATTTGATTTTTTAATAGCATTTTATGATATTTAAGTTATTGATCTAGCATTTTTAATAAGCTAATTAAAGCGGAAAATCACCAAAGTGACATCTTTCGTGTAGATTAGTCTGTTCAAGGTGTTAGATTTTTTGTGTGTATGTGATTCATGCGGGTATTGACTGGCCCAAAGGAAAGTTAATATTTGGTCAAATTGCATACATACCTGTGGTGATAAATATGTGACGATTATAAAGGTAACTTAATGTGAATAATAACTCAATCCAAAGATAGATTTATTATTTGACATAACTTATCATCAATGTTTGATCACTACAACAAGAGTACCACTTACAGTTAATAATTACTGTCCAAAGACTTGATATTAATGTTGTGCCAGGTATCTTGAAATGTCATAATTTGTTAAATTTAAAGATTATGCGTTTAATTGCTTATTTTATGTGAACATGATGGTTTATTTAATTCATTTTATTTTGTTCTCTATTTTCAGCTTTTATATCAACTACTTCTATATCTGCCAACATCAATAATGTCCCTATGTTAAATGGGACTAATTTTAAGGACTGGAAAGAGAATATGATGATTCTCTTAGGCTGCATGGATATAGATTTAGCCTTGAGAATGCCCAAACCCGATGTACTCAATGAGGATAGTACTCAAGAGGATGAGGTTTATTGGGATAAGTGGGAACGTTCAAATAGGCTAAGTCTTATGATCATGAAGCACGGCATTCCAGAAGCTTTCAGAGGTGCGGTAACCAATGAGGTTACTAATGCCAGTGACTTCCTTGCAGAAATTCAAAAACGTTTTGCCAAAAACGATAAGGCTGAAACAAGCACGCTTTTAGCAAGCTTGATTTCAATGAAGTACAAAAGCAAGGGTAATGTTCGGGAGTACATCATGGAGATGTCTCATCTTGCTTCAAAACTTAAGGCTTTGAAACTCGAGTTATCTGATGATTTTCTCGTGCATTTGGTTCTCATCTCTCTTCCTGCACAATTTAATCAATTCAAGGTCAGTTATAACTGTCAAAAGGATAAATGGACTCTTAATGAGCTCATTTCATTTTGTGTGCAAGAGGAAGAGAGATTGAAGCAAGACAAGACCGAAAGTGCTCATCTGGCTAGCACTTCCAAGGATAAGGGCAAACGAAAGAATAAGGATAATAAGGTTGCTGTTTCTAAGGGTTCAGAACAAAAGAAACAGAAAGTTGAGGTAACATGTTTCTTCTGTAATAAGCCTGCAGAGCGAACAAGGGGTTTTAAATTTTATGATCCTACTATTAGGTCAATTTTTGAGACGGGAACTGCAACATTTTTTGAGGATGTTGAGTTTGGGGGGAGAAATCAAGCTAGGAATATTATCTTTGAGGAGGAAGAGGGATCTACTATTGCTTTTGATAATGTACAGGTTTCACTACCTATCATTGATCAAGAAGTAAACTTGGATCCTCAACCAACAGACAATATTGTTCAACCCTTAATTGTTCAACCCATTGCAAATGAGGACATTGCTCCTGAAGAACAAACTCAACAACCTCAAGAAAATATGCCATTAAGGAGATCCACTAGAGAGAGGAGAAGTGCAATTTCGGACGATTATATCGTATATCTCCAGGAACGTGAGGTAGAAAGTGGAATGATGGAAGATGATCCAATCAACTTCCAGCAAGCCATGAAAAGTTCCAACTCTCAGAAATGGATTGAAGCCATGAATGAAGAGTACAAAACTATGCAAGACAATAAAGTTTGGGAACTTGTCCCATTACCAGTTGGTACGAAGCCCATTGGTTGTAAATGGATATTTAAAACCAAGCGGGATTCAAATGGTAATGTAGAAAGATATAAAGCACGTCTTGTAGCTAAAGGCTTTACTCAAAAAGAAGGAATTGACTTGAAAGAGACCTTCTCTCCAGTTTCTACGAAGGACTCTTTCAGGATAATCATGGCACTAGTTGCACATTATGATCTTGAGTTACATCAAATGGATGTTAAAACAGCGTTTCTCAATGGTGACATTGATGAAACAATTTATATGGTACAACCAGAAAATTTTGTGTCCGAAGACTCAAAGAATATGGTTTGTAATTTAACTAAATCCATTTATGGGCTCAAGCAAGCTTCTCGTCAGTGGTACTTCAAGTTTCATCAAATTATTGTCTCATGTGGTTTTGAGGCAAATCTTATGGATGAATGTGTGTATCACAAATTCAGTGGGAGTAAGTATATTTTCCTGGTTTTATATGTCGATGACATATTGCTAGCCACAAATGATATTAGCATATTGCACGACACCAAGAGTTTTTTATCAAAACATTTTGAGATGAAAGATCTTGGTGATGCCTCCTTTGTCTTAGGAATCCAGATACACCGAGATCGTTCTAGGGGTATTTTAGGATTGTCACAAAGGACCTATATTGATAAAGTTCTCAAAAGGTATGGCATGCAAAATAGCAAACCAGGTGATACCCCTGTCGCTAAAGGAGACAAATTCAGTCTTAATCAATGCCCTAAAAATAGTTTAGAAAGTCAAGAAATGCAGAAGATTCCTTATGCTTCGGCTGTGGGGAGTCTAATGTATGCTCAGGTATGTACACGTCCGGATATTGCGTACATTGTTGGTATGTTAGGCAGATATCTAAGTAACCCTGGAATGGATCATTGGAGAGCAGCCAAGAGGGTTATGAGATATTTACAGAGAACAAAAGAGTACATGCTTACATATAGGAGATCGGATCAGTTAGAGATCATTGGGTATTCCGACTCCGACTTTGCTGGATGCCAAGACAGCAAAAGATCCACATCAGGCTATATTTATCTGTTGGCTGGTGGAGCAATTTCATGGAGGTCTGCCAAACAGACACTCATAACTTCATCCACCATGGAAGCAGAGTTTGTAGCATGTTATGGGGCATCCAATCAAGGAATATGGCTACGAAATTTTGTCACTGGGCTGCGTGTTCTGGATGGTATTGAAAGACCACTGAAGATATTTTGTGACAATAAATCAGCAGTTTTATATTCCAATAACAACAGGAGTTCTACAAAATCAAAATACATTGATATCAAGTTCCTAGTTGTAAAAGAAAAAGTACAGAGTGGACAGATATCCATAGAGCATATTGGAACAAACTCCATGATAGCGGATCCGCTTACAAAGGGATTACCACCCAAGGTCTTTCATGAGCACACTGCTCATATGGGTGTTGTCTCATTTGAGGATATTCAGATTTAGTGGGAGTTTATATTATTCATTGTATATTGCTCTATGTTATGTTTAGACTTTATCTATACATTTGGATTGTGTTCTGCAGAAATAAAGTATTCATTTTATTGCACTCTGTTAAATTATGATAAAAATTTGATCTTAATAAAGTTAAGTAGGACCAGTTGGAAATAGGCATGAATAGATCACATTGCATGTAATTTCCATGCTATGCACTCATGATTGATCTATGTCATTTAGCTATGCAGATATATGTGACCATTGATTGGTCTAGTAACGATTGATGTAACAAAGGCCACCTTGATCCTATATCAGTATAGTTAATGGACCAGATTGTTCGGATATACCCTAAGGACATGATAGCAAATTTTGAGCTCATAAGGTTAAGCACATTTATTTGATTACATATGCATGTGACCCAGTGGGAGATTGTTAGAATAATTTTCTTAATTAATCTATAATTTGGGCCACACATGTAAATAATTAAAATGTGTGTGCTATCATTTAATTAAGCCTAAATATAGTGATCTAATTAATAACTGATTAATTGGCTTAAGGGTATAATTGTCATGAGATTATTGTGTAGATACCATTAGATGATTATTATTTCTATGAGAGGCGGAAATATAATTATGATGAAGTTAAAACTGCCCTAGCGGTTATTGTGAACTGCCCTAGCGGTTTATAAATAAGGTTATGGTCCCCATTCTACCACGACGCATTCCAATTTCTGAAAATCCTCTCAAGAGAAGTTGACGCAGAATCTAGTGGCTAGAATTGGAAGATCATCTCAAAGGGTTCTCTTCCTGTAAGGTTTCTCCTTCAATGGATTCAGGTATGCTTCCGCTATTAATTTTCTACTCATTGTTTTAATCAGAAGATTCCAGTATATATTAACAATGGCAGCGAACCCCATATTCCTTATGGCACAAACTACATATTATATCATATGCAGCAAAATCAAGATATGGGGAGAGGTTTTTTAACACTGTTCACCAAAGAAGGCGAAGTATACGCGCAGAGTATGTGAAAAGTCCCATTATAATAGTCCCATTCATCTCCTCTAATCTCTTCTCAAGTCGCCTGAGATGTCCTATCTTTGTATTCTGAGTACAATTTTATTTTGCCCATTCAAATCTCTGCTTTCATAATACTCATCCAGCATTCCCTGTAATCACAATCTCACTGAAATTCCAGGATTCTATTTCCAAGTTGATTCAGTCTGGTGGTTGCATGATTCGACTCCACACTAGCTATCATGGATCTTAAAGTTCGTTGAATTCGTTTTTTGGTCAAGACTAGACCACGATCCATCACCCACGCTTTTCTTCCGTCAAACGCAGAACAATGGTGCTCTTACTTACAATCTATCTGGTACCTCTATTACTGAATGTGGAGGTGATTAAGATTACATGTTAATCAATCGGTTCAATGCAAGTCACAGGCTAGATCAAAATTAATACCTATCGGGGTTTTCTAAATTTTTTTTTCTTCTTAGATATGATAATCAATTTCAGAAAGAAAGAAATCGTATTGAAAGAAACAATCAGGTATTCATCCAACTTATCATTTTATTTTGTCAAACCCATTTACTTTCAATAAACTACATTTCCAATGTAATTTGTATTATACACACGCATGATGCAGAAATAAAAAAAAATAAAAAAATAAAAATAAAAATAAAAAAGTCTAAACCTCTTTGTGTTTAAGTGATCTAGTGTTAAGTTATACATATAGGGCACTGTTATGTCAAAACAGATCCTTGAATAAGTACAGAGGTCTGATTCTGGGATAAAACAAAGGTTTAAACTAGTATGTGCTGAAGTGATATATATACTTTTTTGGGATAATCGTATTGAGTTTTTTTTTGGCCATGGGACCATTTCGTCGAACCATTAACATGAACCAGTTTGAAAATTGGCTTAGAAAAATACTCCAGATTACATGGATACATTATCAAAAGAATGTATTTGCTTTAGTGAAAGATTTTGTCATACGTGTTATCCAGAACTTATTTACTTGGACTCTCTCATAATGTCATATTGAAGATGTGTGTTTTTTGTTGAATCGTTGTTTTCACATCTATATTGTATCATGCATTAGAACTCTAGTTCAGGGGAGATTGTTTGTTCAGAGACTGATTTAATTGAAGTTAACTTAGTTAGATGGGGTAAGTACTGGGAAAGTGATCCTTTCTTGGCAGAAACTCGCGATCCTTTCTTGAACCCCGTGACAGTCCATCAAATAATGAAGTAGTAAATACATTTGGTACTATTATTTAATAGCATTTTTTGATATTAATATTTAAGTTATTGATCTAGCATTTTAAATAGGCTAATTAAAGCGGAAAATCACCAAAGTGACATCTTTCGTGTAGATTAGTCTGTTCAGGGTGTTAGATTTTTTGTGTGTATGTGATTCATGCGAGTATTGACTGGCCCAAAGGAAAGTTAATATTTGGTCAAATTGCATACATACCTGTGGTGATAAATATGTGATGATTATAAAGGTAACTTAATGTGAATAATAACTCAATCCAAAGATAGATTTATTATTTGACATAACTTATCATCAATGTTTGATCACTACAACAAGAGTACCACTTACAGTTAATATTACTGTCCAAAGACTTGATATTAATGTTGTGCCAGGTATCTTGAAATGTCATTTAAAGATTATGTGTTTAATTGCTTCTTTTATGTGAACATGATGGTTTATTTAATTCATTTTATTTTGTTCTCTATTTTAGCTTTTATATCAACTACTTCTATATCTGCCAACATCAATAATGTCCCTATGTTAAATGGGACTAATTTTAAGGACTGGAAAGAGAATATGATGATTCTCTTAGGCTGCATGGATATAGATTTAGCTTTGAGAATGCCCAAACCCGATGAACTCAATGAGGATAGTACTCAAGAGGATGAGGTTTATTGGGATAAGTGGGAACGTTCAAATAGGCTAAGTCTTATGATCATGAAGCGCGGCATTCCAGAAGCTTTCAGAGGTGCGGTAACCAATGAGGTTACTAATGCCAGTGACTTCCTTGCAGAAATTCAGAAACGTTTTGCCAAAAACGATAAGGCTGAAACGAGCATGCTTTTAGCAAGCTTGATTTCAATGAAGTACAAAAGCAAGGGTAATGTTCGAGAGTACATCATGGAGATGTCTCATCTTGCTTCAAAACTTAAGGCTTTGAAACTCGAGTTATCTGATGATTTTCTCGTGCATTTGGTTCTCATCTCTCTTCCTGCACAATTTAATCAATTCAAGGTCAGTTATAACTGTCAAAAGGATAAATGGACTCTTAATGAGCTCATTTCATTTTGTGTGCAAGAGGAAGAGAGATTGAAGCAAGACAAGACCGAAAGTGCTCATCTGGCTAGCACTTCCAAGGATAAGGGCAAACGAAAGAATAAGGATAATAAGGTTGCTGTTTCTAAGGGTTCAGAACAAAAGAAACAGAAAGTTGAGGTAACATGTTTCTTCTGTAATAAGCCTGCAGAGCGATCAAGGGGTTTTAAATTTTATGATCCTACTATTAGGTCAATTTTTGAGACGGGAACTGCAACATTTTTTGAGGATGTTGAGTTTGGGGGGAGAAATCAAGCTAGGAATATTGTCTTTGAGGAGGAAGAGGGATCTACTATTGCTTTTGATAATGTACAGGTTTCACTACCTATCATTGATCAAGAAGTAAACTTGGATCCTCAACCAACAGACAATATTGTTCAACCCTTAATTGTTCAACCCATTGCAAATGAGGACATTGCTCTTGAAGAACAAACTCAACAACCTCAAGAAAATATGCCATTAAGGAGATCCACTAGAGAGAGGAGAAGTGCAATTTCGGACGATTATATCGTATATCTCCAGGAACGTGAGGTAGAAAGTGGAATGATGGAAGATGATCCAATCAACTTCCAGCAAGCCATGAAAAGTTCCAACTCTCAGAAATGGATTGAAGCCATGAATGAAGAGTACAAAACTATGCAAGACAATAAAGTTTGGGAACTTGTCCCATTACCAGTTGGTACGAAGCCCATTGGTTGTAAATGGATATTTAAAACCAAGCGGGATTCAAATGGTAATGTAGAAAGATATAAAGCACGTCTTGTAGCTAAAGGCTTTACTCAAAAAGAAGGAATTGACTTCAAAGAGACCTTCTCTCCAGTTTCTACGAAGGACTCTTTCAGGATAATCATGGCACTAGTTGCACATTATGATCTTGAGTTACATCAAATGGATGTTAAAACAGCGTTTCTCAATGGTGACATTGATGAAACAATTTATATGGTACAACCAGAAAATTTTGTGTCCGAAGACTCAAAGAATATGGTTTGTAAATTAACTAAATCCATTTATGGGCTCAAGCAAGCTTCTCGTCAGTGGTACTTCAAGTTTCATCAAATTATTGTCTCATGTGGTTTTGAGGCAAATCTTATGGATGAATGTGTGTATCACAAATTCAGTGGGAGTAAGTATATTTTCCTGGTTTTATATGTCGATGACATATTGCTAGCCACAAATGATATTAGCATATTGCACGACACCAAGAGTTTTTTATCAAAACATTTTGAGATGAAAGATCTTGGTGATGCCTCCTTTGTCTTAGGAATCCAGATACACCGAGATCGTTCTAGGGGTATTTTAGGATTGTCACAAAGGACCTATATTGATAAAGTCCTCAAAAGGTATGGCATGCAAAATAGCAAACCAGGTGATACCCCTGTCGCTAAAGGAGACAAATTCAGTCTTAATCAATGCCCTAAAAATAGTTTAGAAAGTCAAGAAATGCAGAAGATTCCTTACGCTTCGGCTGTGGGGAGTCTAATGTATGCTCAGGTATGTACACGTCCGGATATTGCGTACATTGCTGGCATGTTAGGCAGATATCTAAGTAACCCTGGAATGGATCATTGGAGAGCAGCCAAGAGGGTTATGAGATATTTACAGAGAACAAAAGAGTACATGCTTACATATAGGAGATCGGATCAGTTAGAGATCATTGGGTATTCCGACTCCGACTTTGCTGGATGCCAAGACAGCAGAAGATCCACATCAGGCTATATTTATCTGTTGGCTGGTGGAGCAATTTCATGGAGGTCTGCCAAACAGACTCATAACTTCATCCACCATGGAAGCAGAGTTTGTAGCATGTTATGGGGCATCCAATCAAGGAATATGGCTACGAAATTTTGTCACTGGGCTGCGTGTTCTGGATGGTATTGAAAGACCACTGAAGATATTTTGTGACAATAAATCAACAGTTTTATATTCCAATAACAACAGGAGTTCTACAAAATCAAAATACATTGATATCAAGTTCCTAGTTGTAAAAGAAAAAGTACAGAGTGGACAGATATCCATAGAGCATATTGGAACAAACTCCATGATAGCGGATCCGCTTACAAAGGGATTACCACCCAAGGTCTTTCATGAGCACACTGCTCATATGGGTGTTGTCTCATTTGAGGATATTCAGATTTAGTGGGAGTTTATATTATTCATTGTATATTGCTCTATGTTATGTTTAGACTTTATCTATACATTTGGATTGTGTTCTGCAGAAATAAAGTATTCATTTTATTGCACTCTGTTAAATTATGATAAAAATTTGATCTTAATAAAGTTAAGTAGGACCAGTTGGAAATAGGCATGAATAGATCACATTGCATGTAATTTCCATGCTATGCACTCATGATTGATCTATGTCATTTAGCTATGCAGATATATGTGACCATTGATTGGTCTAGTAACGATTGATGTAACAAAGGCCACCTTGATCCTATATCAGTATAGTTAATGGACCAGATTGTTCGGATATACCCTAAGGACATGATAGCAAATTTTGAGCTCATAAGGTTAAGCACATTTATTTGATTACATATGCATGTGGCCCAGTGGGAGATTGTTAGAATAATTTTCGTAATTTGGGCCACACATGTAAATAATTAAAATGTGTGTGCTATCATTTAATTAAGCCTAAATATAGTGATCTAATTAATAATTGATTAATTGGCTTAAGGGTATAATTGTCATGAGATTATTGTGTAGATACCATTAGATAATTATTATTTCTATGAGGGGCGGAAATATAATTATGATAAAATTAAAACTGCCCTAGCGGTTATTGTGAACTACCCTAGCGGTTTATAAATAAGGTTATGGTCCCCATTCTACCACGACGCATTCCAATTTCTGAAAATCCTCTCAAGAGAAGTTGACGCAGAATCTAGTGGCTAGAATTGGAAGATCATCTCAAAGGGTTCTCTTCCTGTAAGGTTTCTCCTTCAATGGATTCAGGTATGCTTCCGCTATTAATTTTCTACTCATTGTTTTAATCAGAAGATTCCAGTATATATTAACATTCAGCCCAAGTATTCGAGCCCATGCCACAACCCATCCAGAGCAAGACTTGATGACTTTCTGATATCCTTATAACTATGCCACAGCCAACATAACCTGAGTTTTCTGCACCATCAAAATAACCAATGATACCTTCAGATGGAAGGGCTGGTTTCCTAAGAGGTACTGCCTTCTTCAATATTTGCTACTTATGTGTTTCATTATAGAGCTTCGGGATTTTAATAGCAGTGATCTGAGGCTGAGTCTCTCTTCCTTCAAATATCTTAAGATTTCTGGTTTTCCAAACACCCCAACACACAAGAGGAGGCAGCTCCTTGTGTTGAGGGCATCTTAGGGTCCATGCCTGCAAATAATGCTGAAAAGAAATTGTCTCCAGATATAAGGTAGATTTAGCAATGGCAAAATCTTATCCCATACAGCGACAGAGAAAGAGCATTCTACAAAAATTGGGCCCTTAAATCCTATATATCTGCTATCATTGATTCTGAGTTTAGAAAACAGAGATAGCAGATATTGGGCCCTTAAATCCTCTGCTGATCAGATTGTCCCAGATAAGGATCCTGTTTTCCAAGCCCTTGAATTTTTTTTTACAATTTCCAGGACCAAATATTTTTGTACCACCATTTCTCTGAAAAATCAAAGGACTCAGTTGCAATAATTTCATAAGCACTTTTTGCAGAAACTTGACATACCAACTTATGAACTTATTTCATAAGCAATAAGTTCATTTATTTTTTGCACATACCAACTTATCCTCCAACTCGGATAATCTAATGCCGGGAAGATTGAGTCCGTCTACAAAGAGATTCTATTCCTCCAAAACTTCATTAGACAATCCCAGATCTTTTTGCAGAGAACCAGTAAGAAGAGGAGCCTTCCAGATTGTTTTTTGCATGGGCAAGTCTTACACAGTTGAAATCTGATAACTGAGACATTAGAGCAGATAAGCGATAAAAAATTTCTCCCCCTATAAAAGGATCCACTCCCAAATGTTTCATAATTTTTTAAATTTTCCATAATAAGCGATCTCAAGACGTCAAAAGTAATAAGAGTCAAGATATAAGCACATCCAGTGGTGGAGACACCACCCCAACATTTATAACCGCCAACACGTGGCAACAATAATTTTTTATTTTATTTTCATAGAATCATAATGCATCTCCTGCATGACAAATTATGTGGCGGGTTGATTATTTGAAATGCCTGAGTGGCAAATTCGCTGATAGCATTGGTTGTTCCCATCTTATTATACCTAACAAAGGGCAGTGTATCATTGTATTCCATTTCACCCTGATTTGTATTAATTTGGAAATTGACTAAATTATTTTCCTGACTTTCCTACCTATTACATTAGGTATTTTTTTTCTATTTTTATATTAAATTCTATTTATTTTTCATGCAATTGGATGAGAGATTGGGGCCTTATTGTCGGGCCAGCAATGACCTTTTTGGTATTAGAAAGGCTCTTTTGATGTTCTCATGCTTTAATAATGGCCATTGAATGCCACTACCATTGCCATGTTTTAATAATGGTGATTGAATGCCACTGCCACCAGTTCATCTCACTGCTTCTACCATCAACCACCTGTGCCTTGCTCGATTAATTTCCCTTGCCTTGCCATTATCCTCGTTGAGGAGATCATCACATTCATGATGGTGCACAACCACCACCTTCTCATAGTTGGAGTAGAGCCAAGGGAAGCTCAACAAGGGGTCTGACACAGTGTGCACAGGCGTTATTGATGACGCTGCGAACCTATAGACTATGAGTAAGGCTCTAGTAGGAAAAACATGGTGAAAATGGTTAAAAAGCAAAGAGCAGAGACAGGGAAATCTCTAGAGAATCAAATTTGCCTGTGATACAATGGAGGAGGACCCGATCAGGATGGATGGAACGACTTGCACTGCGCTGGCCACACTCTGGTTTAAGCCATATGCTTTTTGTCGATCCTTTTCAAGGATGCCAAGGATTGAGCCATGGCCACCACTCGACATCTTCATTGAGCAAACACAAGAGCCAACGCATGCCTGATGCCTCCAATTATGCATCTTGTGATTACCACCACATCCTCTTGCTCTGCCATTGAAATTAAAGATACATGTCACCTTATATTCATCTGCAACTGGTTGTGAGACCACTAGACGGTTCAAGCACCTGCCATATTCAACTATTCAACAAGTCTTTTAGAGAAATGATATAGTCATATTGTTGTCAACCCATCTGCATTCCATTTTTTTAACTACCAAGTCTTTTCTATGAATCTACACTGCCGTGCATGTATTAGACAAGCCCACCTCGAGTTATAAATATTCATGTTGATATAAAATGATATTAAGGCTTATTGGAGAAACATTCTTTCAAGGTTCTAGGAGAATCATGCCCCACCCATTTTTACATCAACTTAATTGAAGATGCGTCCTCATGCACACATTCAACACTTGGGTTCACATGGAGGAGTAACAACAGCCTCAAGAGCATTGAGATAATGTCTACTATTCATTGCACCCAATCAATGGAGTTGATATTATAAGTATTAAAACCATATTTTATGGAGCCATGAGATGATAAGAGAGAAAGGTGTGATTCTTATCATATATACTGTTGAAATCCCTGGCCGCAAGCCTTTTTGTTTTGTGAAATAGTGTCTGCAAGACTTGAACTTTGGCCTAGGTTCCCAAAGTATTCGAACTACTAGTTATGAAACTAATTGACTGAACAACAAGAAGCATCAAAGTAACAAATTGTTGAGTATGAGCCTGAGTAGTTTCTACAGGGGAATGCTAGCACTAGAGAAGGTACACGTGCAACTCTTTCAAGAGCACCATGATATCATCCTCTTAGGGTTTGTGGAGAGTTATTTGGACAACGGATGAGGTCCTTGTGGCGGCTTGAGGTGAGGTTAAATGTGACTATTGCTTAAACCTTTCCATTGAATTTGTCTCGTTGCTTTGAGGTTGTTAAGCAGTGCATGCTACTTTTTCGACGTGTACCAAATATTCAAAGTTCTTGGCATGCATAAAACAAAGTGGCAGCATGGGTAGTACCATCATGCATGAAGCGCTAAATGGCAACGTAGGCGGGCCAAGTTTCCCACCACTTGGAAATGATGAGGTTTATCGGGTTGGAAAGTGGAAACCCTGCTACATGGATGGAAAAAATATATTTGAAAATATTTTTAAATGTGGTCTCCAACCATGCACTTGGCATTCATTCTCGCAGATTGGTTAATAATTTAAAGTAAAGACATAAATCTAGATACATTTTTCACAAAAAAAAATTCAGATTCCTAAAATAATGGGTCATTTGCGAATATGCCAAGATGACAGTTTTTCAAACAACTTATACTCAGAGTCAAGTTGTGAACTACCTAGTAAAATGCATGCCACAATCCATAAATTGATCAATAATTAAAACTAAAACCACAGGTCTAAAGCTAAATACATTTTTCACAAAAACCTCTTTCAGATTCCTAAAATGATTGGTCATTTCCCCACAATGAATATGTCAAGATGGCAGTTTTTCAAACAACTTATGCTGAGAGTCAAGCTATGAACTGCTTATTAAAATTCACGCCAGAGTCTATACATTAGTCAATAATTGAAAGTAAAGCCACATGCATGAAGCTAGTTACATTGTTCACAAAAACTTCTTTCTGTTTCCTAAAATGATGGATCATTTGCCCACAATGAATCTACCAAGATGACAATTTTTCAAACAACTTATACTTAGAGTCAAGTTATGAACTACTTTGTAAAATGCATGCCATAATCTATACATTATTTAATATTTAAAAGTAAAACCATAGGCCTGCATCTAGTTACATTGTTCACCAAAACCTCTTTCCTAAAATGGTGTGTCATTTGCCCCCAATGAATCTGCCAAGATGGCAGTTTTTCAAACAACTTATGTTTAGAGTCAATGGACTACTTATACAGTTTGGTATGTAAAAACAAATTGTAAATTTGCAAAAATGGGAATAGGAAAATGCACGTCACATTCCGTATGTAGGTCAATAATTGAAATTAAAACCATAGTTCCTCATCTAGATACATTGTTCACAAAAACCTCGTTCAGATTCCTAAAATAATGAGTCATTTACCTGTAATGAATTTACCAAGATGACAGTTTTTCAAACAACTTATGCTCAGAGTCAAGCTATGACTTTATTGCTTACCTCATAATTTGAAACCTATGATTTCATAATGTTTCTACAATGGAATAAATCTATTTCGATGCATTGGTTTAGTGACTTGTGCATTGATTTTGTTATACTACTAAATGCATCACCCAGAATATTATAAATATTTGATAAAGAAACAAGGTGATATTCCCTTTGAGAATGACATATAATTTAAATAACTTTGGATTGCTAGCAAATCAACTATAGTGAACGATAAACTTCTGATGCAAATTGTTGATTTCCACACAAATGACTAACAATACTATTCATTTTGATGTGCTCTTTAACAATGAATGGAACAAATTTCTATACAAATTTTAGTCATATAAACATAACATGAAGAAATTGGCATTGATTGCAACAAGATACAGAATTTTGCATTGATTTCAATGCTTATACAATGGGATAAATCTATTTCAATGCATTGGTTTCAGTGATTCCTATATTAATTTCATTCTACTGCCTACATTTCAATTTTCGTGAAGATTACAATTTCTAACTAAATTATTTGTTGCAGTGTTCTTACTAAAGTGCATTGATTTGAGTGATTGTACAATGGATAAAATCCATAATGCAGTGATTTATGCTTTAATTTCAATGTTGTACATGGATCTTTTCTTTTCGAGGGTTAGTACCTATGATACATTTTATGTCATCTCTTTGATATAGGGTTTCAATTACAATTGTGGTATAGTAATTGAAATTATCATGTCCTCTCATGATGAGGAAATGGATGATGTACATGTTAAGGATGTAAAAAAACAAACACGAGAAGTGTTAGGCAACATAGAGAGAATAAATTAAAATAGATCATTGTTTGTCACAAACAAATGTATGGCCTTAAAAAATAACTCTTTTGTGGAAGCATTTAAGGAAGTATTTGTATGAGTCATAAACAATATTTAGCCTTTTATAGTTGGCATTGCATTCTTAATTTTCATCAACAAATAACAAAAACATTTTTATGATGGTTTTGTCTATCTTGTTGAAACACAATATTGAAGGTCACAACTATTATTGAATGAGTTCCGTAATTCTTTTGCAAGGGCTTCAAATGGGTATATAGGTCTATCATAATAGAGATAGACCCACTTGAAGAAACTCAAATAAATGATGATATACCATTAACATTTGATGATCTGAATATTGCATATTGAAATTGACTTATGTTCAAATATGTCATGATACTTAGTACATTTAAAAAATCAAATTCATCTAAAAACATATACATATACATAATGATGATTATTTACATAATCATCATTTACTAGAACTAGTCTAGATCCATCTAAACTTTGGATCTATCAACAACTAAGAGAGATCAAATCTCTCGAAGTGCAAATCTTTCCTCGAGTTTTACACTCTAAAAATAGAGTTTCAACTTGAGAGATTTGATCCCTCTCGATGTTTCACTAATCTAGAATTAAGATAGATCTAATATGATCTCCAAATTGTTTGAATCGTGCTTTTTCCATATTATAGTCTAGCCATCATAGTGCTTCCATTGATTGCACAATTTGATATGGATGGCTTCCACAAACTTACTTCAAGCCATGAAGCCATGGTAAACTTACTTCAAACCATGGTAAGTTCTTCTTTATCATCACAATATTAACTACAAGATTCCAACAAAATCAAGTTTTGTGAATTTCAATTTTAAGTTGTATTTTTCTTCGTTAATATTGATTATCAAATTACTCAACAATAACGTGGCATTGCTCAAACTAAAGACTTTGTGTTATGTTACCTTTTTTTGATAGAAAATTATGCAACATAAATATTTGTCTTTACAAACCAGCATAGATCCATCTTAAAAGAGGATCTACCAAGCATTGAGAGGGAACAAATCTCTCAAGGCACAAACCCCTTTTTAGAGTGTAAATGTTGAGGAATGGTTTTAATTTATCTAATTTGTGTAGTTTTATATATATGTCATTGTAAATGTAAATATTTTAAATCTAATTTGAGTGGACATGTTATTTTTTATAATATTTTATTATTTTTTTAAAATGACACATGTCAGCTTCAAGATGAGCACGGAAGGAGTTACACATGGAGTTGTCTAAAAATTCGACAATTTGGTTCGGATGGGAGCTTTTCACCGGAATCCGACGTTTTTTATTTTGTAAAATCTAAATTTAACGGTATTTTAATGACGATTTTGATGGTAGAAACAGATTCAACAGCATCAAAAACCCTTGGGGCACCCAAAATTTCAGAGTTTGAGAGTTGTAACCAGGATTTGTAAAAATTTATGTCAAATTTTTCAAAATTGTGTCGGAAAAACCAAATTTTTTCCATTTGAAATAGTAGAATTTTAGACTGTGCGGTTGCACATCCCTACTGGGCTGTAGAATGCGCCTCTTCGACAAAATAACAAATAACATTACATGTTCACCATTCAATTGGTGCTGTGGTGTATTTCGTTATCATGTCAGTTGGTCTCCGGTGGTGTAGTTGGTTATCATGTCAGTCTAACACACTAGATCTTTAGTTCGGCATGTGATAACTGGCACTCAAAACGCCCCCTGTCGACGATGAAAAGTTTTCTGGCAAGGCATAGTTCCACCCCTTCTCGTTATTTTTTTGGAATTTCGACGATCTGGGTCGTCTTAAAATGGGCCAAACCCCCTAGAGGCACAGTTCCATGGCATAGTTCTGCAGTAAATGGGGTGGAACTACGATTCAGTCGATTTTTATAACTAGATTTAGGGAACAAATCGCTGGAAAAGCGGGGCAATTTGAGTGCTAGTTATCCCACGCCCAGTTCAAGTTCAAGAGACGTCATTTTTAATTCTAACGCTCTCATTTTTTCAGAAAAGGATTTATGAGCTAGAGTACCGTGAGACATTTCTGGCACGCTTGCATTTTTTCAGAAAATGGATTCATGGGCTAGAGTACTGTGTGAGAATAATTTCCATCTGGTGTCGTCACGTCGTGGTGTAGTTCAGCAGGCTTCAAATTTGAAGCCTTCAGTGCCCGTCAAAGGCCCTTTTACCCGTCATAGAAGGCCGAAGCTAATTTTACCCTGCAAACAAAATTTAATTTCATCCAGAGCCCGTCAATAATGAAATTAAGCTGGATTGTGAAAATCTGCAACCGAAGGGAAACTGCACATTCTGCCTGTCCCGGGGTTATGAGTGGTTCAAAGTCACAGCGTTGGACGTCGGTCCCAGCTGGCCTTCATGTGACTGAGTTATGGTGTGAAAGCAATTAATGTTATCACCAAACCTTGGTCGAGATTGCACTCCACTTCCAGTCACTCCACAATGCATAGTACATACGTGTAACATGGTTACTCGTTGCTGGCATTTGACAGGTGCGATTACCATAGGCCCATTAACTATAGCCCAGGATTCATTGAATTTGATTGTGCCATTGTCATGCTGTGCCGTTGGTGTTCACACTGTTCAGTAGGCCATCAACCATGTGACCGTGGAGTCTGCGGCCCGCCCAATGAGCTCATTCATGCATTATGGGATTGAGAAATGAAATTGGAATGGAGCGGCGAGCCTGGCTTGAGATGAGTCTTGAGTGACTACTGGCCAGTAATCTCTACCCACACAGTCTGCAAAAAAAAATTACGAAATGCTCAAATCGGGCCAGTGGATCTAGTCGATCCTATTAGGAATAGCATAACCCCATTTTTTGCCTTAATTGGTCCAAAACCACTAGCGCGGGCATAAGTTTCAGAGGCGGCAAAGGAAAAGGAAAAACTAGCAGGAGTTTCAGCACCAACACCAAAGGCAGGGGCAATTGCTAAGCGAGCATTCCTTCCGATTCCATATCCCTACGCGGGTTGAGTTCCAGGTGATGAATGCCAAAATTATTAGATCTCTTACCGATTGGCTTGAGGACGCAGTTCGTTCAGCAGTCTTCCTTTATGAAGAAGCCTGCATATTTTAATCCATGACAGGCACAAATGCACGAATCTACCAAACTATATTTTGGAGGTGAGAACTGGCTAATGCAACTTTTGAACAGCGTTTCAACATACATATGTGGGTTTTCTCCATTGAAAAGTTCTATTTATTCCTCAACGTTAATTAGTTGTCAAGTTTCACATCATTTCAGTCTTGGGTGGTTGGCAAATGGAGAGTTCGGCAAATCGGCATTGGCAATTTGGCATTGCAAATGGACAAATGGACAAACAAAGTCATAGAGGTATGCCAAGCAATTTTGTATTTGCTGCTTTAGACACATTTTCAACTATAATAATTTGGTTAAAAAAACCATTATAGGCAGAATGTAATTTGCATCTCAATTCTCAACTCCAAGATTTATTAATTAGAGAAATACAAATTCTACTAATCATCACTTCCGCTTTTTGTTTCTCTATTGTTCATTTATGAATTGTTTCCTAAAAAAATGCTTTCTTGGTTTTGAAATAAGTTCAGAGATTGTCACTCTAGTATTTACATAGCCTTACATTTATGCAAAATGCAGCATTGTCGATCATATTTTAAACCAGAAAAAACCCCAAAATCTGGGTTTAATGTGCGTCTAGACTCATCCCCTTCCAACACTCTGGATACCTTGTGTAGCTCTGATCTTCTAATGTTGCGATACACCAATAGTTATTTTTTATACCCCTCCGATAGGTCTGAGTATTCTTCTTCACTAAAATTATAGTATATTTGACCTCACTAATATATTGGCCCAGACTTCATTCCACTGCTAGTATCGTCGTATTCCATGACCATGACCATTTCTGCTTTCTCTTCACCCATTTCTTCTTCCGAGGGCACTTACTAAATTTCTTTGGCTTGTTGTTCTCCTGTGAGACATCTGCTCTTCCTGTGTAACATTATCATAATCAATATCCATTATCAGGGTTAGAAAACATAGGAAAGCATCTTAGTTTTTGGAACTTTAGTAAAAAACCCTATTTTCATTGTTCTTAGTGATAGAATACCAATCCACAATCTGCCCTACAAATATTTAAATATAGGCCTATTCTAAAAATAGGTTATCATCATCTGAAAAAGTGTTGGAGGGAAACACTTCATGATCCATTTATGAAAAAGTGTTGGAGGGAAACACTTCATGATCCATTTAGTATTTAATTTAAGCTTTGGACTTTATATAGATTATGGTTTTTTATTACATAGAAGTCATTTTTTTATCATCATGTTCTTCTTTATATGCGATTGTTTTCATCCATGAACTTCATGAACTTTCTGCATGTCTAGGTTTTTTTATAAGAGGTTACTTGTTAGAGATGTATTTTCACATGTATTTGTTGATCCTTTGAAACCCTAAATCTCAAAACCCTATTGTTTATCTCTGTTCTAACTGGCATACCACCTTCGGTGCACGGGATATCTTTTTTGTTATTCTCATATCGACAGACTTTAAATTTACCTCCAATGCTAAAGCATTTCTTTCATTAACAACTTAATTTTTATTTCTGCGATTCCTTTCTCCTTGTTCTCCGTGATATGCCTTTGTAGCTTGTTTGTCTATCAATGTTTTCAAGTCTTATAACCAGTGATGGGTCTTGGCCAACTATTTATCGGTGAATTAGAACTTATTTAGGCATTGTGTTAGCATCCTCATCCACAGGATTACTCTAAAGTCTATGTATCTATGCATGATAAAATTTATAGAGCTGAACAATGTAAATATCGTCATTCTATTAGTGAATTTATAAAAACAGTAATGAAATTTTGATGTACTATTACATTTTCAAATGAAAAGAATGATTTGTTTTTACCTGTCAACGTTGAAGGGTTCGATATCTCATAGCCCTTCAAAGTGAAATGCGAACCTACCCTTCAAATTTGATCCCTATGGTTATCAAGTCAGTTTAACACACTGAAGACCTCTTGTACAATTCCGGGGCGTCACTTTTTCTTCTCTGTTGCAGGTACGCTTGCATTTTTTCAGAAAATGGATTACGACCTAGAGTACTGTGTGAAAACAAGTTTTACTTGGTACCGTGGTGTAGTTGGTCATCACGTCAGTCTAACACACCGAAGGTCTCCGGTTAAAGTCCGGTTGGCGCCATTTTTCTCCTCTGTTACAGGTACGTTTGCATTATTTTCAGAAAATATAATCATGACCTAGAGTACTGTGAGAGATTAAATTGTATCTGGTGCCGTGGTGTAGTTGGTTATTACGTCAGTCTAACACACTGAAGGTCTCCGGTTCAAGTCCGGGTGGCGCCATCTTTTCTTGTCTGTTGCAGGTACGCTCGCAATTTTTGGGAAAATTCATGATCCTAGATTACTGTGTGAGAATAAGCTATGAATCCAAACTTGCTGGCTTCTTCTCTTTTCAGAAAATGGATTCATGATCCTAGAGTACTGTGTGAGGATAAGCTAAGAATCCAAACTTGCTGGCTTATTCTCTGCCAACTTGCTTTTGCATACCCTGCTTGTGGGGAAAGCATATGTTTGTGTGCAATTCAAAACCATGATCTCTATCTATGGGCTTAGAGAACTGTATTTCATAATTCATCAACAACAATATGAGAACACTTTCTTGCATCCAGAATTGAATTCTTGGAACTTCTTCATCAGTTCATCCTTTTTGTTTGCAACACCAACAATTTGATTTCTCCACAAGAGTAAAGACAACATCTGCTACCACTCAACAACAATATGAGAACACTTCCTTGCATCCAGAATTGAATTCTTGGAACTTCTTCATCAGTTCAGCCTTTTTGTTTGTAACAACAACAATTTTGATTTCTCCACAAGAGTCGAGACAACATCTGCTACCACTCAACATATACCAAACGTGGGTGATTCGGAAGAATTAGTATTTCATAATTCATCAACAACAATATGAGAACACTTTCTTGCATCCAGAATTGAATTCTTGGAACTTCTTCATCAGTTCATCCTTTTTGTTTGCAACACCAACAATTTGATTTCTCCACAAGAGTAAAGACAACATCTGCTACCACTCAACAACAATATGAGAACACTTCCTTGCATCCAGAATTGAATTCTTGGAACTTCTTCATCAGTTCAGCCTTTTTGTTTGTAACAACAACAATTTTGATTTCTCCACAAGAGTCGAGACAACATCTGCTACCACTCAACATATACCAAACGTGGGTGATTCGGAAGAATTAGTCTGTTTGACATCTCCAGGTGTTTATTTTCATCCAATGCCTGAAATTGTAGATTGTTCAAATTTTTTATCCTATTCATGGTTCTCGAAGCTATTTCAATGTATCTTGAAAGCAAAGTTGTGGTAATCGAAGGAAAATAAAATTTAAACATTTTTGTAATGTTCTAGGTTTGACACAAGTCTTCATTTGCATGATAACACTTATGAATGCATTGCTCAATCTTGTTGGTGTATTGCCATAAAATACTGTGCAAGATGGGGTTTGGCAATACAGGGTTTTGTGTTGAATGCTTTGGTCCTTCCAAACTTTTTACATATTCATAACCATTAAACGCATTTTATGTGGGCTTCTTCTTACAAATAGAATGAGAGTTCTTTTATCAAGTTCCATTTTTTTTTTATGAAGTGCGATTTCTTCATTTTTCTGCTTCTTTCCATGACTTCCATTACCATGGTTCAAGTACCGGAGTTGTGAAAGCTTTCTTTTGAACATATAGAAATTCAATTATCTTGAGGCCATTATCGGCAGTGAGATGTTGCAATTTTTTTTGTAAAGGCTGCTTATACTAACTTACACCAGTCATTTGGCTAAGATGCCACATTTTGCAGGTTGTTTCTATGTTGTCAAACCCCTTAAGACTTGCACCTAGCCTCATCTGCACCCACTCACACTCAGAAGGTTTTGAACCCTGATCACCCTGACTGCTTGTCACTAAACTGCACACCCCTGGACACAAGTATTTTTTTAAATCCTTTGGAACACGGTCAACAGAGGAATCTGAAATCTGTTGTCTCTGATATCTTTGCCAGTCTGTCATGTCTTGATGAGTTGAATTCCATTCCCTTGTGATAAGAGCCACACACTACTTCCCTGATCAATTTTTTACTTCATGTCCTAAGGTAACAGGCTACTAGCTTCCTCTTCACCCATTGTTCTTGTATTTGACGTGTATTGAGTTTCACAGAACCAGAAGTTTTGACCACAGAATCCTTTGTTGGAGTGAAGCAAGCACGTATTTCTTGGAGTTTTCCTGCACCAGACTGTTTGACAACGAAATTCCCATTTTATCATGGTTTTCACTCTCCAGATGAGAAAATTTGTGTACAACATGTTCTAAGGAAGTTTTAGCCAATAAATAGCTATGCTTTTCCATCATTAATTTCTAGATCAGTTCTTGATTTCCCTTCTACTGTGGTTATTTGCTAATATAGGATTAGACATAGACCCCTTCTGACAGGATCCTTTGGTTCTATTCCCCCTTTTGCATCTTAAAACCTCCCTTTTGTTCATTCCCCTTGAACTTAATGAAAGAAGAGTCATCCACTGACATTACTTTGGTAACTTTGGCAATCTAATAAAAAAGACTGAAAACCCATCTCCTCATCATATTCTTCTTCTGGCTCGGGTCTCCTTCCTTTTCTTTTGGAGCAGCCCGAGTGGGAAAAACTATCAACTAGGGCAGCGACAACTTCAAACTTGTAGGGATCCTTAACTTTCTCAGCTCGTGGGAAATAATACTAAGTTGCAGTAGCGATAGCTAAAACATTCTTATATGAAGGGGGGCGGAAGCATGAATGGGCTACAACCCAGCAATTGTTTTTACATTCAAAGAAACTATCATAAACAAAATTGAACAACAAAATTTGCAGACACAAATTGGAACTCCTCAAAGATAGAAAACAGGTCTCCATTCATCTTCTTCATGTCAAAAACTACTACATCGACTACATACCAAACTAAACTGTTGTTTTTCAAACTACTTAGATACAAAACGTGCTCTCTAGACTCTTCTACAGCATACGAGAATGTGCCTACTCTCGAGACTTCTACGACAAGATTTTCCTTACATTGTTATTAGTGGCACATTAAGTTTCCATCTAGCCAGCAGTACATTCGTACATGTAACCGGCTCACAAAATTAATTTGATCTGATATGAATGACGGCGGGAGGAATTAATTGCAATTGCCAACATTATAACCATTGATGATAGCATGTGGAGCAGTTGCTAATGGGTGGTCACTGACTCACTATTTGCCAGAGAAGGAGTTGTCGCAAAAGAAATACGAGCAACAGGGTTCTCTATTAATCATCCTCTATAAGATCAACAGCTTCAGCATCAAATAACAGTCCAACATTACCTCCATTTAGTGACGAATACAAGGGACGCTGCCTCCAGTAGAACTTTATCTTGTGTTTGTCTGAATCAAGGTTTTGAGTGCCTTTGTACAAAGATTTCTCAGTGAGTTTGGGCACATTTATAGAATAGGTTTTAGTAGAAATAGAGAATATTGCACTGCTCTATTACAGTGCATTCACTAACCTCGGGGGCAGAAATACAGTAGCATGCTCAATCAAGATTTTGGATGGGCCCTCTAGTACAACTAAAATTATTGTTACCATCAGAGTCCTTGGCTCGATTGAATAAGTTGTGCAAGTGGAGTCTATGGTGTGACTGAGATAGATGCACAAATAATTAAACTACCAGAAGAGGTTGTGTAATTGAAGTTGATAGTTTCAGTGGAGCTGGTTGGTCCCCTTGATTTGTCAATGTCATATAATTCCCAGTACTAAAAAGCATCTATAAACATACTAAAAACCTGTTAATAGACATGAGGTAATCACACCTGGGTCTGCCCAAAATGAAAGAATTATCTAATGCCGGGACAATCAAAGTCACATTGAGCAGTCATTGTAACAATGTCACATATCTTATACATAAAAAAAACAACCTCATTATCAAAAAAAAAAAAAATTAACCCAAAAATTCAGTGCACATTGTAAAAAAACCATAATATGCTTAATGATGAACTTGGACTTCAACCACAACTAAGTTACCATGAAGCTCCTCCCTAATTTTACATCTAAGTTATGATCCGAGGCAGAACATCATGATACATAGCATGAAAAAGAAAACATGATTTTTGAGGGCTAATCTCCATACCTGAAGCACAGCAGAAGATGGAAATAATACCCTGAAAACACTGTCACTCTTAGAGCGGAAGATCTTGACCTAGGAGATTTTGGCCAAAAGGGAGTTTGTGGATCCGAATTTTTGTTCCCTTTGTTCTTGGGCAGAGGATTCCATGGATCATTTGTTTGTTTTCTGCTCTTTCTCTGATGCAGCCCTCCTCTAGCCGCAGCACACCTGAAACACACTGTATCAATGGCACAAGTAACAAACATAGGAATAACCAGATTCAACCAAAAAAACATGCAGACTTTTTATTGAATGTCAAAACCCACAACTGATGTGGAACTCCATTACATAAATGTCACGAGAGGACAGAGCCTCCGCTCTAGAGTTCTCGCTCTCTCCGAAAAGGAGCAAAGAAAACCATCTCCAAAAAAAAACCTAAACTCTTTGTGCAGGCCCAGCATTTTTATTCTCGAGTTTTCCGCCCATGGGTAGGTCTGGAAAAGATGCCGCCGCGTTCTGTTGCTTCCGTTACTCCCTGAGATTACGGGTCGTAACTGTCGTTCTAAATCCCCTGCTCCGCATCATCCTCCTCTTCTTTTAAAACTTCAGAACCCCCTGGTTCTAGGCCACCTGCTGTAACTTCTCGGCTATGCTTAAGTAACTCTTCTTCTGTGATCCAAGAGTTGTAGGAATCCGACAGTCCCTCCCACTTGACGAAGTATAACTTATAAACCTTGGAGCGTGTTGCAGCTAGTTTTGTGTCTAACACACGTTCAACTTTCTCTCCCTTTTTCTTGGGTAATAGTTTGGTCCAGTCTCCCCCTCTGTCATACTGGTCATTAGTCGACTCGTCTTCATTGGCCACTGTATATGACTTAGTCGGCAGCGAATAAAGATCAGCCACATTGAAAACAGGACTGATGTCTAATTCTTCTGGTAGATCAATTAGATAGGCGTTGTCATTTATTCTCCTCTTAATTTTACAAGGACCAAATTTGTTCGGTTTCAGTATGTTGTAGGTCCCCTAGGGAAATCTTCACTTGCTCAAATGTACCATGACCATTTCTCCTTCCTGAAAGACCTTTCTTCTCCTATGCCAGTTAGCATTTTCCTTATACTGATCAGTCATTGACCGCAATTTTTGCTCGACCTGTTGATGTATTCCCTGAATATTTTCTACAAAATCTGTAGCCTCCCTGCTGAGATAGGGATTTGTGGGCAAGTCCACTAGGTCTACCACCCCTTTGGGATTGGCTCCATAGACAACTTGAAACGCTGACTTGCCCGTTGATCTGTTGATGCTTGAATTATAGGCAAATTCTGCTTGTGGTATGACCAGATCCCACTGCCAAGGGTTGTCACCTACTAAACAACACAGTAAATTTCCCAAGCTCCTATTGACGACCTCGGTTTGACCATCAGTCTGGGGATGGTAGGCGGAGCTGAATTGCAATCTGCTATCCAACTTCCTCCACAAGACTCTCCAAAAGTGGCCTAAGAATTTGGTGTCCCGATCACTGGTTATAGTTCTTGGAAGACCGTGTAAACGAACAATTTCCTTAAAAAACAGTTGTGCTATTTGACTAGCATCATTGGTCTTTTTACATGGTAAGAAATGGGCCATCTTGGAAAACCTGTCCACCACTACAAACACTAAGTCATGACCCCTTTGGGTACGTGGCAGTCCCAAAACAAAATCCATGGAGATATCAGTCCATGGTTCCTTCAGGACAGGTAGGGGCATGTACAGGCCTGTGTTTTGCTGTCCCCCTTTCGTTGTTTGGCAAATTCTACAAGCAGCTACAAATCTGTTCACGTCCTTCCTAATACTAGGCCAAAAGAATTTTTCGTTTACTAGTTCGAAGGTTTTATCCCTTTCGAAGTGTCCAGCCAACCCATTCGAGTGCATTTCTCTCACAGGATTTTCTCGTTGGGATCCAAAAGGAATGCACAGTTGGGAACCTTTAAACAAAAATCGATCTAACAAACAGAACTCCTTAATTGAAGGTGAGTTGGCTTGGTTTTGCACACTCAAGATTGCAATAATTTGGTCAAAATAGGGGTCACTGGAGTATTCTGTCTTCATTTCTTCAAACCCAATCAGCACATTACTCATTACTACCAATAGATGTCGCCTCCTACTCAAAGCATCTGCCACAACATTAGTTTTACTACTCCTATGTTGCACAACGAAACTGTAGGCTTGCAAGAAAGAAGCCCATTTGGCATGTTTGTGGGACAACTTATTCTGGGAATTGATGTATTTCAGTGCTTGATTATCAGTCATCAGAATGAATTCTCTATGCAGCAAGTAATGTCTCCAATATTTCAAGGCCTGAACTGCTGCATAGAACTCTTTATCATAGGTGCTATACTTCTGTTTAGATTCATTCAATTTCTCACTGAAAAAAGGTATAGGTCGGCCTTGTTGGCTTAAAACCCCTCCAATGGCAACTTCAGAAGCATCACATTCTACTGTAAAAAGTTTGTCAAAGTTTGGTAGGGTCAGGATAGGAGCTTCAGTAACTCTTTTCTTGAGTTGTTCAAAGCTTACTGTAGCTGCCTTGGTCCAATTAAATATTTTTTCTTTGGTGCAGTCCGTCAAGGGAGCGCTTATGCAACTGAAATTTCTAATGAACCTCTTATAAAAGTTGACTAACCCATGGAAACTCTTCACTTCCATAATACTTTGGGGGATTGGCCACTCAAGGATGGCCTTGACCTTTTCGGGATCCATGCTCAACCCATTTGCTGAAATTACACTACCCAAAAATACTAATTTATCCTTGTAGAACTCACTTTTCTCAGGGTTGATAAACAATCTCTCAGCTTGAAGGATGTCAAGTACTACCTTCAAATGCTCTACATGTTCCTCCATAGTCTTACTAAAAACTAGAATATCATCAAAATAGATTATTATGAATTTCCCAATATGTGATCTAAATACCTGGTTCATAGTTCGCATGAAGGTAGCCGGAGCATTGGATAGACCGAATGGCATCACCACCCATTCAAATAAGCCATCTTTTGTTTCGAAAGCAATATTCCACTCGTCTCCTTCCCTAACTCTAATTTGGTGGTATCCACTTCGGAGGTCAATCTTGGAGAAAACTTTGGCACCAGACAAACAATCTAACAGGTCATCCATTCTTGGTAGAGGGTATCGGTACTTCACAGTAATCTTGTTAATGGCTCTAGAATCCATGCATAATCTCCATGCCTTCCCTCCCTTCTTGGGAGAAAGTAATGTGGGAGTAGCACAGGGACTCATGCTTTCTTGTATGAACCCCCTTTCTACTAACTTTGTTATCTGCCTCCTCATCTCTTCATTTTCGAAGGGAGTCATCCTGTAAGCTGCTTGGTTTGGAAGCTTGGCGCCCGGAACTAAATCAATTTGATGTGCAATACCTCTTGTGGGTGGTAGGCCTACTGGTAGATTTGTTGGTGTCAAACCAGGGTATTGCTGAAGTAATTTCTGCACTTGGACTGTTTGTTGTTGCAGTGGCTTCTGTTCTCGGGGGTATAATAGATAGCAAACATCACTACTAGACTCTTTCGAAAACCTCTTCCGACCCATGGTACTCAAGGACAGGGCTGTTAATTCAGTCGATCCTTCATCCTTGAAGGGCTTCAAGATATGGCGCTTATCCCTGTGACGAAGCTCATATGTGTTTTCCTTACCATGGTCAATTACATCCTGATCATATTGCCAAGGTCTACCTAAAAGCACATGGCATGCATCCATTGGAACCACATCACACCACACTTTGTTTTCATAGGGCTCAATTTTAAAGTCGACTAGACAAGTTTGGCTTACCAGCACACAGTGATCTTTTTTTAGCCAAGAAATACTATAAGGATGTGGTTTAGGAATGCAGGTAAGTTATAATTTTGCACCATTTCTGTACTTACTAGATTGTCAGTGGATCCTTCATCTCAATTACCTTGCAAACCTTGTCCTTACACTTACACTTAGTACGAAACACGCTTTTCCTTCTCCAATCCGTTTCAGGGGTGACTTTGTTACCAGATATCAAGGTCCTCCTTAACATGAGATTTTCACCTCTTTCTGCTTCAACTTCTTCCAGCAAAAGTTATGCTCCCTCTTCTTCTTGAGTCATCATCACCCTTTTTGGGTTTTGTGGACAATCAACTGCTTTATGGGGGCCGTTGCGTATAAAACACTTCAAGGGCGTCCAACCCCCAGCAAAAGTTCGCCCCCTTCCCCTGTTCCAGAAGGTCTCTCTGCATTGGGAGTCAAGCTTCAACTCACTACTGGATTTTGCTTCGCTTGTCGGTTTAGAAGAACTTCCTCTACCCCTATTCATATTACTACCTTCTCGCTTGACTGGTGCCTTGCTTCTCCTATTTAGTTTTTCTTCAGCCTTTAATGCCAACTAATATGCTTCGCCCACCGATCTCACCTTGATCAGGGCTATTTCATCTTGGAGCTGAAACCTAAGAGCATTGACATACCTAGCCGCCGCATGTCCATCGTCTTCTTGTAAATCAGTTCTAATCTGCAGCTTCAAAAATTCCTCCGTAAATGTATATATGGATAAGTCCTTTTGCCTCAAATTTTGGTAGTCTCTGAAAAGTCTCTGCTGATAGTCAGGAGGCATAAAATTAACTTTCAGAAGCTTCAGCATCTTCGGCCATAACTTGATATTCTCCTTCCCTTGTCTCTTTCGAAGATTCTGGAGGTTCTCCCACCATAGAGCAGCATGTGACTTCATTTTGGATGCTGCTATTTTAGTCCTTCGTGGGTCAGTTTCCTCGATCCCTTCCATATCAAAATACTTTTCTAACTCTTGAATCCAATCTAGGAATAATTCTGGATTCAATTCGCCTTTGAAATCAGGGACTTCGACTTTAGCCATGGTTCCTTGTTTGGTTATCGCCTCAATAAGTCTCTCCATGGGGTCTACAGCTCTGACCCGACCTCGTGGAACTTCCAGTTCCTCCTCAGATTCTTTGTAGGGCAATTTGGACTTGATGGCCTCTAATCTCTGGAGTAGTTCCTCATCAACGGTTGCTCTCCGTCTGGCATTTCTCCTGCCTTTCCTTCCCCAGTTCAGATGGACACCCCTCTGAGCCATCATTGTGCTCTGATACCAAACTGATGTAGCCCTCCTCCAACCGCAGCACACCTGAAACACACTTTATAAATGGCACAGGTGACAAACACAGGAATAACCAGATTCAACCAAAAAAACACGCAGACTTTTTATTGAATGTCAAAAACCACAACTGATGTGGAACTCCATTACATAAATGTCACGAGAAGACAGAGCCTCCGCTCTAGAGCTCTCGCTCTCTCCGAAAAAGGAGCAAAGAAAACCATCTCCAAAAAAAAAAAGATGCTTTATTCTCGAGTTTTCTGCCCATGGGTAGGTCCGAAAAAGATGCCGCAGAGTTCTGTTGCTTCCGTTACTCCCTGAGATTACGAGTCATAACCGTCATTCTGAATCCCCTGCTCCGCATCTTTCTCCCAGAAGGTTTGGCAGGGGGTTTGTCACTTCTTTAGGATTGCCGGTCGGTGGGAGGTTGTTCTTTTGAGGAGGAGTTTTGGAGGTGGAAGCAGTTTGCTCCAGATTTTGTTGATTTGCCACTGTTTGTCTCTTGGGGGATTTGGAGGTATTAGTAAGCTGTTATTTTGATAGGGGCTTTGTTAACTGCTCTTCTGTGTGTTCCAAGACTATTGGATACTATTCAGAGTTTCATAGGGGATTCAACAACATTAGTACTTCTATGTGTTCCAAGACCATTAGATACTATTCAGAGTTTCATATTGGGGATTCAACAACATCAGTACCTATTATCGTGCCTCCATGTTTCTCGAGCTACCTGATGGGCTTTTTCGATGGAGCTGCGCAGGAGGGTGTGGGTGGTGCTGATGTGGTGTTAAAGATGAGCCGTGAACATTATTTTGCTTCCTGGTTGAATTGCGAATCAAGTACCAATACAAAAGCAGAGCTGGTGGCTTGATGGGGGTTAATACATTTTGCAATATTAAAAAGCATTCGCTCCTTACAATTTTTCAACTACTTCCGTATTGTTGTGGATTGGTTCGGACAAAAAGGTCGTCTCCAATCCTTACTTTTGGAACACTGGCGTCGTAGGATTTGTGATTTGCAGAGCTGTTTTCTTTCTTTATGCTGCCAACATATCTACAGGCGGTTTAATGAAATGACAGATGGTTTGTCCAAAAGTGCTCTTACTAGCAGGGAAGGACGATGTACCCATGTTATGGAGCTTGAATAAGCTCCCAAACCAACGAGGAGCCTCTTCATGTTCTCAGATTCATATGGCGATTGATGCACTGGTCACTTTGTCAGTTTTTATGTAATATAAAATTTGTTTGAGGTAATGGACTTACATGTACATTAAATTATGGGTGATTGATGCACTGGTTACTTCTTTGTCACTGTGAGTTTTTATGTAATATGAAATTTGTTTGAGGTAATGGACTTACTTGTACATTAAATTATGGGTGAAATTCCTCTGATGGAGATCGTCCCCTTGAAGTTTGGGTTGAGTTTCCTTTACATGGTTGAAGATATTCTTGCCAGGGTCGAGTTATGAGTGCTTGGGTCAAATTCTATATTGCTTGGTAGAAGTTTTAGCTGTTGGAAACTTCATTTGTTATCTGTCATCAATAACATTTGTTAATCAACTCAATCTGGGCAAGAACAAACATCAAATCTACTTATACTCTGTTGCAATTTCTAGGTCTGAACTTGTTTCCAAGTCTTAGTTGTATTTGTAATGCTGATAAATTAATATCATATTTGCAAATAAGTTAAGGGAACATCTTATGGTAATATTGCAAAAGATCTTGTGAGTACTTTATTGTTGATTTAATATAGAGTTACTTTTGATATGTTGTTCTTTTAATGCATTACAAACAAGCATATACTCTAGACACCAAACCAGCAAACAGAGTGCTAGCTAATGAAGTATTTGTCCAAACATCATGACCACAACAGATATAATAGCCTAGCACTGTAAACAGTGAAGAAAATAGTGAGTAAAAGAAGTGTTTGACAGAAGGTTCTAGAGAAGTTTCAAACCCAGAAACTATGTGCCAAGTGCTTGTTGAAAGTCTTAACAAGAAACTCTAAATTTGGAAAGCAGTGAAAGGAAAGATTATAAGGGGATTCTACAGTGGCGGAAAATCATTATAAATCTACCATGTGTTTGGCAAAAGTCCAGACCCAGTGAAACTAAAAGAAACCAACAGCGAAGGGAAACTTATTTTAGATCTAGATGCAAAGTATTGGTTCAAAGTGTTCAACTTAGACCTTCACCAAGAAATAATTGCTCACTTGATTCGCAATTGTGATCTACAGTAGTTGGTTGAAGCGATCCTAAGTGTTTGTTGAGAATCTTACCTTAAACAATAGGCTGTTAAGAAACAAAATTCTAGGCCAGCTTGCTCAGGGACATTACATGTTTTAGCATATTATTTTCCTCTGGCATTACTTCACATCATCTAATAATATCAAAATAAGCTTTTGTAATTTAGGGATATTACTGATGCTCTTTAATTAGATATTATCCACCTTGCTATTTTCGTCTTTCTTTTAATATATATTAAAATTTAATATATTATATTATTACCGTTCCCAACCTGACGTTTCTTGTAAATTTGGGCGAAACTTCTAGTTGTACCAGATACTCATGTCCACGTACCCCACGTACCCGCATACCGGAAACTTGTGCAACATAGGTTTGTAGATTATAAGTGAAACGATGGGACAATGTATTTTGGGATTGTAGAGGTTTTAATTCTGAGGAACTATGTTATATTAGTCTATAATTTGTTAGCTTTGATTTAAACTTTTGAATATCAAGTAATAGTTTTTTTTCTCCTTCTCGGTTAAAATAAAGTAATACTCCCTTTGTTACTTAATTTTTTAAACTAAAATAAATACTCTTGGGATTTTGCAGACAGGTCTATTTCTTTGGAAAAATGCAATTATCCACATGCGCAGCTTTTAATCATTTTTTATGGTCACGATCAGATTCACAAACCGAAAAGAAAACATTGATTTCGTTCGTGAAAATGAAGATGCGGGGTATCAAACCCCATACCTCTCGCATGCAAAGCAAGCGCTTTACCATGTGAGCTACATCCCCAATTCTTTTCTATTCAACTACGTTTTTATTTGTTCTTGTATTAACTTTGCCATGCAGGTTAAGCTAGGTTTCCAAGGGTTCAAAATGGATCGGACCATCCCAATGGCTTTTACCTGTAGAATTTGCATCCAATCACCATTCTGAAATTGTTTTTTCCAGAGTTGTAATGTAGAGCCCTACACAAGTTCGTAAATGTGTCCCACACATTTTAGATAACAGTGTCAAATTCCGGCCTCTCCATAAGTTGCAATGTTTGTTGCTTCTTTGAGATTTTGAACTGAGAGAAGATCTTGACTTGTTGCACACTTAAATGTACTTAGATGCTATGAATATTCTAGAAATATATGTTGATTAATTCGTAGAAAAGAAATTACAATATGCCTCTTTTATTTTCTGAAATTAATAAAATCATATCTATATAAAAAAAGACCAATTGTATACGCTTGCTTCTTATATAAGAAACAAAATTATAAATCTACATAAACCACTTTCCAAAACTTAACTAATTTATAATCAAAATAATAACCCACAACCAAAGTAATGAATAACTTTTAAAATCTATCACATCATATCCAAAAAGCCCAATACAAAGCCTTCTAAAATGAAAAAACATATATCCAAAATAATAAAAAGAAGAGTTAATGAAACTAGTTACACTAAAAAGGTAGTAATAATTTTGAATCCATTTTTTTAAAATAAAAAAAATATGGATTCAAAATTTGGAAAATGTAGTGTCAAGGAGGTATATCACAAAGATATGATGGAAAGTTATCGAAGGTAAATCATCTATTGTTTGAACAGCACTCTTTATTCCCTCTTTCTGCTTAACCTGACGTTTAAAACAACGGATCTTCCAACAGAGAAAAATAGTCTCGCAAATTGTGGGGAATAAAGATGGCGCCCCCCGTACTTGAACCGGAGACCTTCAGTGTGTGTGTTAGACTGACGTGATAACCAACTACACCACGACACCAGATGACTCTTAGTTTTAATTTCATTCTCAGTGCTCTTTGTGAATTAACACTGATTCGGAATATGAATTAATTCTCATGGAGAAAAAATGATTTGCTGGAATTCGATATCACCAACCATGGTTTTGTGGGAATCGTTGACAGTGCGATGATAAAGAAGAAGTTAACAAAGCTTGCAGTAGAGTTTGTGGAAGTCATCCTGTATAAAGAGTGCAGTTTCAGAATTCCAATAAAAAATAGACTGGAAACATCACCTGAAAATGCAAATGTTCATGGCTGTTCTGTCACTACCCCTATCACTGCAAATTCATCCCCATACTCCCTAATTTGTCACCGGTACTAAAGTGTAGGGGATGGTTGCAAACGCATATGATCATTGTATTCAAATTGATGGGAATGCAAAAGACATATTCCCTATGTTTGTAATCTTGTCTTCATTGTTTATCCAAGGATTATGTGAGCATTTGAGATAGAGCTGAGAGTGTTTGGGATAGAGTCGATCCAAATTGGATTGAGGAAAATAGGAGAGAACACAACATTGGAGATAACTTGAGGTACAATATTGGAAGCAAACTACAAAGTATTACATTGAAAACCTATTTTTAATAATGAATAAATGGTAGAAATCATTGCAATGTACATAACAATATAACTTGGTTAGAATGATGGGCATTTATCTTTGAGAAGAGATGTGACACTGACACTCATTTATAAAAATCGCACTTATTTATGAATAAGATGATCACAATTCTAGTGCCTTTGTAGGAGTTGGTCGAACTCCTTACTCGTTGATCTCTCGATTCCGGTGTGTTGACAAGAGCCCGATCGAGCTCATTTGCTAGATCAAGCCTGTTATCCACTAAATTGCACTTAGTGGATTCCGAGTGAACCATTGAAGACTTGAACAATCAAATTGTTCATCATCAGTGTTCCTTGATTCATCAGGCCAATTTTTGGCCATTTTTTCAAAAAAATTGCATGTCCATACCCCCATGGGAAATTGTAATAAGTTGGTCTTAGCATGGTCTTTTTGTAACAGGCTTGGCCTACCTTAGGTTTATCTGTCAAGGGGATACTCTACAGTGTTTTTTCTTTAGGAATTATGTGTCGTGCTTTAGTGACGTATAATTCCTGAGTTTTTCCCTCACACCTCCAAAGCTAGAGTATTTTCCTTGGCGGTCAAACCTTGGGAGGTTATTAAAGCTTAAGTGTCTATGTATTTTTACATGTTATTCATCAGTGATAAGTAGTATGGACATGCACTATGTCCCCTAGGAATTTGAGTCAATTCCGACAAAAATAATTTTTTCCCTAAACTCAGGGCATTTTTTAATGGTTTAATCAAAAAATTTCAAATTGTAATAAAAGTATGGTCTGGAGGCGGAATTTGGCGCGGGGATGCTTGTTTTCATGCTCAGAGCACCCTCTTTATCCTGGGACCTAGTCTTCCTATGTTTCGGATATTTAAATTATCATTCGGAGCATTTTTCCTTATCAGGCCGACAGGATGGCATTTTAATGCTAAAGATGCAACAAATTGCACCAAAATATTAAAAAAATAATAATAATTAAATAAAGCATTTGGCATGTCGGAAAATGTGACAATCCTATCTCTTATGAAAGGCGATTACATTAAAAGGATAAAGCATGTGTTATAAATCAAATCATGAGGTCAATGTTGAATATCATTTTTGA
Source organism: Larix kaempferi (assembly GCA_027924585.1). Lineage (NCBI taxonomy): Eukaryota > Viridiplantae > Streptophyta > Pinopsida > Pinales > Pinaceae > Larix > Larix kaempferi. The sequence goes on from BSBM01000402.1 coordinate 8,798,047, forward strand.
TATGCGTCCCCTCTCAAGATGGGCGACTTCTACACTTGCCATTTTCTTGTTGGATGGTGGTAATTCCTATGAGGGATGCACCTACCTCTCGCAATCCCTATAGATTGGATTCCAATCATCCCCATATTCAACACCATGCACTAAAGTTGAACTCCCTCATCACTAAGTCACCCTCTTTGGAGATTGCGCCCCCTCCCTCATAGATCACGTGTGGGCATCCCTCTTCATATGTGGCATAACGTGGATCGTTGGAGGATTTTACAAGGTAGAGAGGGGAACCCCTCTTAGGAGGTGGTCGCCACCTCTCCCCATCACTTGATTCATGGAGTAAATCACTCCTAAAATTGAGAGATGCGCCCCCCTCATGATCTCCTCTTGAGTGCGTCCCCCCCCATTCTCCATTTGTTATTTAAACGAAGCATTGGGCTCTCTTTTGCTCATGGCCAGAGGACCAAAGGGCTGCTTCCAGTTGTATTGTATTGTATCATCATTTGGAATAAAGAAGGCTTTGGAGGCAAACCTATAGTGTAATGCTTTTCATGTGTGGATTTTGATTGTCATGTGCTTATGAGGTATAATCTGTTTTGTTTTCCTTGCTTTTGGTTGGTTAGTGGTAAGATTTCAAAGGGAGGTATCTCTCAAAAGGGTAAGAGATTGCTATAGTTCGATTCATGCTCTTATTGTTTGCTTGTTTTAGATCTCTTAACTCACATGTATGTTTTAGTTTAAATTGTATGCTTTCTAAGTTTCTCTTTCCGGCAGCACCTTTGTTTTAATCATCTATTTGTGCAAGGACTTATAAGTTGCAGGTGATCTCACTTGGAGAAGGGGTTGATATAGGTTGCATCCTCCTCAAGCTCTTATCAAGGACTTAGTCCCTCGGTTTTCCACCTGTTGTTGCCCAAAACTGACATGTGTGTGCTGAAGCCCAAAATGTAACACACCAGCTGGATGACAACCCTCAGGAGAGAGGCCAATGTCACCACACTCCTCTCCTCTCGCTTCAGGTTGGCTCTTCTCCAACTCAAGGGGGGTATCCCTAAGATATGATCGCTAAAGTAGGTGCAACAGAGGGCAAGGTGAACTGAAGAGGCTGCCTTAGGAAACGATTGTAACAAAAAGATAATTTCGATTGGGCGATGGGAAAGTTGGGAGGATCAGTCCTCGAGGAAAGGCCAGTGCCAGTATATCAGAGGGGCGAATGGAGTCAAAAGAGAGATCAAAGGGCCTTGTGTCATATGTGACTGAGGGGGAAAGATCGCATTATTGAGCAAGCCCTGCTCAGTCTAGTGTTTGGAAATCAGAAAGAGTACTTCTTCTCTAACTGTTGGAGGTGCGCTATGCAAACCAAACATCAATATTACACAATCAAACTAGATTAAATGCAAAGATCAATACTTGTGTATGCACGCTCACAAAGGGAAAAAGAAAGTAGATGCCAAGAGTTCTTCGCCAAAGGGAAAAAGAAGGCAGCTGCTAAGAGTTCTTCACCTTCCAACGTGGTGGATTGTCACCCTTCTATGGCCTCTTACACAAAGAAAAGAAGACGCAGAATCTAGATTTACTCACACTCGTCTAAAAAATCACAAGATCACGCCACAAAAATACTCAGTTTATCCAAAGAATCCCATGGTATTTTTCATTAAGCTTCAAGGAGAAGAAAACTCCCAGGTTTTTTCCATGATTACAATAGAGAGAGTTGGTCTCTTTATAGGCCCAAAAAGCTCTCCAAAAAATAAAGAACAACAAAAATAAATAAAATAATGAAGAAAAAGTGCAAATCCACTTTTTTCTCCCTTTATCCATGCGATTTAGATGACTCTCAATACACTAAAGTGAACACCTCATTGCTTGGTTGCTCCATGTTGCCACATCACCGGAGATGACCACCAAGGTCGAAAACGTGGATGGTAAACCGCTTCAAATCACAAATTACAGGAATTGATAGCCACTAGTTCCTCCCAAATTTCTCGGGGCCACTGAACTTTAATTCCGACGATTCCAACCTCCATTGCGCTGATTAACCCGTTTGAACCTCAAGATCTCGCACCAATAGTAACCGTGGATCGAAAAAAGTCCATTGATTAAGAAAAAAGAACCATACAGCTCATCTCTGCACCCATCTGTCGGCTACTAGAAAGAAACGTGGCTCGAATCTCCACGTGAACAAGATGCGTGGATAAAACTCTGTACACGGCTGTTTGCTACTCAGCTGCGTGTTTGGAGTTTGGCGTGAAAAAACGGTGGACTGGATCCCTTTTTTCTGATTGCTGCCGTGCTAATTTATTTGAACACCGAGCATTGAATTCGCATCATCTCGGCTGTCAATGGCATAATACGAACTAAGTGATAGCTTTAATTTGCGGCTAAGTGAAACGGCCTGTGCTGCGAATCTAAGCAAACCCCTGGCATATGACCTTCATTTCATGGACTGATAATCATCGTAAAACCGCGAGCTTCATCAAAATCGTGATTTTATTTAACTTCAGATGCTGCAATTTCTGAGCCATTATGATGACCGGGATGTTTCTTCAAATTTCACTTCCTTCGCCATAGCTTAATCCGCTACAAAAATTTGAAAAGGATGTTTGATAATTTCATGAGCTGCACGGGCCCTTTTAGGTCTACCTCCAAAAAGAAGTGCTTGTCCTTAACTGGCTCTGAGGTTGAAATATCACGTAGCTCAAGTGCTTTTGTCCAATAGATCCGCTCCCAGCTTCTTCCTGGGCGCTGCTATTAAAAAATGATAAGAAGCCTCCTGTCACAAAAATCTAAAACAGGCCGAAGTCTTTTGCTCAGGGCACTCATCAAATATATCCTTAATGGATGATGTCGATGGTGCATGAAATTGTCCCAGTCCCTCATGGCAAGTAGTAGTTGGGGAGCATTGCTGATGTTGTTAACGCACGCATAATTTTCTAATTGTTCAGAGCCTGAGACTGGAAAGTTTCGGGGATGATAGTGACACTAAAATGCAAAACTGGGCATATCTCAGGCCTAAATAGCATGTTTGACAGCTTTAAACCAGCAGTGAGCATCTTTTATCACAACTCTAAAACTGTGCCGATATCCTCCTAAGAATTTTCAACCTTTGCCTTCTATACAGTCTTCATCATTTTTCAGCCATTCTTTTATTGCTGGTATTTTGGAACACCGGTGTTGCATCAAAGTAACCACTGAACTTTTTTGTATCTTTGAATTTTGCCTTTAGTGCCTTGACATCCTTCTCAACCGTTTTGCACGAATTTAACTGCTCTTGCAGAGCTTGAACTAGGGCCAAACTCTTTGTCACTTTCTCAAGTGCCTTTGAGCAAGCTTCAACTGTAGCATTCCACCTTTGGAAAGATGCCATTGCAGATTCAACATTGAGTTCTAGTTCTGCTATGTGTGACCTCTTTTCTTTTAGATTTTTCTGTAAAGGCAGAAAATGGAGCCCAACGAAAGGACCATGCTATCTCTTTCACTAGCTGTGTTTGACTACACATGATTTATTGTTGCTGTGTGAACACCCCTGTCAAAGTGGGGGTAACATCTGGCTCCGACTGCGGCACGTGTGCTCACCTCGTGAGTGCATGAGAACCTCAGACTCAAGGTTATCGTAGACCCATTTGGAAATAGAGAAACCATGTGGTGGGGATGGCTCAATTCACATCCCATGACCACCACTTATTACACAAGAATTGCAAAAAGATAGAATAAGTAACAATAAATGATCATGTGAGAGCTTTATTATTCCTACCTACCTACACTAACATGAGATCAGAGAATGCTAAGTGTAATGGTATAGCCAATGGAGCCATTTCAGCTTCTTATCCCTAACAAAACTTCTACCCTTCTGTTTGGTCATTAACCAGAACATGGTTTCTTCAAATAAAATGTGAATATGAGATGGACATGCCATCAAAGTATAGCTGTAAGAGACATTTTCTCTACGTGGATGGGAGCCATACCTTAGATCTGGAAATAGATAGCATGACTGAGAGCATGCTTCATTGATATACTACTGAAGAGGGCTTGAATAAATAATAGGCAATCTTTCAAATTGAGTTCTGTCATCCAAGAAATCCTCATGAGGTAGATCACAAAACCGTCTGTGAATACCTTCAATGGAGCAAATCTGAGGCAGCTCCAACTTTTCATCACACTGTTGTTCATAAACTTGAGGCAGATTCGCATTGTTTTCTGTTATAACAATATCAAGAGGCCCTTCAGCGATATCTTCAAACAACAATCCTTCCAATGCTTCTTCAATGGGGTCATCAATTTCATGCTGCCCTCTTTGACCTTCAACATGCTCTTCATGGATCTGTTGCTCTTTAGTGTTAGGCTGGGACTTTGGGATGAGAGCATCATATTGTCTAGCAAGCTGTTCAATCTCATCAACTGTTCCATCATGCCAGCGAAGGAGAAACCTCTCAAAAAACTTTGCCATTGCAGCTATGGATTCATCCAAAAGACCATAGAACCAGTTTAATGCATCCCCTTCCAAAGTTAAAGCAAAAACAATCATAAGGTCATCCTCACAATAAACATTAAAATCAACCATCAATTTGCAATAAGAGGTAATGTGATAGATGGTTGAAACATCATCATTTCCATGGAACTCTGGAAGAATGTCATGCACCTTTTCACAGTCATAGTAGTCATTAGGAAATCCACAGATATTCGAGAAATCTAGCGGGGTGAAAGCTTCGTGCATAAAAGATTCGTGCGGAAGATCACGCACTTTTTCCTTATTATCATCCATGAATCAAACAATGAGGTACCAAATCTGAAACATGCATATAATCATACCTCATACCAAACTGTAGAGTCGCCAAGGTGAGCTTGAAAGCCTTCCAATGAGTGTGCTCACCTCTACACCCAATAGGATCTTCAAATCTGCAAAAGGACAAGGGCTCTATCCCTTCGTGGAGTCGCCATATGAGAAGAAGAATCGGCAATATAATCTCCCACAAATGTCGTCAATGAAGCATAGTCTTCAAATTTCGGGAACTGGACTTTGTCCCCGGCAACGGCGCCAAAATGTTGTCGCCCAAAACTGACATGCGTGTGTTGAAGCCCAAAATGTAACACACCAGCTGGATGACAACTCTCAAGAGAGAGGCCAATGTCACCACACTCCTCTCCTCTCGCTTCAATTTGGCTCTTCTCCAACTCAAGGGGGGTATCCCTAAGATAGGATCGCTAAAGCAGGTGCAACAGAGGACAAGGTGAACTGAAGAGGCTGCCTTAGGAAACGATTGTAACAAAAAGATAATTTTGAATGGGTGATGGGAAAGTTGGGAGGATCAGTCCTCGAGGAAAGGTCAGTGCCAGTATATCAGAGGGGAGAATGGAGTCAAAAGAGAGATCAAAGGGCCTCGTGTCATATGTGACTGAGGGGGAAAGATCGCATTATTGAGCAAGCCCTGCTCAGTCTAGTGTTTGGCAATCAGAAAGAGTACTTCTTCTTCTCTAACTGCGGGAGGTGCGCTATGCAAACCAAAGATCAATATTACACAATCAAACTAGATTAAATGCAAAGATCAATCCCTGTGTATGCACGCTCACAAAGGGAAAAAGAAAGCAGATGCCAAGAGTTCTTCGCCAAAGGGAAAAAGAAGGCAGCTGCTAAGAGTTCTTCACTTTCCAACGTGGTGGATTGTCACCCTTCTATGGCCTCTTACACAAAGAAAAGAAGACGCAAAATCTAGATTTACTCACACTCGTCTAAAAAATCACAAGATCACGCCACAAAAATACTTAGTTTATCCAAAGAATCCCATGGTATTTTTCATTAAGCTTCAAGGAGAAGAAAACTCCCAGGTTTTTTCCATGATTATAATAGAGAGAGCTGGTCTCTTTATAGGCCCAAAAAGCTCTCCAAAAAATAAAGAACAACAAAAATAAATAAAATAATGAAGAAAAAGTGCAGATCCACTTTTTTCTCCCTTTATCCATGTGATTTAGATGACTCTCAATACACTAAAGTGAACACCTAGTTGCTTGGTTGCTCCATGCTGCCACATCACCGGAGATGCCCACCAAGGTCGAAAACGTGGATGGTAAACCGCTTCAAATCACAAATTACGGGAATTGATAGCCACTAGTTCCTCCCAAATTTCTCGAGGCCACTGAATTTTAATTCCGGCGATTCCAACCTCCACTACGCTGATTAACCCGTTTGAACCTCAAGATCTCGCACCGATAGTAACCCTGGATCGAAAAAGTCCATTGATTAAGAAAAAAGAACCATACAGCTCATCTCTGCACCCATCTGTCGGCTACCAGAAAGAAATGTGGCTAGAATCTCCACGTGAACAAGATGCGTGGATAAAACTCTGTACACGGCTGTTTGCTACTTGGCTGCGTGTTTGGAGTTTGGCGTGAAAAAATGGTGGACTGGATCCCTTTTTTTTAATTGCTGCCATGCTAATTTATTTGAACACTGAGCATTGAATTCGGATCATCCCGGCTGTTAATGGCGTGATACGAACTGAGTGATAGCTTTAATCGGCGGCTAAGTGAAACGGCCTATGTTGCGAATCTAAGCAAACCCCTAGAATATGACCTTCATTTCATGGACTGATAATCACCGTAAAACCGCGAGCTTCATCAAAATCGTGATTTTATTTAACTTCAGATGCTGCGATTTCTGAGCCATTATGATGATCGGGATGTTTCTTCAAATTTCACTTCCTTCGCCATAGCCTGATCAGCTACAAAAATTCGAAAAGGATGTTTGATATTTTCACGAGCTGCACGAGCCCTTTTAGATCTACCTCCAAAAAGAAGTGCTTGTCCTTAACTGGCTCTGAGGTTGAAATATCACGTAGCTCAAGTGCTTTTTCCAGTAGATCCTCTCCCAGCTTCTTCCTGGGTGCTACTATTAAAAATCGATAAGAAGCCTCCTGTCACGAAAATCTAAAACAGGCCGAAGTCTTTTGCTCAAGGCACTCATCAAATATATCCTCAATGGATGATGTCGATGGTGCATGAAATTGTCCCAGTCCCTCATGGCAAGTAGCAGTCGGGGATCATTGCTGATGTTGTTAACGCAGGCATAATTTTCTAATTGTTCAGAGCCTGAGACTGGAAAGTTCCAGGGATGATAGTGACAATAAAATGCAAAACTGGGCATATCTCAGGCCTAAATAGCATGTTTGACAGCTTTAAACCAGCAGTGAGCATCTTTTATCACAACTCTAAAACTGTGCCGATATCCTCCTAAGAATTTTCAACCTCTGCCTTCTATACAGTCTTCATCATTTTTCAGCCATTCTTTTATTGCTGGTATTTTGGAACATCGGTGCTGCATCAAAGTAACCACTGAACTTTTTTGTATCTTTGAATTTTTCCTTTAGTGCCTTGACATCCTTCTCAACCGTTTTGCACGAATTTAACTGCTCTTGCAGAGCTTGAACTAGGGCCAAACTCTTTGTCACTTTCTCAAGTGCCTTTGAGCAAGCTTCAACTGTAGCATTCCACCTTTGGAAAGATACCATTGCAAATTCAACATTGAGTTCTAGTTCTGCTTTGTGTGACCTCTTTTCTTTTAGATTTTTCTGTAAAGGCAAAAAATGGAGCCCAACGAAAGGACCTTGCTATCTCTTTCACTAGCTGTGTTTGACTACACATGATTTATTGTTGCTGTGTGAACACCCCTGTCAAAGTGGGGGGTAACACCACCAAAGCAAACTCCATGGCCCAAAAGTTCCGAAGCTTATAGCACTCTTTCCATCCCTCTCTCCTTCACTCTAAATTAAATTTTCCTTTCGTTACGGTTACTAACATGCTTGAGTATTTTGGTTTCTTTAAAGAATATCTAAAGGATGATTTGTTTAAGCATGTAACTAGATCTAGAAGTCTAAAAGCATTATTTTTCAGAGTAGATCTAGCCTTATCAAGTACTTATGTTTATTTTGGAACTTTCGATACTTGATATTTTTTATGTTTTTAACGGTTATTTGGGCACATTTGGTGCATTTCAGGTGGCTGGTTTTGCATTTTTAAGGACCAAATGCATCCACCTTTTTATTGTAAAATATAGTGGGCTACTCAGCGCCCACACCCCATCCCCCCAGGGGGAATCTCGCGAGCTCACTTTTGTGGTATAAATTTTTCTAACAGAACACAAAGCACACAAACCAAATTCACTGCAAGATTGTATACTTGATTTATTAATTTGTCATTTTTAATTTCACAAAGTATTTAGAAATAACACAAATCTCATTGCCACGAAGTATGCTCTCACCACCACACAAAGGCATTGTCGATTAGTGGTGGTTGATCAGAAAAGTGACACATAGATTAAGTGCTTCATTCCTTCTATCTTTCATTTAAGGCATTTTATTTTCAAGCATAAAACCGGAATAAACATTTGGTATACAACTCAAAGTATGCTCTTTCCCCTTGCGGGCATTTTGCCCGGTCCTGTGGGAAATCAGAAAGAGTTGTAACCACTTTTTTAAATCTTCACATTTAATTTAAACCACTTACCTAATAAAATCTACGACCCTTCACATAGTGAAAATCCGACACTACGATTAATCAAGTTTTGCGTGGATAAGTTTCTCAGAAGAAGCAGGAACAACTGGGAGGCAACCTCAGGGCACAATCAGGCTACACCCTTGTTGGTGTAGTGTTGAACACTGCCCTAGAGACTCCATTCCGGCCCACATGTCTTCGTGAGGATCCACCATCCGTCAATTTCCGAACACTCATGGTACCTCACGGTATCTCAGGAGTTTCCCCTCTTTTTTTCCTTAATAACTTCAAATCATTAATAAATTAAAATCAACCAAGAGACACTTGCAAAACATTTACTTTCAGCAACATTTTCTATCTTATGTATTGACTCCATTTGGCACTGGTCCACAACAACACCATTTATTTACTTTTTCTTAATATCATAAACTGTTGCTGTATCTTTACGTATTTGGTGGTCTTGTATTTCTGTTGTTGAAATCATATTCATAAAACAACTATTTTGCAAACGAACTTGGACTTTTGTAATCATACCTTCACAAATCAAACTCCTAAAAAACATCCTTAATTAATTTTACCAGAAACATTCTAATAGCCTTAGAAACATTCCGTAGGGACTACCCCCTTTAGCTTCGGTTAGGATTTGACCTAAACGGAGGAGTAAAGATCAGGTGACAGCCTTGACTCAAGACTTTCCCCCAAGGGCGCACCGCGCAGTAGCATAGATTTCTGCTGCGTTAACCAGGTGCGCAATCCGACGACAACAAATCCCAATGCTTGATCGAGCTCAATAGCTTGATCAAGATATGTTGCTCAATCAAGCAATCTATTAAACCACAAAAACCTTCGATTGAGGGTTGACTTAACCCTCAATCAAGCTATTTCAAAAATCTTGCAAAATGCTCAATCGAGCTTTCTTAAGGGCTTGATTGAGTGCTTAAATTACAGAATTCCAACCTTCTTGTTATAGGATTTCTGCAACCGCAATCTCTAGAGGGTGAAATCCCTTCATCTTATTCATCTTAGGTGGCAAAGTTAAGGCCAATGGATTTTTCGATGAATCCTCCATAGAATGACATATAATTTGCACACTTTTAATTTCATATTATATTATTTATTTAATTTCTTTAAAACTTATACTGAAATTTTCTTCCCACAATTTGAAAGGTGCTCAAAGAAAAATCAATAGCATAAAAAATATACTACCAAAAAATGATAAAAATATGTGGGATTCCCATGGATCTTTCCTCTTCAATAATGTATTTTTGGATTTTCAATTTATGTAAATCGTTGGAAAAATGTTGACGGGAACACAAAGGTGTATGCAATGTATTTTAAATATTAATAGGTCAACTTAAAAAAAAATTAAAATAAGCGTGGTTCATCTACTACGTTATATGTCGATCATACTCTTTTTTTTAATTATATATTGAACATCGAATTATTTAATGGGAACAAAACTCAACAAAACTCACTTATTAACTTTTTGGTTAATTAAATACAAATTTGGCACATTAAATGACACTAGTTTTTTTTGTTTTTAAATATAGTTAGAAAAACAAGAAAATTTCATACTAGTTTCTTTTTTACTTCATATTAAAATTAAGAAGGCTTACATGAATTTTGGTGGCTTCGATCCAAAAAAATATGCAAAATACCAAATTTTTATCACCACATTTTATTGAAAAGTGTTATCTGATATTCATGGATTTACCTTATTGCAAAGTAACATGTGGAAATACTTATATAGAGAAATTATAAGAATATGAGGTCAGGAAATTATTTTCCTTGTCACTAGATGAGGAAGAGAGGATGTGGTCCAAATGCTTAGATGGTGGAAGTATTAAAACATGGGAATAGTTGAGAGAAGCCTTCATGTAATGATGAGAAGTGAAAAGGATGAAATGTTCCTAATGAATGAACTTCATGAAATGAAGAAAAAGGAAAATGAAACTATCAAGTAATTTAATCTCATATTCCAGAAAATGTTAGAGAAAATACCCGATGATATTAAAACAAGGAACAAGGTTGTTTTGCTATACTACACTAAATATTTTGATGGCCCTTTTGATTTTTATATGAGAAAAGTGCAAAAGCAGGAGCAGTTCAACGTGTGGATTCAAAGGAAGAATCAAAAGAGGCACAACATGTGTGCATGTCAAAATGGCATGTGCCTTTAAGGAGCAACAATGGCATTTTAGCAGCAACATGTGACTTTGGCACAAGATTATGATTTTCTCTTACCCAAGTAGTCTAGACTAATGCAAGCACGTCCTCCACCATTGATTCATATCCCTCCATATGATGACCTAGATCGCTATGGAGTTTGTGGGCTCTATTGGGTGTTATCATTCCCTTTGGCTTCCACGGACCTCTAGGTAAGTGGATCACCTCTCCTCATCTAATAGCCCAAACAACTCCTTGGCATTTTCAAAACATTTAAGTGGTTTGGGTTCCACAAGGTCCACATCTATGTGGCTTTTGTAGCAAAGTAAAGGGGGCTTGGGTCATTTATCTGGTAAGGTATTAGATATTTATGGTCGTGGGTGCAATGTTTAAGAGGGAAGTCTCTTTTTCATTAATATGAGGTTGTTGAGTGTTAATGGGGCTTAAATTAAATTTTGTAAACAAAAATATTGGAAAGGGGGAGAATGGAGGATACTCTTGTGCAAAATAAAGAGAAGGAAAAAGGAAGGAGAAGGGGAGGAGAAGAAGAAGAAGAATAGAGAGAAAGAGGAGGCTCTCATTGAAGATTGTTTCTTGCATAAGAGTAAAAGAAGACCACAGAGTAAAGACAAGAAGAAGGGAGAAAAGCCAAAGTAGAAGAATACAAAGGAGGAACAAATTCTAGCTTTAGGTTGTTCGATAGAATTATGGAGAAAGAGAAGAAGCTCAAGGAAAAGAGAGCATACCATTGGGGAAGAAATTGGTTCAAGCAATATTGTTGGGCAAAATCAATTCTCAACAAGAAAGAGAGGTAGTTATGATGTCTTTGTTGGGTATAAGTGCAAAATGATAGTGGAAGATGATGCATCCCTAAAAAATGTATTCAAAAACCCAACAAGAATATCCACTAGGGATTCCATAACACACTCAGAGTACACAACAAAGAAAAAAATGCACACATGAAAACATCAATCTCATCACAACCAACCACCAACCAACTCTTTGTATTAATTTTCCAATTTTAACAAATCATAAATAAATGCCTCCATGGGATTCTCTACTTTTGGAACAACTAAACATGGATGAAATCCTTCATTAAAATGCTAAAATTGGGAAATTTTTTGTTGTCCTAAGTCTCGGGCAGACTTTCAATTCATGATAAAATTAACAAAAAACATAAAATTATCTCTAAACTTGACTATCATTGCCTTGTTGCTGCAATTTTCTTGGCCAGTTATTCTCTTTCTCCTTTGATATAACCTCCTCCTCCTCCTCCTCCTCTTCCTTCTTCATATTCTTTTTCTTTGTCTCTGTCTTCTTCCTCTTTGTCTTTACGAGGAGCTCGAATAATGATCCCTCCAAACTTGTGTAATAATATAAAAATTTCCCCTTTCATTAATTTCAATGACCCCCATAAATATGAAAATAAACTTGGCCTTAAGCTAATGCCAAGTTGACTTTCAATCTACAGTTGAATAATTTTACTAAATGCCACCAAGTAAATTGATCCAACCATAATAAATGTTCTACCAAATAACATGCGAAGGTTAACTTTGGCAATCCCATCCAAAAATTCATGCACCAACCAAAAGTAAATGATAAGGAAATACATTGGTCATTGAATCAAGGGTAAAATATCCATCAATTAGGAGGGATTTTTAGAGGCCACGTGAACTGGCATCACCCAAGTCCCTCATGCCTCTAAAATGGATTAGGTTCGTTTGGTCTAATCAACTGTGGAGGGTAATTTGAGAGCCCCAAAGCAATGGCATCACCCTAGAGCTCAACTCCTCTGAAGGATTTTTGGGATGATCCTACATCAAACACTCCAAGCAAGAGGGAAGCATGAACTCATGCTAAGGCTAAACACTATTGCTTTTCACTCAATGTACATGCCACTTTGACATGCACACAAGAAAAAAAAAGGTCTCTTTTGCTTCTTCCTTCAACTCCATGTTTTATACTACTCTCTATTCTGCATTTTACTTATGGAAATGTCCTCATGGCATTGAGCCTTTCTTTGCTACACTAAAACTCTTCATTGAATGGGGTGGCTCCATTTTCAACTTGACATAGTCCTTATGTTTTCACTCCTTCCATTTAGGCCTAAAAATAAAAGTCATCTTCTTCTCATGCCATTAACCCACTCCTTGATTCTATGTGGACACCATAGGGTCCCACATGATGTCCTTCTCATCTCCCTCATTGGCCTCAATCTTACCAATGGCTCTCTACCACTTCACCATAGTTTGGTGATAATTTTCTTTTACCATGCTACAAGGTCCATGAACCTTTACAATGTGCTCTTCTCCCAACCTTCCTTGCTTACATGCAATTACGAGGATCTTCTCCATTATATTCTTATCCTTGAATGTGCAATAATTAACTTGCACCATTGGTTTTGTTTGCATCATGAATGCAAGATCTTAATCCCCAAGCATGATCTTAACATCATGCTCGTCATTCTTCTCAATGACCTCAACTCTAATACATGGTCCTTTTTATTCATCTACTTATATTGCTTTGAAGATCAACCTTCTTTCATCCTCTTTCCTTATTCTCATGCTTATGTTTCTTTGCAACATTGGCACTTTCTCATGGGTCATTCATCTTCATATTTGGAAACATTCACTTGGATGCTATCTATCACCACACAATAATTACCAAAGAAATCATTAGATAAAACTAGTATCTCTTTTCGATCTTCCTCTTCCTTATTTGCAACTTTGAAAACTACATGTGCAACTTCTAAGATTGTTTCTTCCTCATCTATCTATGTTGCTATTTCCTTTACTTTTGGTTCTATTTCTATTATGGTAGACTCCACATCTTTAGGTCCATCATCTCCTTTGAACTTTCTCCTCCTCATTTTCTTGCTCGTCTTGGGAATAAGAGCTTTCCTTTTCTTACTTAAAACTATCAATAACAATAGCTCCATGTATGTTTTTTGCTTCTATAGCCTCTAAGATGATTTCTTCTGCAATTTCTTTATCTACTCCTATGGCCTTCAACATGACTACATATACCTTATTTTCTTCAATATTTGCATCCTCTACATGGGTTGCAATCTCTCCCTCCATATCATTTTGCTCATTGTCATCTCCTTCAATAATTTCTTCAACTCTATTCATGAATACTTTTGTCATCCTGATGCTTCCCATTTCTTTTGTCATTTCCCTTGTTACATTAGTTTCTTCCACTTTCTCAAGCTCAATGCTTTTCTCAATCTTGTCCTTGGGTGATTCCATGAAGATGGGTAACTCTTTTTTGCCAAATATGGCAATGAAAAATGGAAATTTTACCCATATATTAAATTGAAGCCCTCAAAACTCATATTTTCCATATGAATTTTGACATGCAGTTAAAAAACGAAATGTAGTGAATTATGTTGGCTTTCCAATGATATTTTTTTTAAAATATACCAATGTCATTTATCGTGTCAAATTTTCATTTAATGAAACGTGTGTCCTTAAAAATTTGAAGAGCAATTAACAAGTGGCTCGTGTGTGTGCAAAATAATTTAATGTTAAAGTAATAATTAAAAAAATGAAATATGTGAACATGATCTAGACGAAATGCACTAGTGCGTGCATATTTTTCTTTTAGTTTTCCTCGAAAATTATAATTATTATTATTTTTCAAAACTGACCAGTGAATATTTCAGTCGCATTTTGCACACATGTGCGTGTGTGTGCAAAATATTTTGATTGTTTACATAATTTCCAAAACTAAAAATACCATTTCGAAGAGGGCGCACTGATGTAGTGCTTGTATAGTTTTTCAAATTTTTTGGATGTGTATTTTGAATGTTGTTGATTTATCTTTGAGCTCATTCGAAGTTGTCGATGTGGTTTTTTAGGGTAAGTTTTAGCAAAAAATTTTAAAAAATTACATACGAAGATAAAAATTTGTAAATTATATGTATATGGATAGAGGATTCTTTGACGAATCCAATGGTATCAAGTCCGCCCGTTAATGTGCATTTAATGACATAGTTTAAGCCTGTGAGAAACAGACCAAAAAAAATTTCTACAGTGAAAAGGGCTTTCGGCTTGTTTTTAGGCCCTTGATCGAGGTATTTGCTCGATCGAGGTTTTTAAAAAACCTCGATCGAGGACTAAAAAGAACCTCGATGGAGGCTTTGATAGAGAGCTCGATCGAGGTCTTGTAAAGCCCTCAATCAAGGTTCATTACTGCCGTGAACCCTCGATCAAGGTTCATTGCTCCCGCGAACCCTCGATCGAGGTCTTGTAAAGCCATCGATCGAGGTTCATTACTGACGCGAATTTTGTGCCACGAACCCTTGATCGAGGTATTTTAAAACCCTTGATCGAGGTACTTTAAAGCCCTCGATCTAGCTCGATCGAGGGCTTTAAAATACCTTAATCGAGGGTTCGCGACACAAATTTTTTCTACTTCGCTTGCCAAAAATCATGAACCACCTTCATGGATTGACCCCAGGTTTCTACATGTAGCAATAAAAATGCTACTAGCTTTATCAAGGGTGGTTCCATGGGTGCTGCCAACATGATTGTGTGTAACCTCCAATGAATTTTTACCTCTATCAACATCTTGTTGCACTTATTTTTCTTCAAATTCTTTCACTTCCAATTCATTTTACTTGCACTCTTGTCTCTCACGTGCAAATTTTCTTAAGCTACCTTCGCCTAGCTTTACAACAACATATTTCTTTAAATCTGCATCCTACATCATACAATGGTTAGTAATTAGATCATTTAATCCTTTAGGTGTTGACAAGATTCTCCTCTTTGCCTCTATTTCATTATGCCTTTTAGCCTCAAAATTTCTTCCTTCATTATCAACATCCTCCACCTCCTCCATGAGGAATCCTTCTTCTTCAGGTTGTTCATAACCCTCTTTACTCCACCTCTTCCTCATAACAAATTTACATTCATAAGGCAACTCTTCCTTCTCATTGCTCATCAAGGCAATTCTCTTTTCTACATTCTATAATCTCAAGACTTTAACCCTTCTCAGCCATTCTAACCTCATTCTTGGGCGCACTATTTCTTTCATCAACTTGAAAACCATATGTTCCGATCTACTCACATTTTATCATCTCCTCTCTTTTAGGATTCTCTCCAATATATTGTTACACCTTCTTTCATTTTTTAATAAGCAAACTCAACCCTTAGCAGTTCTTTAATTTCATTCTCCACAAAGTAATCCTCCATCTTCATTATCCACAACATCAATTTTTCTAGGGCTTCTTTCCCCGTGAACACTAGGGTACTTGTGCTAGGCTCCCCTTCACGTTCGTTAATCTTAGAATCACTTATGTCTTCCTCATCACCATCATCTTCTTCATTTTTCACCTCAACAGCTATGAGGTCTTCATCTACTCTTTTTATTTTAATTCAACATGGAAATCGTCTTTCATCACATGATAGGGTTTCTCAACCAACTCAAATTTCTCCATTCTCACCAGCATTTGCCTCAATGTTGCTATGACCTCATGTTCCTCAAGGATCATTTTTTTCCTTTCACGTTCTTACTCATGCTCAAGGTTTTATCTACAACCACTTTCTTTAGGTGTTCTTTAATTATCTTCCTTTGAACTGCCTCCAAGGCTTCCAACCTGATCAAGATTTTCTTCATTTTCTCCAAGACATCATCCTCCAAGATCACCTTATTTCCATGCTTCCGATTTTCACACTTCTTCTACATACCATCTTTTTACTTTGCAAATGTGCAATCTCATTAGATGTGATAATTAAAGCGCAGTGCACTTTGTAAAGTGGGGCAGGCACTCGATGTGATGTTCAAGAAAGCGGTGCACCATAGCGATCTTCTCGGCTGTAAAATTAATGGTTCATCTTTTAGACCTTGTCCATTATAACACCATATTTGGATTTTGAAACATGTTGGAAGATAATTACAATTATATTTTAGGAATGGTTTGTTATTGTGGCCTGTATGTTGTTATTAGTGATACATATTGCTCACAATGCGGCATACTTCCCTTCCCTAAAGACACTTAAGTGCTTTATAGAGAGCTCCCCAAGTAATGAATGCGAGGAGGCAAGCAGTAGATAGAGAGGTAGTTGTGTTGCTTTTGGCTCTTAAGTTTACATTATAGCTCTGGGAAGTGGATTTATGAAGTCCAATTTGCTTGCTATGGTAATGTTTGTGGCCTGTGTTACTTTCATGTCTGTAAACTCTGTTTACAGAAATAAGGTACCTATGGAAAGTCCACTGATTATGGTAATGTTTGTGACCTGTGTTACTTTCATGCCTCTCTTTACAGAAATAAGGTACCTATGGAAAGTTCACTGATTATGGTAATGTTTGTGGCCTGTATTACTTTCATGTATGTAACCTCTCTTTACAGAAATAAGGTACCTATGGGAAGTCCACTGATTATGGTAATGTTTGTGGCCTGTGTTACTTTCATTGTCTGTAACCTCTCTTTACATAAATAAGGTACCTATGTATAGTGCTTGTGATTATATATATATAAGAGAGAGGGGTATTGTTTTCCAAATTTCAAGGAGTAAAGATTTTCAATGCAAACATTCAATCTTTTCTAAAAAAATTGATGTGCATAAAATAAGCTAAACTACAGAAAAACCAGACTAACCTCTTTTCCTCTCCTCGTATTGATCGTTGCTCTTGTTTTCTTTTTCGCGAAAAGCAGGTCTGCGTTGAGTACATTGGGAGATCGCAACATACCTATGTTGATACGCTAGGAGAAACCTTGCCTAGCATAACAAAATAAATCCAGTGACCATCTTTCCTCTATGAAAGCAAGAGGGTTTGGGAGGAACAGAGGGTTTCATTGATAATAGAGATAAGTTAGAGGCGGTGGCTGTGAAGGGGTGTTAATGATAGAGGAGAGGAGAAGGTTATTAATTGTTAAAAGGGAGCATATCCCCGCTGAAAGCACACAGAGACTGATGAAACAACTTGATCATTAATTTCAACGAACACCATAAATATGAAAATAAAGTTGGTGCGAGATGGTCTCTCAATCTAGCGTCGAATAAGTTTATCAAATGCCACCAAATAAATCGATACGACCATAATAAATTTGCCACCAAATATTACGTTAACGTTAAATTTGGCGGCCCTATCCAAAACTGCAGGCACCAACAAAAAGTAAATGATGAGGAAAATATGAGCTGTTGGATAAGGGGAAAAGATCCAATGGTTAGGAGGGATTTTGAGAGGCCAAGTTAATGGCATCACTTACCACTTAATTCCTCCAAAATGGATCGGGGCCATCTGATCTAATCGACGGTGGAGGGTCATTTTGGAAACCCAAAGTGATGACATCACTTTGGACCCAGCTGTTTTAAAGGCTTGTCAAGAGGTGTCTATATTAAAATGGAGTTGGCTAATAGTTCTACCTTCTACATTTGGTTTTTTTGGTTGGAATCTAGCTATGAATCTTTGTTGAAATTGCGAGTTTTCATTGTTCAAATTGTATTTTTGATTGCTGAAATGGATTCAGCTCTCTTAGAAACTTCTAAATATCTTGATTATACAATTTCAATCTTTAATTTCAACAATTTTAACAAAATTTCAGCTAGAAAAATGGCCAAAAAATATCCAAAACATAGAATGTTTAGTTAATAACAAAAAAAAGGAAATAAAAAATTGATCAATTAATTAATGTGGAAAAGCATAGATGTAAACTAATTAAGTTGATTTTTTTTTTCTCATCCAAAGATTGAAAACCAAGGGAGCCGATTAGGTGAACATTATCCAGCCTGCTGCAGGCCATTTAATGCCGAATAGATTCTTTCCAGCCCCTTTCTTTCCTATCATCCTCACTTTTTCATTATTGAAGGATAAAATATTTTTTATGGTTTTGTCCTCCTATAATTTATTGGCAAACATTATCCAGCCTGCTGCAGGCCATTTAATGCCGTGGCAGCAGGCCGGTTGACCGTTGGATCTCAAGCGTTGAGATCCAACGGTCAACCGGCCTGCTGCCACGGCATTAAATGGCCTGCAGCAGGCTGGATAATGAGATCCAACGGTCAACCGGCCTGCTGCCACGGCATTAAATGGCCTGCAGCAGGCTGGATAATGTTTGCCAATAAATTATAGGAGGACAAAACCATAAAAAATATTTTATCCTTCAATAATGAAAAAGTGAGGATGATAGGAAAGAAAGGGGCTGGAAAGAATCTATTCTCCAATCGATACAAAGATTTTGTTGTCAAACACTCTGGTTGAGGAAAACTCCAAAAAATACAGGCTCAGGGTTCCATTGTCGAAAAGTCTGGTTCCGTGAAACTATATATACACTCAAATACAATCAATAGCAATGATTGAAGAGCAAGTTAGTAGCTTGGCACCTTAGAAGTTAGGACATGAAGATAAAAATCGACCAGGGAAATAATATATGGCCCTTAGTTGGCAAAAATATCAGAGACAACAGATTTCAGATTGTTCTATTGACCATGTTCCAACAGATTAAAAATAAAATAAAATCTGTGCTGAAATGTATGTGGTCTACTGCCAAGCAGCAGGTGATTGGAGTTTCAAAACCTTCAGACAAATGAAACCAGGTGCAAGTTCCGAGTGATTTTGAATGATTTTAACAGCATAGAAACGTCATTGGATGAAAACACCAAATTGATGAAAACACCAAATTAATATAAACGATGTTTCCAAAAAAAACCTTGCAACCTACCACGACAGGTAATAGCCTCAAGACAATTGAATTTCTGCATGTTCCAAAAAGGCTTTCTCAAGTCCAGCACATTATAGCAAGGGATGTCATGGAATAATGCAGAAAAGTGAAGAGATGGCAGTTCATGAAAACTTGATAACAAAAATGAAAACTTGTAATGAGTATGTAGAAAGTTTGGAAAGCACCAATGCATTCAAATAAAATTTTGAGGTGAAGACTTGTGTCTGGCTTCGATTGCTAAAAACCTAAAACATTGCAAGAATGTTATCATCGATTCCCTGTTTCTCTATTGCTTAACAGAGATTTTTAAAACAGCGGATGGCGCCGCCCGGACTTGAACCGGAGACCTTCAGTGTGTTAGACTGACGTGATAACCAACTACACCACGGCACCAGGTGTTTAATAATATTTATTTGATGCTAGAATTTTGCAGGAATTGACACTGATTGGTAATATTAATTATATCTAATGGAGAAAAGATTCCTTTGCTGGAATTCGATATCAATATCAGCAACTTTGACTTTGCGTGAATGGTTGAACGTGCGATGATAAAGAAGAAGTTAACAGGGCTTGTAGTACGTTTGAGTTTTGAGTTTGTGAAAGTCATTGATATCTGTGATATAACTAGTGTAGATTTATCAAGCATAGAGAGGGATTCAATTCTTCTCTGGCTCCTCTTGGTGTAACTAGCTACGCCAACTCATGAATCAAACAATTTCCCGATAATATTAACGATTTTAGTAACTGAATGGATTGTGGAAATTAATGGGATTAATTGGAGAATGAAGTAGGCAACGCACAAGTTGAGGTCACAATGACAAACCTGCAAAATGCATAGCAGAAAGGACAGGCTTGGCTTCAGATTTGAATTGTTTTTTTTATAATTTGGATCAATTCAAAGATCCCAAAACCTTTTCCACTGCACTTGTGAATAAATGAAATTGCAACTTTGGTAGACAGTCAGTGCAGTTTCAGAATTCCAATAAAACATAGACTGGAACCTTTTCCACTGCACTTGTGAATAAATGAAATTGCAACTTTGGTAGACAGTCAGTGCAGTTTCAGAATTCCAATAAAACATAGACTGGAAACATCACCTGAAAATACAAATCAATCCCTGTAAGGGGGGCGATTTTGTTAACAATTACCTCTTATCTCTTGGTGTTTTAAACTCATAAATATCCACAGACATGGGATAAGAATCGATGCATGAGCATCCATGAATCTGCTAAGTAACAGAGTGGACTAGGGAAACACAAAAAAAAAATGCAAATCAATCCCTGTAAGGGAGGTGATTTTGTTAACAATTACCTCTTATCTCCTGGTGTTGTAAACTCATAAATATCCACAGACATGGGATAACAATCGATGCATAAGCATCCATGAATCTGCTAAGTACCATAGTGGACTAAGGAAACACAAAAAAGCTTTCAATGAAAGGTAAGCCCAACAAACATATGAAGTGTGATAACTAGTACCATGGTAAGCCCAACAAACATATGAAGTGTGAAAGGTACAAGCACAACAAACATATGAAGTACCATAGTGCACTAGGTTAAGCACAACAAACATTTGAAGTGTGATGACTAGTAATGCATGGTAGGGAGTGCTTTTAGGTGGAATCAAAATTCACACAAGGGATGTGAAGTGATAGACACATATATATGGTACCAACTGAAGTTGGAGAGACAAAAAATATTGGTGAAAAAAATGTGAGGTAAGATGTAGAGTTCAAATAAAAAGGATAGTAACTATTTGAATTAATTAACGAATTTAGTGAGAGTGTTAACCGGTAATTATAGATTTAATGCAACCCAAACACTTCCATGAAAGAAATAAAGCATCACATTGGTAAAAGGATAGGATCAATAGGTGTATGCCCCCCATTCATGGCTGGTCTGTAACTACCCCTATCACTACAAATTCATCCTATACCCCTTAATTTGTCACTCGTACTAAAGTGTAAGGGATAGTTGTAAAAACAAAGTAGAGCTTTGAAGCATGTGATTATAGTCTAAATAAACATTTCGTATTCAAATTAATGGGAATGCATAGACATATTCTCTATGTTTGTAATCGGGGATTTGTGTTATTTGAAGGATTATGTGAGCATTTGAAATAGAGTTGATCCAAACTAGATTGAGGAAAAAATGAAAGAACACAACACTGTATAGATGACCTAAGATACAATATTAGAAGCAAAGTATTACACTGAAAACCTATTTTTAATAATGAATCAAATGGTAAAAACCATTGCAATGTACATAGCAATACAAAGTGGTTAGAATGGTTGGTGTTTATCTTTGAGAAGAGATGTGAGAGTGACACTTGTTTATAAAAATCCCACTTATTGATGAATATGATGATCACAATTCTAGTGCCTTTGTAGGAGTTCGATTGAACTCATTACACATCGAACCCTCGATTGCAGTGTGTTTGCAGGAACTCGATCAAGCCCAATGCTTGATAAAGCTCAATAGCTCGATGAAGCAATCCATCAAACCATAACAATGGTTCTGCTATATCAAAAATCTTGTAAAATGCTCGATCAAGCTTTTTAAGGACTCAATCAAGTGCTTAAATTGCAGAATTCCAGCACTCTTGCTAAGGATTTTCTGCAACTACAATTTCTAGAGGGTGAAACCCCTTCATCTTATTCATCTTAGGTAGCAGAGTTAAGGCTAGTGGAATCCTCGATCAATCCTCTATCGAATGGCATAACATTTTCACACTTTGGATTTCATATAATAGTTTTACTCTCAATTTCTTTTAAAACTTATACTGAAACGTTCTTCCCGCAATTTGAAAGGTGGTCAAAGAAAAATCAATAACATAAAAAATATGCAACCAAAAAATTATAAAAATATGTGAGATCCCCATGGATCTTTGCTCTTCAAAAGGGTATTTTTGGTTTTTGAATTTATGTAAATAGTTGGAAAAAGGTTGACGGAACACAAAGGTGTATAAGATGTAATTTAGATATGAATGGGTCAACTTTATATATATTAAAAAATGAAATGTGTGGGATCTACTACGTTCAGTGTTGATCATTCTCCTATATATATATATATTTTTAAATTTTATATTGAACATCGGATTATTTGATGGAAACAAAACTCACTTGTTAACTTTTTCATAAATTTGCAAGGACAAGCATTTAATTAGATACAAATTTGGCACATTAAATGACACTAATATTGTTTGGAAAAAATACAGTTAGAAAGACAACACAATTCCCTACAAGTTTCTCTTTTACTACATATCAAAATTTAGAAGGCTTATATGAGTTTTGGCGGCTTCAAAATACCAACATAGAAGGTTTATATGAGTTTTAGTCTAGATATTATTATTTTATCATGGAGGCTTTGAGCCTAGAACTCTATAAAAGCTTTGTAATGGTTGTTGATGGTTTAGAGAAATTCTAGCAATATTGCTTTGGTGCTATTGGAGATATATTGAAGCTAATGCAGTGGAACCTTGTTGATAAATGGGTTGATTTGCATTGTTGAATATCTATTTGTGAAATGGCATCAAATGGATAACATCTTTAGATTTGAAGTAGCTAGTAGTGAATTTCTTTCCTTCTTGCTCTTCTCACTTTAAGCCTAATGCATGTATTTCACTAGTATCATTTCATGAAAGAAAATACTAGGTATATGTGATGATTCCCTCTAATGTAATACATCTATGGTGTAGAGATTTGTATGCTTACAATATCACTTGTTAAAATCTTCCCTAGTAATGAGCAAGGTGAGTAGGTTACGAGCCATTTATCTAGTCGTATACATCTTGCCCTTTGCAAGAAGAGTCCATATTATGTTTTGTCTTTGACACCATATACCCAAAGTGTTGCTAGGCAATAGTCCTTTTTTCAACCATTAAAATATTATAAAAAGTATTTTCAATTTGTTGTTACAATAGATCCAAAATAAAATCAAGCAAAACCAAAATTTAGATCTGCAAATCAAGCTCTAAATCTTATTGTTTATTATCTCAAATCAAGTTTGATTCATGATTAATAAAATCTAGAAATTATATTAGCAAGATAACAAGACCAAACCGATTTGATTCATCCCTCAAGTAGATTGGCTTTAGTCTATCAAACCCTTGCAAATCCATACCTACAAGACTTAGACTTTGTTTATAAAGAACCCTCCCTTGTGCTGGAATAATTCCCAACCTAAAAAGTAGAAGAGAGTTGGTGAGGTCACCATGGCCTCCCTTTTAGTTACCATCGAGTCTCCACCTTGTGCATTAGGGATTTGACACCTAAGTGAAGTGTTAAGTTGTAACATTTTGGCATTGTTGTCAGGGACAAAGCTGAATGCCCAGATCTTGGAGATATTCTTCAATGTATTGGTGAGATTTAAGTTGAAATTTCATTAAAAAGTTCATCTGGTGACTCCACAAAAATAAGGTACATCTAGGAGGTACTCACTAAGAGTTCATCCCAAGGACTTTTTCCAAGGTTCGTTGATATGGAAAAGGTCCACATAAGACTTTGAATAGAGTTCCCAAAGTTTCTATAAATAGAAACCTTGATATTATTCAATATATAGGAGGATTATTCATTAGTGTAGGAGAGAAAATTCCCACTCCAGTTATGGCTTCCTAGAGAAGTGACATTTTCAAACCTTTGGATATGTCAGCTATCCAAGACACCTCATAGCATTCCTGAGAAATATAGTAAATGGCTACCCAAATTATTAGGAGACAATGTGGTTACTACAAAGGAACATTTGGCAATACTTATAGATAAATTACAAGAATATGAGGATGAAGATAAGGCCATGAAATTATTTGTCTTCTTATTGGATGAGAATAAGAGGACGTGGTTCAAAAGCTTAGATGATGGAAGTTGTATTAAAGCACGGGAAAAAATGAGACAAACCTTGATGTAACAATGGGAAGTGAAGACGAATGAAAGGTGCTTAATGAATGCACTTCACAAAATCAATAAAAAGGAAAATGAAATTGCCCTGATGATGAGCCTCAGCAGTGGGCTTGAAACATTGACTAGAAACAATGTCAATCGTAGTGAAAACTCCAATAATACTCAAAGAAAATGAAATTGTTAGGAAATTCAATCTTAGATTCCATAAACTATTGGAAAAAATACCCAATGATATCAAAACAAGGAACAAGACTGTTTTGTTATACTATACTAAATATTTTGATGGTCCTTTTGGTTTTTATATGAGAAAAGTGTAGAACCAAGAGTGGTGTGGAGTCGAGGGAAGAATCGAAAGAGGCACAACCTATGTTCATATCAAAATGACATGTACCTTGAGAGAGTAACAATGGGGTTTTAGCAACAACATGTGACTTTAGCATGAGGTCATGGTTTTCTCTTACCTAGTATGATGTAGGCACAACCTCCATCGTTGATGCATATCCCTCATTCTAACAACCTAGATCACTACGAAGTTTGGGGGATTTGGTGGGTGTTGTCATGCCCTTTGGCTTCCATAGACCTCTGGGTCATTGGATCACCTCTCCTCATCTGATAGTTCACAGTGCACACACCTCCTCGGCATTTTTTCAATACACTTAAGTGGTTTGGGTTCCACAAGGTCAACACCTATGTGTCTTTTGCGGGTGGTTGGTCATTTATTTGGTAAGGTGTTATCTATTTATGGTGGTGGGTGCAATGTTTAAGAGGGAAGACTCTTTTTCATGTTAATAGGAAGTTGTTGATTATCAATGGGGTTTAAATTTAGTTTTGCGAACAAAAAGACTTGGGGTTTAAATTTAGTTTTGCGAACAAAAGGACTTGGGAAAGGGGAGAATGGAAGATGCTATTATAGGGAAGAAAGAGAAGGAAAAACAAAGGAGAAGGGGAGGAGAAAGGGAAGGAGAAGAAGAATAGCGAGGAAGAGGGGTTTGTCATTGAATAATGTTGTATGCAGAAGAGTACAAGAAGAACAAAGAGTAAAATGAAGAAGATGGAGAGAAGCCAAAGTAGAAGAATACAAAGGAGGAACACAATTACATCTTGAGGTTGTTGGGTAAATTTGTGGAGAAAGAGGAGAAGCTCAAGGAAAGGAGAGCATATCCCTGGGAAGAAATTGGTTCCAACAATATTGTTAGGCAAAACTAGTTCTCAGTAAGAAAGAAAAGTAGTTCTGATGTCTTGACTCTTCATTGCGTAGAAGTGAAAAGTGATAGCAGAAAATGATGCATCACTAAACAATGCATTTATAACCCCAACAATAACAGCCACTAGAGCTGTCGAAACAAACTTAGAGTACACAACAATAATGAATTACATTGGAAATTTGAAAGAAACAAATGCACACATGAAAATATCAGTTTTTTTAGGAAATCATAGATAAATGCCTTTATGGGATTTTTTACTTTTGGAACAACTAAACATGGATGAAACCCTTCATTAAAATGCGAAAATTGAGAAATTTCCCGTTGGTCCAGGTCTTGGGCAAACTTTGAATTTATGACAAAATTCAAATATATATATATGTCTTTGCCTTGTTGCTGCAATTTTCTTAGCTAGTTATTCTCTTTCTCCTTTGAAGTAACCTCCTCCTCCTTCATCTTCTTCTTTGTCTTCATCTTCTTCCTCTTTGTCCTTGTGAGGAGCTCAAATAATGATCCCTTCAAACTTATGTAATAATATTAAAACTTCACCCTTTCATTAATTTCCATGACCCCCATAAATATGAAAAATTAACTTGGGCCTTAAGCTAAGGTTGGCTCTCAATCTACCATTGAATAATTTTATTAAAGGCCACAAAGTAAATCAACTCAACCATAAAAAAATTTGCCACCAAATAACACGTGAAGCTTAACTTAGGTGGTCCCATCGAAAAATTCACACATCAACCAAAAGTAAATGATAAGGAAAAACACGGGTCATTGGATTGAGGGTACACTATCCAATAGTTAGGAGGGTTTTTTAGAGTCCAAGTCCACTGGCATCACCCAAGCTCGTCATACCTCTGAAATTGTTTAAGGTCGTTTGATCTAATCAACTATGAAGGGTAATTTCAGAGCCCCAAAACGATGACATTACCTTAGAGCCCAACTCTGAAGGTTATTTCTTCTTCAATATCTTTATCTGCTTCTATGGCCTTCAACATGACTATAGATTCATCATTTTCTTCAACCTTTACAACCTATACTATCCAATAGTTTGGAGGGTTTTTTAGAGGCCAAGTCCACTGGCTTCACCCAAGCTCGTCATACCTCTGAAATTGTTTAAGGTCATTTGATCTAATCAACTATGAAGGGTAATTTCAGAGCCCCAAAACGATGACATTACCTTAGAGCCCAACTCTGAAGGTTATGAGTCTTCTTCAATATCTTTATCTGCTTCTATGGCCTTCAACATGACTATAAATTCATCATTTTCTTCAATCTTTACAACCTATACATGGGTTACAATCTCTCCCTCTTTTATAGCATTTTTCTTAGTGTCATCTCCTTCAATATTTTCTTCCTCTATTTATGAATACTTGTATTATATTGATGCTTCTCGTTTCTTTCTACTTGTCATTGTCCTAACTACATCAATTTCCTCCACTTTCTCAAGCTTGTCCTTTCTACATTTAGCAATAAACATGCTACTAGCTTTATCAAGGGCAACTCCATGGGTGCTACCAACATTATTATGTGTAACCTCTACTGAATTGTTACCTCTATCAACATCTTCTTGCACTTATTTATCCGCAATTCCTTCCACCTCCAACTCACTTTACTTGCACTCTTGTCTCTCAAATGTAGCTTTTCTTACATTATCTTCCCCTAGATTTACACCAATATCTTTCTTTAAATCTGCATCTTGCATTAGACAATGATCAGTAATTAAATCATTTAATCCTTTAGGTTTCATCAACATCTTTCCATGTTTGCCTCTATTTCATTTGTGTCTTTTAGACTCGGCATTTCTTCCTTCATTGTCACTATTGTAACAATAATATTTTCCTTTGTTTCCTCCTCATTCAATACCTTTCCTCCTTGGGCAGGTTCCTCATCATACTTTGGCTTTAAAATCCATTTTTTTAGGAGGGCAAGTTCTTCTTCTAATCTCATTCCAGTGTTCTTCTAACTAATAGACAATTGAGCACATAAGTTTTCTTCAGAACTAGATGGCTAAAAATTTCATCTCTTATCTTTTCTCCACTTGTAACTCTATAATTATCGTCTTCATTCTGCTTACTTCTTGCACATATAAACAAATTATCCTTAGTAAATAAATAACTAGAGCTTTGAGCTCCATCCTCCACTTCTCTTGTCATATTCCTTGCCAAGTTTACAAGTTCCTTGCACACAACCATGGCTTGGTTGTTTTATCTTTTGATCCTTTCTTCAATTGACTTAATCTCTTTTCTAATTTGGAGCATTTCTTCTTCCAACAGTTCTTCTTCATCAACTACTTTGAGTTTCTCATCTACTCCCTTACTTAAACTATTGCAACTTGTAAGAGTTGCCTCTTTCTCATTTTCTATTGTTGAACCAACAATATCCTTATCTTCTTCAACTCCCTTAATTTATTCTTCTATTACAACATCAAAAAAGTTGTAATACGTTTCCTCTTCTATTTCAGTATCTTACTCATCCACTTCTTTATCCACTTTTTAGTTTTCTTTAGCTTCCAAAGGTTCAATAGGTTGGCTGTCAATTTATAAATCTTTATTCCCCTCTAGGGAATCTACAGACTTGATGCTCTCATCATCAATTCCTGCACACGGCTCAACAACCTCATCACAATAAAACAAGGGGTGTGTTGTTTTCCATATTAGCCTTTGATTTACAATATCATTATGCTCTTTCCTTTTATTTAATGCTTACAACATGGAAACACTTATAGGACTAAAGTCCTCTATTGCCTCTCTCTCTTCAGGCATTACTTTATTCACATCAACATCTTCCTCGCTAAATTTTTCCAATGCATCTTCCTCTTCAGACATCAGTTCATTAATCCCATCCTCCTCCATGAGGAATCCTTCTTTAGGTTGTTCATAACCCTTTTTCCTCCACTTGTTCCTCATAACAGATATATGTTGCTTATAAAGCAACTCTTCCTTCGCATTGCCCATCAAGGCAAAAAAAAAAAAACCTAAATTCTGTAACCTTAAGAATTTAAACCTTCTCAGCCATTCTTGAGTGCACTATTTCCATCATCAACTTGGAAACCATATGTTCCCATCTACTCACCTTTTCTTGTCTCCTCTTTTGGGATTGTCTCCAATATACTATTATGTATTCTTTCATTTTTTAACCAACAAACTTAACCCTTAGCAGTTCTTCAATTTCATTATCCACAAAGTAATCCTCCATATTCAGTATCCACAACATCAATTCTTCTAAGCCTTCTTCCCCTATGTATACTAGGGTACTTGTACTAGGCTCCCCTTCACATTCATTACTTTCATAATCACTTACGTCTTCCTCATCACCATCATCTTTTTCATTTCTCACCTCAGTAGCTGTGAGCTCTTCATCTGCTCTGTTTTCTTTTATTTCAACATAGAAATATTCTTTCTTCACATGATAGGGTTTTTCAACCTACTCAAATTTCTCTATTCTCACCAGTATTTACCTCAATGTTGCTATGAGCTCATCTTCCTCAAGGGTCCTTTTTTCGCATATTTCACATTCTTACTTATGCTCAAGGTTTTATCACCATTTTCTTCGTTGTTTCTTCACAAATCTTCCCTGGACTGCTTCCAAGGCTTCCAACTTATCGTTTTTTTCTTCATTTCCTCTAAGGCCTTTATCCTCCCAAGACCACCTTCTTTTCATGCTTCCAATTTTCACACTTCTTCTGCATACCATATATGTACTTCGTCAATGTGCAGTCTCTTGTCAATGTACAATTGAAGGGGTCTGAGCTCAATGTCAGACAATAACCAAAGTAAAAAAACATAAAAACATAGTTGTGGACTAATTGAAACTTCCTTAGAACATGATGTGTGATTTTTTTTTCTCATCCAAAGAGTGAAAACCAATGGAATAGGAGGACAAAAGCAGAAATAGGAAAGGAAGGGGCAGGAAAGAATCTATTCTCCAATAAATACAAGGATTTTGTTGTCAAACAGACTAGTCTAGGAAAACTCCAAGAACTACAGGCTCAGGATTCCATTGTCAAAAAATATGGTTCTGTGAAACTATATATACACTCAAATACAATAGCAATGACTGAAGAGGAAGTTAGTAGCTTGGTACCTTAGGACATGAAGACAAAAATCGATCAGGGAAATAATATATGGCTCTTATCAAAAGAGAATGGAGTTCAATCTATTAAAACATAACAAGTTAGCAAAAATATCAGAGCCATCAGATTGTTCTATTGACCAAATTCCAAAAGATTTAAAAAAGACATGTGTGGGGTCTAGTGCCAAGCAGCAAGTGATTGGGGTTCAAAATTTCGAGGCCAATGAGACCAGGTGCAAAGTCCTGAGTGGTTTTAAAAACATAGAAGCATCCTTCATAGTGTGACAGCTTGATGAAAAGACCCTGTAAGTTAATATAAGTGTTTCCAGAAAAGACTTGCAGCATACCACACCAGGTTAAAAACTTGCAACATACTACAACAGGTAATAGCCTCAAGATAATTGAATTCCTGCATGTTCCAAAAAGGCCTTCCCAACTCCCGCACATGATAGCAAGGGATGTCATGGAAAAAATTCAGAAAAGTGAAGAGATGGCAGTTCATGAAAACCAAAACTTGATAAAAAGAACGCTTTTCAGATTTATTAGTAAAAAGAAGCCCACAGAAAATGCTTTTATTGGGAATGAGTATGTAGAAAGATAGGAAGCAACAATGCATTCAAACAAAAAAGTCTTGTGTCCCCCGAACCTCCTCCACAGTATGTTTTGGCACGAGCACCAACAAAATTGAGCAATTGAGCAATGCATTTATCAAGATTTCTCATGGAGGTGAAGACTTATGTCTGCCTTTGATTGCTAAGCCTAGAACTGGAACATATGCTCCTCCCATAAGCAGGAATGCAAATAAAGTTGGTAGAATAGAAGCCCACAAATTTGACACTTACTGCGTCCATGTGATCTCTTTTGCCCAAAAAGATGGATTCAAAATTTGGGAATTTGGAAAATGTCAAAGTTATGGAAGGGCATCGAAGGTAAATCATGTTTTGTTTGAATGGATAGGGCTAGCCTGAAGACTTGTCATGATACAAGTCTAGTCTTTTTGGATTTATACCTTGTTCTCACACAGTACTCTTATGATCTTATCATCATGAAACCATTTTTTGAAATGGATTATGATCAGTAGTACCATTACCATTTATCTATTTTATGATCCCGATTATCATCAGTTATTC
Source organism: Larix kaempferi (assembly GCA_027924585.1). Lineage (NCBI taxonomy): Eukaryota > Viridiplantae > Streptophyta > Pinopsida > Pinales > Pinaceae > Larix > Larix kaempferi. The sequence continues at coordinate 8,828,650 of BSBM01000402.1, forward strand.
CCTATTTATTTGTGCTGTTATCGTCTGTTCCCTCTTTCTCCATTGCTCAACCTGACATTTAAAACAACGGATCTTCCAACAGAGAAGAAAAAGTGCTACAGCTCGCAGCGAAGAAAATTGGCGCCGCCCGGACTTGAACCGGAGACCTTCAGTGTGTTAGACTGACGTGATAACCGACTACACCACGGCACCTGATGATTATTAAACTGTAATTGATGTAAAACGTTTATGAATTGACACCGAAGAATTCGATCTGGCCAACCATGATTTTGTGGGAATCGTTGACAGTTGCGATGATAAATAAGTTTGTGGAAGTCATCCAGTTTTTAGAAAGTTTTAAAATGTATTGGGTTAAAAACCATAGGGTTAACCAATATTCAGACCTTGTTTATGTTTGTATAGTAATGTGTAATTTGCAATTAGTTAATTAGTTTTAAGTAAGTAGTGTGTGAAGGATTTATCTTGTTGTTATTATATATGATTTGTGTTTGTGTTTATTTCAAGAGTAAAATGATTTTGAAATGAAGGATTAGTGATGAAAGAAAATGATTTTGGAAACTATGGTTAGTGATGATAGTGAGCTTTTGATGATTTAGAGCTTTATGATGTTACAAATAGACCATAACAAAAAACATTTTGACGATGTTTTGAATTTTGTTAAACAATTTTAAAGATTATAACGATTAGAGATTATGGATTTCCTTTTAAATTTTGAAATTTAAAGACTAAGTTCTACTTTATTTTATAATTTTCAATTGCATAATGCATTATGTGTTCAACTTTTAATCATGTTTTAAATTTTGTAATGTTTTTAGGGATGTCACATCATGTTTTAAATTTTGAGAAAATTTTGAAGTTTGAAGAATATGTTCTACTTCCTTTGCAATTTCCATTTGCACTCTATGTTTAAATTTTAATAACATTTATAATTGGATTTTATCATGATTAAGTTATTGATGAGTCATATATTTTTATCGATCTTCATTCTTATCATATATAATTAAAACTCATTATCAATATTCGATATATATAAAGAGAGAGAGAGATGAACCTAATTGCAAACCTCATCCGAAAATTCAAACCCAATTCAAATGGTTGTTGAACTCAAACCCGACCCCGAACCTTGTGACTTAGGGATGTACAAGCAACTCCCCACAATTCAATGCTTAAAAAATGATAAACAAAAATATATCCCCTATTAGTACATTTCATTGCAAGAACCCCAACAACTTTATAGAATCTTGTTCCATTGTTGATTAAGACATGGCTCCTAAGATGTAAGCATGCTCAAATCCAACTTAATGCAGTTATTATATTCATTTGTAGAAAGCTAGGTCTATGCTTCGAAGTCATGTTTTTAGACTGACAAAATTTTAGTCTACATTGTTGTAAAAATTTATGAGGCAACAAACCCTCTTTGCACATTTTAATGCTAAAAGTAATGTCATGATAGAACTAGTTAACAGAAATCGTAATTTCATAATAGAAATGGTTAACAACATGGAGAAACTAAAAATAAGATCTACAAAATCCTTTCCTACTTCTATATACAATATTCTACATACAATATCTTCCCACTTTTCTCGTTGATAAAAAACCTTAAATCCATGCTGCAACTAGCAACAGTATAACTTTCCATCTTCATTACCTCACAAATCAAGGGGAAAACTAGATTATAGAGTACAACCAATGCCAAGTAAATGAAATTGGGTGAAATTAAATAGACCATTATAGCCAAAGCAGGAAACATGGTGGCAATGTTTAAATATAAGATTTTTAAAAGTTATATTTTTAAATGTTTCATGATAAGCAATCTCAACACGTCAACAAAGTAATGAGAGTCCAGATCTAAGCATGTCCGTGTGGAGAGACCAGCCCCACATTTTAAACAGTCAACACGTGGCAACAATTAAATTTATTTATTTTCATATTGCATCTCAAACAATGTATTTTTTTAAGGATTCTAATATTACACTTAAGTATAGTATTCTAGGCGATTATTTTGGATTGGAAAAAACATAGATATAGATAGGTAGGCGAATATTAAATATGAAACCTACAATTTACTACTGAAATGTGTAAATTTTGGCGAATATTATGATAAAAAAACATATTTTATGTAAATATAGGCGATATTAGAGACTAAAAATGACCAAATAGCGAATTTATATTTTGAAAAAAAACTCAAAAAATAGCCAATTGACGAAATTTCGCCCCTAAAAATTATCCTGATCTTAAACATGGCAAATCATGTGGCAAGGTGATTATTTGAATTGCCTAAGTGACAAATTCCTTGACAGGATTGGTGGTTCTCATGATATTTATGATATTTAAATATAAGATGGACATATTAGTTGAAAAACAACATTCCACATTAGGTAATAGCCTCAAGATAATTGAAAGGCTTTCTAAACTCCAGCACATGATAGCAAGGGAAGTCATGGAAAAAAACAAAAAAGTGAAGAGATGGTAGTTCATGAAACGGAAACTTGATAAAAAAAAGTTCTTTCTAAATGATCAGTAAAAAAATCCCACAGAAACTGCTTTTATTGGTAATGGTATGCAAAAAGTTGGTAGCACCGTGGATGCATTAAAAAAAAAAAAGGTTATTTGAAGGATTATGTGAGCATTTCAGATAAAGTTTATCCAAACTGAACTGAGAAAAAAATGAAAGAACACAACATTGCATTGATAACAGAGATGTGATAACTTATTGCATTGAAAACTTATTTGTAATAATGAATTTAATAGTAAAAACCATTGCAATGTATATAGCAATACAAAGTGGTTAGAATGGTGGGTGTTATTTTTAAGAAGAGATGTGATAATGACACTTATTCATCAAAATCCCATAACAAGTGGCTGAAACTACATTTTATCATATTGTTAAAAAACCTAAGAGGAAAAATAATCTAAAATCCGAAAAACCTAATCCAAGGCATTGAGCCGGTGAAAATAATATACGCTTTGGGAGCCTTTTCATACATAAACTTCTTAGGACCATAACTTCCTCATATGAACTCTATTTTGAAAATTATTTGTCCAAATCGTTCCAAAGCTGTGTTTGGAAAGCTTGGAGGTCATTGATGTCCAAGCCATCAAAATCGCTTAAAAAACATGTAAAATGGACTAAAAATTATGTTAGGACTAACAAAACTATTGTAAATTTGACAAGGTTCAATATTGTTTTCAAGAGAATGGTAGTCCTAAATGGCCACTTAGATCAATCATTCACCCTTGCGAAGTGATGGCTGCCACTATGTTAAGCTCTTGCATCAGATGGGGAAACGTTTTTTAAATTTGGTCCCTACTAAAGTAGTTTCCCTACATTAACAACTAGATAGAGTTGTAAGTTATGTTGGAGGGTGCTCTTCATCTTGATGTCCATGATCTAGTCTATTGTGGCCCATTGAAAACAATAAAGGATAACCTCTATAGGAGTGAAGTGTTTTGCCACCTTCAAGGTGTCCAAGAAAGGAAGCAACATCACATTAAAGACATGGTATTAGTCAAGAAAAGGTTTAAGATTCAATTCAAAATACATTCTCACCCACAACCTTTGTGATGGTGTAAGCCTCTTATCATAGTGGCCTAAGCTTCTTATAGAGCCTCTTAGTTTTTTTTTCCACAAGTGAAACCATACCTGGTCACTAATTTGAAAATTATGTGGAATCTAATGATGATCATGTCATTGTTTGTACTTCACATTTGCTTTTTGCATGATATCATGAACTTGTTGGTGGATGTGTTGGATCCAATCAACAATGTTTGTTTTCTTTCTCTACCTTATTCTTAGCATGGGAGGACATTTTTCGTGTGGATGTAATGGGAAAAGCTACAACAATTGGACAAATGGCTAGAACCCTGTGCACATTTGAAAATGGTTCTGGACAATAGAACTATGAAGGGTGGTGTTGTATTTATGTTGAACATAAGAGGGCTTTCATCCCATAGATGTGGATGGTCAGTGTTGTACATTCTTAGGAAATGTACAATCATCATGTTGGCCACCTTTGTCTAACCATCAGTCTTAGGATGGAAGACAATCAATTGGTGTCCATCATGGGCCAAAGGATTGACTAAACAAAACTTGGGAACCTATTGTCCCTATTAGAAACAATTGTCTTTGGAAACCCAAAATGAACCGACACATGCTTGAACAATATCTTAGTGGTGAAATTGTTGTGACATTCTTCTTGTAGGGTGGCAAAATTTACATCTTAGAGAACTGATCAAACAAGCACCAAAATAAAATTGTAACCATGCTTGGTTGAGGGTGCTAGACCTAACGTAACATACATGGAGACTAACTCCCAAGGATTATCTAGAGTGGACAAAAAAGTGTATAACTATGATTTTTTGTTTTTGGTTTAGCAATGGCATAAGTAGTGCATTATTGATATATATGTTGACATCATGTTGGAGCTTTGGTTGTAGAAGTACTTTTGAAGCACTACCATTGTCTTTTCTATTGTAAAATGGGCTTCCACCCAACAATAGTGTGCCTCCCAAATCATCTTCATCATGCTTGCTTAAAGGAACACAAACATGGACCAAATAACACATAAGTCCATCATGTAGGTGAACAGTTAAACTTGTTTACCCTCAATGTCTGGTATGTAGAAACAAAGTCAAGACCATTGCAATATAGTTAGGGGCCACTATAAAATCTTCCTATAAGAATTATGCATTGTGGTTAACACAAGAACCAAAGACCGATTAAGGTTGTTTTCATTCAAATAGTAATTTACTTCTTATTTTTTATTTTTAGGTGTAATTGTTTGAGGTACATGAACCACTTCTTGAGGGTGGCCATTCTACAATTTGTGTGGTTTTGCATAAATTATAAAGGCTCATTTTTGGTGTGGATGATCATTTTGTTTCCTAGAATATAATGTTTCCCCGACGAACATGCTTAGACAATAAAGTAAATCTCCTATTCATAAGCGGTGTATCTGCAATCTATGTTAGAGAGTGTTTCACTATGATAGGCCCCTCAATGTCAGCATTGTGTGAATACTACATTGATGGTATAGTTTGAGGTGTTTGGATTCATTAGGAATGGTTTTTACAAATTGGGCAAAATCATGACAAATGTTGTGTAGATACGACATTTCAACTTCTCAAATTTTGTATGATCTTCCTTGGCCCAAAACCAATTGGCCTTTTCTTCACCCTTGGTCACCTAGTTCAAGGGCTATGTGATATGAGAGAACGTTGACATGAACCTGTGGTAAACATTGGCAAGGACCAAGAAGCTATAAAGCTATGTTAGTGTGTTCGGGGTTGTCCAATTGACCAATCATGAATGGATTTGATCTTGGTTGGATCCACATGCACACCATGCTCATCAATGATATGCTTTATATATTACATTATTTGCATGTCGAATGAACAATTTTCTACGTTGTCATATAAGTCGTGTTATCACAAGGTGTTCAATACTTGCTAAATATGCTTCAAATGCTCTTCTTAATTTCTTCTAAAGATGAGGATATTGTCTAAGTATACAACCACAAAAGAATTGGTGAATGTTCACATAATATCACCCATCGTTCTCATGAATGTCATTAGTGCATTACTCACCCATCATCATATGTGATATTGAACAATTGCTCCAACCAGGTTTGTTGGATATCACAATCTTCAATCTAATAGAGGTTCAAGAAAAAAGTTAGTAAAAACAAAAGGGTTTCAACACACATCGAGGCCATTGGAGTCAGTAAGATGTTAGGAACCCATGTCTTTACTTTGTTAGTATATTGTTGTTGGACGTATATGCTTTGTAAGTCGTCCCGTAGTATTTGTTGATCCATATTTTGTGTTATTGTTGTTGGCGCATATGCTTTGTAAGTCGCCCGTAATATTGTTGATCCATAGTTTGTAGTGGCCCATGGTTTTGACCCATAGTATTGGCGCCTAGACTTAGTATATAACTGTGTGTTGAGGCCTGAAGGCACCGTGAAGTTATTTTGTATTGAGATTGCTCAAAGGAGGTTGCCCCCTCGAAGTGGCCTGCGATTAATAAAAGTATTCTATGGTCTGATATATTGTGTATTTTCGTCAATTAATTGTTGCAGGTTCTTCACATCTGGTATCAGAGCACTTTCTTGGGCTTGCTGGGTGAAATTTCTGCCAAATTTTTTTTTTGCATCTGTTGCAAGTTCGGATTTGGGAATAATTCCTATCCGCTTAACTGTGGGAAGTACTTGGGCATAAGCCCTAAAACTCATTGTGAGGAGTACCACAGGAACCCCAAAGTAGCTGGCCCATTGAGAGGACCTGCCAGCGAAAAGGGAAACAACCCCTACCTGATTGACTAGTTCCCACCCGTGAGGTAAACCAAGAGTTGTCGTTTGTGGCAAAGCGGTTATCAGTCTTACCTGAGTCGTGGAGTGAGGGGTACTGCCCCAATACGCAAGCCGTCAGACATCATTGGTGGTCGAGTGAATCCCTTGAACTGTTAGGAAGCCGAGAATACCTGGGGTCCATATCTATTTTCAGCTGATACATCGTAGATTTTCTCTATCCAGAATTGTTGCCGCTCACTTCCACGTCATTGCAGATCCATCTGTTGCCGATCATTTTCGTGCCGTTGCAGATCTATCTATTGCCTATCACTTCTGCACCATTGTAGATCCATCTGTTGCGGATCCCTTCCACGTCGTTGCAGATCCATCTGTTGCGGATCCCTTCCACACTGTTGCCGATCCATTTCTGAAGAAAAAAAAATTGTTTTTTCCGCCATATCTCCCTTGTTTTAACTCTGTTTCCCTTGAAACTTCTCTGACACCCCTGCACTCCCATTCTGCATCTTTCATTCATGAGGACCCTATCCCAAATTCCACTTACCATCACCCGAAATCTCACATTTGTCTATTTTTAGGGTTTGCCATAACTTCTTCGATTGTCACCCGATCGCCTTCAAATTTTACCACAGAGTTCCTTTCCTACTTCTCCTTCTTTGCCCCTCTCTGCCAAATTTTCTCATTCTTTCACCCCGCTTCTGAAATCCTCATTTTTTGCTTCCATGTCCTTTCGACAATGTCCAAAACCTAGTCAAACCCTAATTACCCTTCTGATTTTTTCCCAAATCCAAATTTTCCTTTACTAAACCAAACTCTGTTTTTGTTTTTCTACCCACTCAAAAAAAAAAAAACTCCTGGTTATGGTTGTTACTCGCGCCAGAGCAAAAACTATGGAGGAAGCACTTGCCACCATTCAAGCCAAACTCCAGGATCTGGATGAAAAATTTCTCAGCCTCCATCTTGTGCATTCAGCCATGAACAACAAACGACAGTCCGAGTCTTCATCAGACAATGGGTTCTCTTCTTCCAGCAATTTCCGTGGTCTGAAGCTTGATTTTCCTCACTTCAATGGTACGGATCCAACTGGATGGATCTATCGTGCAGAACAGTATTTCAGTTTGCATAATACGTTTGATGTCAACAAAGTTCCACTTGCATCCTTTCATTTGGAACATGAAGCTCTTCAATGGTACCGTTGGTACATCAAGGCTCATGAAGAGCCAAAATGGCCAGACTTTTGCCAGCTCATTTTGCAACGATTTGGTCCTAGTGCTTTTGATGACTTCACAGGAGCCCTCACTAAACTTCGCCAAATTGGCACTGTGAGAGAGTATCAAACCGAATTTGAGAAACTAGCCAACCACACTGAAGGATTGTCTGATGACTTCTACCGGAGTTGTTTTATCAGTGGTCTAAAGGATGTCATCCGCTCTGAGGTCAAAATGTTCTGTTCCAACACAATGATGGAAGCCCTAGGGTTGGCGAAGTTGGCAGAAGACAAGATTGCAGCCCAACAATGCTCCAATTCCACTTTTGTTCCCTTCCGAAATATGGGTTCTCAACGACCACCCATACCGTCGGCTCCTCGACCAACTCTTGTCAAGCATTTGTCTGAAACAGAGATGCAGGCACGCAGAGAAAAGGGGCTTTACTATAATTGTGATGAGAAATTCACTCGGGGACATAGATGTGTTCAGCAAAAGCTCTATCTCTTAGATGTGGATTCTCCACCTACCTCTGAAATTGGTGACGAATATTCAGATACAATGGATGCTCAAGTCGACATTCAGGAACCACCTATTGACCCTCCGTCTTAGGATGACCAACCAGAGATATCTCTCCATGCTTTAGCTGGAATCACCACCCCCCAAACAATGCGGGTCAAGGGTTTCTTCAAAAAGCTTCCTCTTACAATACTCATTGATTCTGGTAGCACTCATAATTTCATTGACCCTCGGATCGCAAAACAAGCTGATTGTTTTATCCATCATTACTCCAACTTTGAAGTCATGGTTTCCAATGGGGGCACCTTACCTTGCAAAGGGAAGTGTCGTAATGTGCGTATCTCTATGGGAGATTATACCCTGCGCTCTGACATGTTTTCCTTGACCTTAGGCAGATGTGATGTGGTTTTGGGCGCTCAATGGCTACGCACACTTGGCCCTATCTTATGGGATTTTGCTGAACTTCGGATGCAGTTTCCCCCCAATGGACAAAAACACACATTGACAGGATTACAACCAGGGTCTCTCAGCATCATCAGTTCACATCGCATGGAAAAAATCCTTAAGAAGAATTCACATGGTGTCATCACTCAGATCCATTCCATTCAGATGCAACCATCAGCGGTCTCCACTACTCCTTTGGATCTACAACAAATTTTGGATCGATATACAGGTGTCTTTGCTGAACCATTGGGATTGCCACCTTCAAGGCCAGAAGACCATCGTATTCAGCTCCTTCCTGGCAGCGTTCCTCCCAACATCAGGCCCTACCGCTACCCATTTCACTAAAAAACATAGATTGAAATGCTCGTTCGGGACTTATTGAAGCAAGGTATTATTCGCCCAAGCACTAGTTCCTTTTCTTCTCCAGTTCTTCTTGTCCGCAAAAAAGATGGGTCATGGCGCCTTTGCATTGACTTTCGAGCACTTAATCACCTCACCATCAAGGATAAGTTTCCAATTCCTGTTGTTGATGAGCTTCATGGGGCTCAATTTTTCTCCAAGTTGGATCTTCGTTCTGGGTATCATCAAATTCGGGTTCATGAGGATGATATCCCTAAAACAGCTTTCCGCACACATGATGGCCACTATGAGCTTTTGGTCATGCCCTTTGGCCTCACTAATGCTCCTTCCACATTCCGGGCCTTAATGAATAAAATATTTTGGCCCTACTTGCGGAAATTCATTCCGTTATTCTTTGATGATATCCTCATCTACAGTGAAACATGGGCTGAACATCTCCAGCATCTGGATCTTGTCATGCAACCTTTCTGTGACCATCATCTCCACTCCAAATAGTCTAAATGTGTTTTTGGACAGAAGGAAGTTGAGTATCTCGGGCACATTATCTCAGCACAAGGGTTTCGCGTGGATCCTGCCAAAATCACTGCCATGAACAATTGGCCACATCCTCGGACACTCAAGAGCCTTCGTGGTTTTTTGGGGTTGACTGGCTACTACCGCAAGTTTGTCAAGGATTATGGGAAGATTGCAGCTCCATTAACTGCTCTATTGAAAAAGGATGCTTTTACATGGACACATGCTACTCAGTGTGCATTTGACAAACTGAAACAAGCTATGTGTACTACACATGTTCTAGCTATGCTCGATTTTTCCAAGCCCTTCACTATTGAGAGTGATGCTTGCGGAAATGGACTTGGTGTTGTTCTCCTTCAAGATGAACACCCCATTGCATTCACCAGCAAAGCCCTTTCAAGTAAGAATTTAGCTGCCTCTACATATGAGAAGGAAATGATGGCTATTTTGCATGCAGTACAGAAGTGGTGACCATACCTATTAGGGAATCATTTCTGCATCAAGACTGATCACCAGAGTTTGAAATATTTCTTGGAATAACGTGTTTCCTCCCCAGCACAACAGAAATGGGTTAGAAAACTCATGGGTTATGACTATGAGATCACTTACAAGAAGGGTAAGGACAATATTGTGGCAGATGCTCTTTCTCGCACATTTGATGCCCAAGGTTCTCTTTCAGCTATTTCTATGCCTGTTCAAAATTGGTTGCAATCTGTTCAACGGGGTTATGTCAATGACTCTTCCTTATCTCAAATCATCCAATGCTTGACCAACAACCCTTCTGTTGTACCACATTACTCTTAGGATGGTGCTTCCCTAAGATACAAGGGTCATCTGGTGCTTCCCCAGAGCACAGATCTTCAATAGGATGTCTTCTATGAACTCCATGCTTCTCCATCGGCAGGGCACTCTGGGTTTCTCAAAACGTATGAACGGGAACGGCGTAAATTCTTTTGGCAGGGCATGAAAAGGACAATTCAACAGATGGTGGCTGAATGTGATACCTGCCAGCGCAATAAGGGTGAAACAACACTCCTTCCAGGATTGCTCGAACCCTTTCCCATACCTACACGGATTTGGATAGATATTTCTATGGATTTCATTGAAGGGCTCCCTAAATATGGCGGGAAGACAGTGATTCTCGTTGTGGTTGATCGCCTCTCCAAATATAGTCATTTTTGTGCTCTCAGCCATCCCTATACAGCCTCCTCAATCGCTCAAATTTTCCTGGACCATATCTTTCGTCTTCATGGCATCCCTTCTTCCATTGTCTTGGATCGCGATGTGACTTTCACCAGTCATTTTTGGACAGAACTATTTTGCCACACTGGCACAAAACTGAAGATGAGTTCAGGGTATCACCCACAAACAGATGGTCAGACTGAAATTATCAATAAATGCTTGGAAACTTATCTTCATTGCTTCACCTTTGAACAACAACATCAGTGAGCAAAGTGGCTCCCTCTCACTGAATGGTGGTACAATACCTCTTACCACACTGCCTCTACAATGACCCCATATGAAGCAATCTATGGTCAGGCACCTCCAGTTCTTCTTCCATACACCCCCAACAGTTCACCAGTTCAGGCAGTTGACACAGTCCTTCAAAACCGCGATCAGATTCTTCGCATTTTGTAGGACAATCTTCACATGGCAAGAAATCGCATAAAGCAACAAGCTGATCAGCACCGTTCTGAGCGCACTTTTCAAGCAGGCGATATGGTTTTTCTTTGTTTCAATCCATACAAGAAATGCTCCCTGAAACTCAAAGGGCGTCATAAGCTCGCTCCAAAGTTCTATGGGCCATATCGGATTCTTCAGAAGATTGGGTCCGTTGCTTATAAATTGGAACTTCCTCCTTCTTCCCGCATTCATCGAGTATTTCATGTCTCTTGTTTGAAGAAAGTTCTTGGCACCAACATCAATGGACAAACTATTTTACCCGAACTAGATAACGAAGGATCAATCCTTTTAGAGCCGGAGGCCGTCCTCAATCGGCGCACTCGTCAGCTGCGCTCTCGCTCTATCACAGAGGTCTTAATTCAGTGGCACGGCATGCAACCAGAGGATGCTACATGGGAGCCACTCCTTCAGCTTCAACAACAATGTCCACATCTAAAGCTTTGAGGACAAAGCTTTTTCTAAGAGGGAGGGGATGTTAGGAACCCATGTCTTTACTTTGTTAGTATATTGTTGTTGGACACATATGCTTTGTAAGTCGTCCCGTAGTATTTGTTGATCCATAGTTTGTGTTATTGTTGTTGGCGCATATGCTTTGTAAGTCGCCCGTAGTATTGTTGATCGATAGTTTGTAGTGGCCCATGGTTTTGACCCATAGTATTGGCGCCTAGAATTAGTATATAAGTGTGTGTTGAGGCCTATGAAGGCACCGTGAAGTTATTTTGTATTGAGCTTGCTCAAAGGAGGTTGCCCCCTCGAAGTGGCCTGCGATCAATAAAAGTATTATGTGATCTGATATATTGTGTATTTTCGTCAATTAAGTGTTGCAGGTTCTTCACATAAGCGAATAATGCCGAGTGACCAATCAAAGTCTCTGATAGTGTAACGAAGGCGCCTCTAGTAGTCATTAATAAAAAATCACATATCATATCAATCCTAATCACATCGTTTCAATCATAAGTGAGAGGACAGTTAGCGTTGTTACATTTTTATTTTTAAATTATGTTTTCTTTGACAATTTAATGTAAAACCACATGAAATTAGTCTATTCGCATAAACCAATCATAAAACAAAAAAATATATTTCAAATTTTTTTTTTTTTTAATTTCTAAAACATTCAATTTAAAACCCCAGGCCAATGAAACAAGGTACAAGTCCTGAGTTATTTTAGTGTTACACACCAATGAAACATCCAATCTAAAAGAATATTGGATGTGGCTTATAGAAAAAATGGAAAGAGGATTGGATGTTGATGTTACAAGTTGTTCTCCCTTGGTGGTAGGATAACTCTTGTAAAGTCCGTTCTTGAAAGCATTCTTGTATACTGCCTTTCATTGGTCAAGATTCATATTTCTATATTACATGCTCCGAGAAAAATCATGATGAATTTTCCATGGTTTGTAAATGAGAAGAGGGATAAATTTCATTTGGCAGACTAGGAAAAAATTTCATTATCTAAAAAATTTAGAGGTTGGGGGATTAAAAATCTTTCTTGGTTCAATTTGGCCTTAAGTTTGAAAAATCTATGGATGGGACTTTTTGGAGAAAGGCTTTGGAGTGATGTACTTAAGGAGAAATACTTGAGACTATATTCTGTTGTAGGTTGGATAAGATTGCCAAATAAATTTGGCTCTAGGTCTTCAAATTTTTGGCAAGATTTGGTTAAGTCCTTTCCTTGGATGAGGTATTGGATGTCCTGGAGGATTGGGAATGGAAACATGGCTAGAGTGCGAATTGATCCCTTCTTGGGAGGTGATGAATGCTATAGATTGTCTCAACAATTGATTTCCCTTTTTGATGAGAAAGGTATTAAATTTTTAGCTCAGGTAAGTAAAAATGGTGCTAAGAAACATTCTTCTACATATTGGTTGAGTGCAAAGGATTTGGGGCTAGATGAAAGTCTAGCAACATAATGGAATGCATATACTATAGGATTAAATCTTGCAGGTGTCAAACTATAAGAATCTAAAGATGAATTGGTCTGGTCTTGGCATGGATCCAATGGGAAAGTTAGTGCAAAATCTACCTATGATGCTATCTCTTCATCATCTTTGAATTATGAGGAAAAATGGCGGCATAAAAAAATTTGGAACTGGAATATTCCCTTAATTGAAATGCTTCCTTTGGTTGTGTTTAGAAAATAGAATTTTGACATGGGACAATTTGTTGAAAAGGGGTTGGAATGGACCAAATGTTTGTGGTTTATGTTTTAAAGAAGCAAAATATGTATATCATCTATTTATAGGTTGTTCCTTTACTGAGAAAATATGGAATGATGTTAAATTGAGCTTGCAAATACCTAGGTTGTGTGGTCACTCCACATTTGACCAGAGCCTTCAAATTTGATGTCAGAATGTTCCTTCTCATAAAGAACTTCCAGTATATGTCGCTTGGGGTATTTGGAGATGTAGAAATGATTTTGTATTTGAAAATAAGTCTTCTTCCTCTTTTGTTGTTTGTTCAAAAATATTGGGGATCTACTATTTCAAATAGGGAAAGGTTAAGTTGCCAAGGACAATTTGTGAACCTAAGCTATCAAAGGATATCCTTGTTGGTTTTTTGATGGAGTTGCACAACAAGGCACTTGCTAATGTGGAATGGTATTAAAATTAAATAATTCTCATGTCTTTATTCTTTGGATGGGTATTGTACCTAGTACTAACACTAGGGATGAGTTGTTGGCATTATGGGGTCTCCTGAGATTTGTAGCTAACATTGGTGTGTTCTCCCTCCAGGTTATGGAAGACTCTAAAGCTATTGTTGACTAGGAAGCTAGTAGGAAAACTCTTAAAGTTCCATCTCTAGAGCACTAGTGCTTGAGGATCAATATACTCAAGTCTTTTTTCAAAAGTTTATCTTTCATACATATTTATAGTAAGTTAAATATTCTGGCAAACAATCTGTCAAGAAGAGCCATGGTCTTCGATGATGGTATGCTTTATTTTGAAGAGTTCAAGGAATGTAACTTGATGGATAGGGGTTATATCCCTATCTTGGAGGAGTAATATGGTGTACCTATTTATTTTGGTTATTTTGTATCTTGAAGGATAGTTGTAAAACACCTGACAATGTTTATTGTACTTTTGTTTCATGCAAGAGTGGTTTATAGTTAGAGTTTGTGAGTCTAGACAATTACCAGTCTTTTGGGAAGTATGGTTATGTTAAGACTAGTTACTTTGTGAGGTTATAGACTAGATTGTATATGCAGATGTTCTCTTTGATTCATAATGGAATATCAAGGAACATATTTTTTTTGTTGAGAAAAAGTCCACGCTGATTTTAACCACTTAGAAACATCCTTCACAGTATGCCAGCTTGATGAAAAGACCTTGTAAGTTAATATAAACAATGTTTCTCCATTAAAATATTTTTCATCATCCCACAGCACGTAATAGCCTCAAGATAATTGAATTTATGCTTATTCCAAAAAGGCTCTTTCAACTCCAGGACGTGATAGCAATGGATGTCAAGAAAAAAACAGAAAATGAAGAGGTGACAACTCATAAAAAAAGAAACTTGATAATGCTTTTATTGGTAATGAGTATGTAGAAAGTTTGGAAGCACTGATGCATTCAAACAAAATATCTTGTGTCCCCCGAACCTCGTCCACAATATGTTATAGCACCGACACCAACACAATTGAGCAATGCACTCATCAAGTTTTTCTGAGCATTGCATCCATTTAGCTTCTTTGCCAAAAAAAATAGATTCAAAATTTGGGAATTTATAAAATGTAGTGTTAAAAGAGGTATATAAAAAAGATATGATGGAAAGTTATGGAAGCATATCGAAGGTAAATCATCTGGTGTTTGAATGGATGGACATGGATAACCTAAAATTTGAAATACTTGCTATGATAATGACAAGTTTAGTTATTTGTGCTAGTTTTCTGGTAGGATTAGAGATGATCTATAAATATATTAGTCAAGAACTCTAGAAACATCCATACTCAGAAGTCTAATTCTTTTGGATTTTTAACTTGTTCTCACACAACACTCTGGATATTTAGTGTTGTTGGCAATTGTAGCTGCATAAGGTATCCTCCAAACAATTCGACCCCAAAGAAAGAAAGATAATAATTATTATTATTATTATGCACAAAAGGCAAGTTGGCCTTAACTAGTGTGCAAGTAGGCCCTAGTAAAAGAGGACAAGCAAACATGAAGAAGAGTATAAATAGATGGCGCCTCACTCATTTTCTTAAGCTAAAATTTTTCTCTATTCTCCTAGACAAGTGCGCAACAACAGAAGAAGAAGAAGGATAATCTATGGGTTCGCTATCCTTGGAGATTTTTCTTCTTTGTCTCTTGGGTTGATATAAAGTTTGTATATGTGATTACTCTAGTATTTAGTATCTGGATGTATTTTGTATCTTGATCTGAATATCTACATAGGAAAGGTTGCTAGATTTTCTTCCCTTGTGTAGAAGGGTTTCCAAGGATAAAATCTTTGTGTCTCTTTGTTTCTATGCATGGTTATCTTTTAGTGATCCTATTTTGTTCTTGCTACAAGTTAAAGATTGAAATACTGCTATATAAAAATCCAACATGGTGTCAGAAGGATACTAAATTGGGACCATTGTCGGAGACTGTTTGGAAATATGTGGCTTCCATTGGTTGATTTGTTGCCCTATTTGTAAGCACAACAATTTTCTCAGCGTTTGTTTCGAACACATGACCTATATGTTGTGCTTGAACATTTTTTAAAGGGGGTTTTAGGCTCTCATTGTCTGAAAGAAAGGATTCTTACATTTTGTCGTGTTGCGGCCTTTCAGAGCTCTACAATTCGAATGTTTTTGACAAACCGTGATTTGAAAGAAGAACATAAATTGGATTATTAATGTTACTATCATAGCACACATCTTTATGAGGGGCTTTGATTGTTACTTAGTAATAGATAGTGCATGCATGCATAAGAAGGATGAGGTAGATTGTGCAAAGGATCTGGTGGATGACGGAGGCCGATATTTGATCGTTGTTTCATTATTTATTTTATTATCCCGACATTGATATCATAGTAGCATAATTCGAGTACGAATACGGATATGAATACGATTCGATACGAAAAATATACGTAATGAACAAATCTAGTACAAATAAAATACGGAAGTAGGCTCCTTATATATAATATTTTTTAATCTAGTATTCAAAAATATACGATAAATGTACATAGACATTTATATAATAAAATCAAATATATTTAAAAAACAAAAAAATATAATTTCAACAACCTGCCATATGGAAAGTGTGAGTGACCGCAACTAGTTATTAATAATTATTTTAATAAGAAAGTATAAATTGAATGGTATTTATGTTTTATAGTGTTTAAGTTTGTTTTTTTTTAAATTGGTTTTCAAACTTTAATTTTCCATTACTAAGAATCCGTATTCGTATTACACTTACACCCAATATTCGACGAATTCGAATTTGTTCCAAATTTCCGTATGAAGCCCCTGTGTTGTTTTGTTGTGAAATGATGATGCTTCAGTATGACCACAACTTCTACAAGGAATGCCTGTCACAAATGTTTTCAGTCAGCGTAGATAGTACCTTGCTGTGTTCCAGATGCAGGCAACCGCCTAAGGTCAGGAACATCGTCGAAGGCCTGAGCAAGAATCTCGCAACGTTGTCCATTTCCCCACCGTGATTCCCCAATTGAACACCCGAAGACGAGTTCAATGAGGACGATGAGATAAATGACTGTGGATCCAACTCAAATCATTTTTTCAACCGCTCCAAGAGAAACAACAACCATAGCAACTACCACCATGACAATTCTCATGCCAATGGCCTAGGGTGGTCGTTGACTTGTGGAGGTATGATAAGTATTTATATTTGAACTGTCATCTTGAGTTATTCCTTAAAATTCTAAGCGTTTTGAATAGATTTAAATGATATTGTTCATAACAGTTGTATGCAGATCTGTGATACTACAGACTAGAATTCTTTATTCCTAGAATGAAGAAGTGTGTTATGTACAACATGTTATGCATTTATATGACTAGTAGGATTGATGAGCAGTTTGGTCTTAATGTACATGTGATGTCATGTTATATATGTAAGCAACCTATAGTGCTACACAACATTCCATGAGCCATTGTTGGAGCTAGTCTAGGATGTAACCTCTTTGCTAACATGCTGAGAGCAGTGCACGCTCTTGATAGTATGTTCTAGTGAAGATGGAAGGCATCCAGATAGTTACTGAGTGTGTTTGGGATATGGATGGGTGTCGTGTTGTAGCATTGGCTAAGATGCTAAATTCCCTTGAATGGTTACATAACTGTGTGAACTACGTCATTATGCATAAGAGATTGTCATTGCATTGAAATGTCAATATGATTTGATTGAATTTCATGATTATGCAATATTGCTAACTATTTGACTAAATTTGACTTGTAGGAAAGATCATGTGCTATGACCTACAAGAGAAGGATGACGAGACTTGTTCCAAAGAACAAGTGATGACTACTTCGCTGTAACAACATATCTAGTACATTCAATCATATGTGGACCCATGACCCACAGGTCCAGAGGATCTCATATGGATATTGATGAGAGGGAGCAGGATGCTCAGAAGCAGGAAGTTTCTAGGAGCATGGCTCTCAACTCAAGTTCCAGATCAGATAGGAGAATGGATTCCATGACAGAGGGGAGCAGCTACAGTGGATGCTCCAACATAGAGAGAATAACTGCAGCTCAGTTTGTTGAACACAATATTGCATATTGATGATTTGTTCCATATCATGATAGAAAGGCTCATTGATAGATGCAGAGGGAGTTATCCTCTCAGTTCGAGATGAGGATCTTGACCTGTTGTATTACTTCTTGAGATTGGAGGTGTGGCGCCCAAGACCAGATGAGATCTTCCAGAGTCAGACATGGGAAGTTCACTATTGATATCCAGAGGAGATTTGAAATGATGGAATCTAAGTCCATGGCTATACCGATGGTGACAAATCTGAAGAAGTTGAGTGTACTTCCGATTCAGTTTTGGTAAATCACACCATGTATAGCTAGTTGATTAGATCTATAATATACCCGGTTGACACCAGAATAATATACTCTCATGAGGAGCTGCGCTTATTCGCTCTATGAGAGATGGTGTTCAGGAAGCGATTAAGATTGACATCTGGGATGACACCTCATATAGGTTGATGGACTAGCATGTGAGCAACTTCAGAGGGAGAGTATGATGCAAAGTTTAGAGGGAGTTTGCAGCATAAGTGATATATTCTCCATGGACTGAGAATGGTGGAACTCTCCATGTGAGGGAGAGATCTATGTTGTGGACATATCAACGGACTGATATGTTTTGCATGGGCGCACTCCTCGCTGAGTTGAGTTACCATGAGATGCATGGGCACACTCCTCGCTAAGTTGAGTTACCATGAGATGCATGGGTGCACTCCTCACTGAGTTGAGTTACCATGTGATACTATGCTCCTCAATGGACTGAGCTGAGTATGCCACTTCTCGATGAAATAAGTTGTGTTGTATTCTCTGGGTTGGTGCCCAGCATCCCTTGTGGCTGGGAACGAATACGCTCCTCGATGGAATGAGCTGAGTTGATTTGTACTCCTTGATGGACTGAGTTGAGTATGACACTTCTCAATGGACTGAGTTGTGTTGGAAGACCTTGATTATAATGACTAGATGTTCAAGACAAGCCATGATGCTCAGATGATAACCAAAAGTGTTCTTGCCTAGTGATGCCTCTCTAGCTAAGAGGGAGTGTTGGTGATTGTAGCTTCATGAGATATCCTCCAAATAAGTCGACCCCAAAGAAAAACAATATAATAATAATAATTATTATGCACAAAAGGCAAGTCGGTCCTAATTAGTGTGCAAGTCGGCCCCAGTAAAAGTGGACAAGCAAACATGAAGAAGATTATAAATAGATGACAAGTGCGTAGCAATAGAAGAAGAAGGATAATTTATGGATTCGCTATCTTTGGAGAGTTTTCTTCTTTGTCTCTTGGGTTAATATACAGCTTTTATATGTGATTACTTTGGTATCTGGATGTACTTTGTATCTTGATATGAATATCTACATAAGAAAGGTTGTTGGGTTTTCTTCCCTTGTGTAGAAGGATTTCCCAGGATAAAATATTTGTGTCTCAATAATCCTATTTTGTTTCCGCTGTAAGTCAAAAGACTGAAAACTATGTGTAGGATTAGAGATGATCAATAAATATATAATTCAAAAAGTCTTAAAACATCCATACTCAAAAATCTAATTCTTTTGGATTCACACCTTGTTCTCACATAGCACTCTTATCATCACGAAACCATTTTAAAAAATAGTACTGTAACTTATCATCATGAAACAAAAACCATTTCTTTTGGATTCATAAATTGTTTTAACAAAGCACTCTCATCACCATGAAACCATTTTCAAAAATAGTACTGTAACTTATCATTGTGAAACCATTTTTAAAATAGTAGTGGACTCTTATCATCATGAAACCATTATCAAAATAGTACTGTAACTTATCATCATGAAACAATTTTCAAAATTAGTACTGTACCTCGCAGCGGAATAAAATGGCGCCGCCCGGACTTGAACCGGAGACCTTCAGTGTGTTAGACTGACGTGATAACCAACTACACCACGGCACCAGATGATTCTTGACTTTATTTTATGCTCTGAGCTCTTCGACAATTGACACTGATTCGCAATACGAATTAATTCTCCATTATTGATTTGGTGGAATTGGATTATCGCCAACCATGATTTTGTGGGAATCGTTGACAGTGCGATGATAAAGAAGAAGTTAACAGGGCTTGCATTAATTAGCTAATTCAGTGGAAGTCGTCTACACATTATAAATTTAGTACAACCCCTTTCTATGTTAGTTAAGCACTTTCATGAAAGAAATAAAGCATCACAGTGATAAAAGTATATGATCAATACGTATATGCCCTTATTCATGGTTGGTCTATCACTACCCTCATCACTATGAATTCATTCCCATACTCCCTAAGTTGTCATCAGTACTAAGTGTAGGAGATAGTTGCAAAAACAAAGTAGAGCTTTGAAGCATATGATTATAGTCTAAACAAATATTTTGTGTTCAAATTAATGGGAATGCATAGACATATTCCCTTTGTTTGTAATTTGGTCTTCAGGTTATCTAAAGGATCATGTGAGCATTTGAAATAGAGTTGAACCAAACTGGATTGAAGAAAAAATCGAAAGAACATAACATTCCGTAGAAAACATAAGCTACAGTATTGGAAGAAAGTATTACACTAGAAACCTATTTTTAATAATGATTCAAATGGTAAACACCATTGCAATGTGCATAGCAATACAAAGTGGTTAGAATGTTGAGCCTTTATCTTTGATAAAAGATGTGATAGTAACATTCATTCATAAAAGTCCCACTTATTGATGAATATGATGATCATAATTCTAGTGCCTTTGCAGGAGCTCAGTGTGTTTGCAGGAGCTTGATCAAGCTCAATGCTTGATTGATCTCAACAGCTTGATCAAGCAATTTGTCAAACCACAAAAACCTTCAATTGAGGGTTGACTTAACCCTCAATTGTGTTATTTCAAAAATCTTTGAAAATGCTCAATAGAGCTTTGTTAAGACTCGATCGAGTGCTTAAATTGCAGAATTCCAACCCTCTTACTATAGGATTTTCTGTAGCTGCAATTTCTAGAGAATGAAACCCATTCTTCTTATTCAT
Organism: Larix kaempferi; assembly: GCA_027924585.1. Taxonomy (NCBI): domain Eukaryota; kingdom Viridiplantae; phylum Streptophyta; class Pinopsida; order Pinales; family Pinaceae; genus Larix; species Larix kaempferi. The sequence continues at coordinate 8,849,374 of BSBM01000402.1, forward strand.
CTTAGGCGGTAGAGTTAAGGCTAGGGGATTTCTCAATGAATCCTATATCGAATGGCATATCATTTTGACACTTTCGATTCCATATTATATTTTTTATTTAGTTTCTTTTAAAACTTACACTTAAATTGTCTTCCCAAAATTTGAAAGGTGTTCAAAGAAAAATCAATAACATAAAAAATATAAAACCAAAAAAACATAAAGATATATGGGTTACCATGGATCTTTCCTCTTCAAAAACGTATTTTTGGTTTTTCAAGTTACATAAATACTTGGAAAAGAGTTGTTAGGGACACAAAGGTGTATAAAATGTAATTCAAATATTAATGGGTCAAAAAAAAAATTCAAAAAAATATGGTCCATCTACTACATTTAATGTCTATCACCCTCCTATATTGTTTTTGAAAAATATATACTCAACATCAAATCATTTGATGGGAACAAAACTCACTTGTTCATTTTACCATAAATTTGGAAAGGACAAGCATTTAATTAAATGCAAATTTGGCACATTAAATGACACTGATGTTTTTTGAAAAAAATATGGTTATAAAGACAACACAGTTCCCTATGGTTTCTTTTTCACTACACATCAAAATTCAGAGGTTTTATATGAATTTTGATGGCTTCACCCTAAAATATATGCAAATTACCAAATTTTCATCACCAAATTTCATTAAAAAGTGTTACCCATATTCATGGATTTACCCTATTGCAAAGGAACATGTGATTCAGATTTATGCAAGAAACGAAACAAAAGAGCATATATAGAACCACATACACAGATATAGTAGGGAACATAATGATGCAATAAACTCAAATTCTATTAAGTGAATGAAACATAACAGACTAAAATAAAAGCAACTAGAATGGTGGTAGATTTATCTCTGAGAAGAGATGTGACAGTTACACTCATTCATGACAAGTTGATTACAAAAGGAGGCCGAAGGGCCTTTTTATAATAAGCATGAAGGAAAAAACCCTAAACATCTAGAAACCTAACCCTAGGAGATGAACAATAAAAATGTTTGTCGGCCTCGAGGTGGTTAGTTAACATGTCAACTTCTCAGGGGCATAACTTTTGCATACGATCTCTGTTTAAGGCACTTGGTAGCCTGTTGGAAAGGTTTAGTTGAGAAGTACACATTTTTTCCACCTAGACCTACCTATGGCTGTGTCTAGATTGTGGAATCACCAAAAAAACTTCGTTTAGGTCCCCAAAATTTTTGGGCTCGAAAAATCATAAAACAAATACCAAACTAGAAAAATTATTTTGAGCTAGTGGAATAGGTGGGTGGTCACCAATATCCATCTTATTCATTCCTCCCCCCTTAGGAATCAATTCTCTCCATTGCATTAAGTTCCCGCATCAGATGGGGAAACTTCTATTGAATTTGACTCCTGGTAAGCCACTTGCCTTGGTGGAGTACCATGCTTTAACGACCCGATAGAGTTGAACGCGTTGTTGTCGAGTTCCCTACACCTACGTATCCATGATATTTTGATTCAATTGTATATTGTTGGGACACTGAAAGGATTTGTGGGCCCTGAGTATGGACGAATGAGGATCGATGATGGAAGGCATCCCATGGGGGTTCATCTAAATGCATGGCTTCTATTACCTCTTCATTGGTGGAGAAGACATATTCCTCTAACATGTCTTCGTCGGAAAAGAAGGAATCATTAGAGGTGACTTGAGGGGATTGACTATTGATGTGACCTTATGGTTGGGTGCAACCAATCTAGGAGATGGATTCACACAGTAGAAGGGGTATCGAGTCAAGATGGATGTCCATATAGTGAGGTGGGTTTGTGGGAGGAGGGAGGATCTCTTCCTATGGAGAGACTAGAGGGTCCAAGTTTTCAGGGGCTGCGGGGGATGGGGGATCATCACCGCCAAGGAGAGGGGGAATCATTTGCAATCTGGATTATGTAGTGTCATCAGTAAAATATTGACCTTCCTCAATTACCATTAATGGGGGGTTGTTCCAAAAGGGGTAAGGTTATCTGATAGTCGCTTTTGAGTCACACAAAGGGTGAGGAATCCAACTAATATAGGACATTGGAAGGAATGATGAGACATTAACTTACGTGAATGGCATGGGTGGGTAGCATAGGTGTGATTAAGAATTATTGCGGGACTTTGAGGGCGTCGAAGGGGCAACTATTGGTTGGGTAATAACTCATCCCGTTGAGGGGCCACGAAGGAGCTTGCTATAGGAATGGCGTTGATAGAAGTTGTGTCCAATGGCATAGGGGGAGAGGTATCTTGCAATGATTGAGTGAGGTGAATGGTCACCAAAGCATCCCGAAATCGAGGGAAGTTGGGACAATGGTGCGTGTAATGTCTAAATTGGGAACAAATCGAACATGTGTGATTAGTGTGCAACGATTTGGAGCCTCTTATTACTTTTGGTGGAGCATGAGTTTCACTAACAGGGGTGTTGTGTAAGTTCCTGAGCTCTGGAAAGGTGGGGCATAGGTTGGTCGCGTGGTGTTGCTTCCCGTAGAGAGCACATGGTGCAGTGAACCTCTGTGTGGGAGTATTGGTCATTACTGGGGATTTTAACTGTTGTTGGTTGTTGCTCCCTTCTTTAGGGTTAGTGCCCCCGATGATAATTCGGGAGGAGGACTTGGTAGGAGGGGGATTTTAAAATTAGGCTGTTTCATGCCCCCAATGGTGGTTTTAGTGACTATCGGTGATGTTTTAGTTGTGGATGTCGTAGGTTCAACTGGCGGTGCAGATGGTGTGACCAACCAAAAAGGTGGGACAACTGAAACATGGACAAACTCATAATTTGCTATAGGTTTTGAAGCCATATCTGGGTATGGTGGTGTAAGGTACCACACAGGTATACCCAAGGTTAACCTAGGTAGAGTCAATTGAGCCATCACAGGTGTCCCTTGCACTCCCATGGGGGGGTACAAGAATGGGATTTGGAAAATATGAGGTACCGATGAACTTAACGTTTGTTCAATGCCATGGCTTATAGGAGGTGTTGATGATGTTACCGAGGGAGAGGTACGCACATTATTAGTGGTGAAAATTGTGCACATAAGGCCATTGGTTGATATAGGGATCCCAGGTGGCGGACCTAAATACACCCCTAACAAGTTGGAGTCCTTGTATACTCCAAGGACAATATCAACGTAAGGCGGTTGACTTGTCCCGATGATAGTGGGTAAGATGTTGTTGGAATTGGTGTTGGCATTGGGATCATAGTAGTTGAGTTGGTCAAGGGAGATGTTTTTCCCATTGAAGGGGAACATCATGATACAAAAGACCGAGGAGTCGAACACCTTCATGGCGTACATGTAACTACACCCCAAGAGGATGTTGTAGTCGAGTTGGGAATCGACTACCTCGATATAGATCATGACCATCTTGCCCCCCAGCTCGACGGGGACATTTTGGTACAATCCTCTCGGTTGGGATGGTCGCCCATCATATGCACGAAGAGTGATAGATGAGGGGACTAGCTCAGGTGATTCCAATTGTTTCCAAACATTAGAGGACATGACGCATGTGGATACATCTTCATCGATGATACATTAATGAAACATAATGTTTTTAACGGTAATGGGGACTTGGAATGTGACTAACGAGGGTATTTGTGGTTCACCTTTGTTGTGGTCAAAATTTATGAGGCGCGAGTCAAAAGGGTCTATGGCACAAAGTGCATTAAGTAATGTCTTACATTGAGTTGGGAAAGATTGTAGCACCTCTAATGTGGACATCGTGGCGGACGACTGAGCCAAGTCATCCACAATACTATAATTCTGGGAGCTTTCATATGAGGGTTATTAGGGGTGCACCAAAGTGGGACTTTGGAGATTCGAGGGATCTGTTCATTACTTGGGTGCAATATCTGCAAAGGCCCCCCCGAGGGGATAAGTAGGTCTTCCACTTGGGGGGTTTTAGGCACATCATAACATTTGGCTCTAGTCTAAAGGTTGGCATCTAGCATATATATGTTATAGAAGGAACCATCACCGAAGGGGAGGGGTTCCTGTTGCTAAGTAACGACCCCTTGATTGGCAAAGGGTGGTTGTATTAAAACTGTTTGGGGTTGTGTAGGGTTAAGGACCCGAGGGAAATTTATCATTGTCTTCTTTTTGGCCTTCACCAATTGTTGATAGTTGGGGATAAGAGGGAAATGGTGGGTGTAATGACCATATTCTCTGCAAATGGAGAAAAAGTAGTTGGTCTTCAGGTTTGTGTTCTTCTCTTGCTTGGAGAGGTTATGAGCCCCTACATTTGGGTTTCCCTGGTTGTGGTTTTGTTGGGGAGGGGGGTTTCCCCCTTTTCTCCTGCTGCTAGTTTTGTTTGTTCTTTCCCTTCTTCTTCCCCTGATTTTGAGGTTTCTAGGATTAGTTGTGTTCAACTGCTCAAATTGTTGGGGTTGGTGTGCTGTCGGTAAACAAATATGCTAATATTTACGACATTAAATTATCGACCGGGATTCGTAGACTTAGAGGTGCCAATACTATATTTGCAGGGTCAAAGTAATCTAGCCTAATATAACTTAACCTAATGCGACAAACACACTCAATTATAATAAACAAAACAAATAAATGGGGATAGATGAACACATAGGGAAGAATCTCATTATGGAGAGACCATATCTTACGCGTTAGGCCTTAAATCTAACCTTTGGTAATTGAAGCTATGAAAAATTAAAATGCAAAAAATTATACAGAAACCAAAAATATAGAAAATAAAACTAAGCTAAAGGCAAAAGAAACTAAACTAATTAAGGCAAACAAACTCTGAACTAACTAATCCTACAGTGAGAAACCACCCTTCAAATACTTTCGACAAACATGAACACCGTGACATGATATGTAAGAATGGTAACCCATAATTCTGACGATGAGCATGAATTGTATATTAAATATTAAATTCCTCCTGATAAAACTTTAATCATAAAGTATATTCACCTTTATGCATAAAGTAAATCCAAAGGCAATTATATTACAATCCAATGCTTTTAAAGCATTAACATGGCAACCTGTACATTTAAAAATATATAAAACAAAAAAATAACTCAAGTGCTACGTATGAAATGATTTTATGCTTGTACAAATGACAACCTGGAAATGATTATGAAATCCATTACTTGACAGAACCTCCTCTAGCACTACGTAAGCATGTCAGGACACAGTAATATTATAAAATGTAAATACAATGTGCTATATAACTCTGAGTAATGATCAGTTGTGCGTGGAGGTGGACTGAATCAGATTGCAGCGTTTTAATTAATTTGAACGCACACCAATGTCAAGAACTAACCATCAATACTACAAGAGTTTTGAAGAAATATATACTAGCATTTTATAACACAGTGAGTAGTGGAATTATTTTAAGATGCAACATAAATATTTATATAGCAGAACCATATTTGAATTAGATGTGATCAACATAGAATACAATTTTGTTTCAATCTGTTCCTTTTTAAATCCTGCGCGTGATTCGATCTGTTATATATGATGCTACATATCACATAACCTGTTAAAACAAATGAATTCGTTATATATTAAAAACAATATAATATTAATTATTAAAACCAATACATATGTTATGAATTATATGATGCCTCGTATATAAATGCATATTTACCAGCATAGATTCATCTTAAACCCGTATCTATCAAGTATCGAGAGGGATCCAATTTGTTGAGGTGTATTTCTTTTTTTAATTTAAACTCAAGAAATTTCATATCTCTTGATTGATAGACCTTGGTTTAAGTTTTAAGTTTTTATTTTATAAACGAATATCGATTTTTTAAATACTTTTCATGATATTTTATTTTATGAGCCAACATGGTTTTTTTTAAAATACTTTCATTAATTTTTTATTTTATGAGCCGACATGAATTTATTAATGGCCGACATAGTATAATTTATTACTTTTTACGTTTTTTTTGTAACGTTACAACATCTCCCTCATACACGCTACATCCATACACGTTACAACATCTCCCCCATATTGAGCTTTAGAGCACCTCGTTTCACTCGGTGAAAAAATCCAAACAAATTATTAATGACGTAAGGTGGAGTGGTATAAATTATATTTGTTTATTTCATTGTTACAAAACCACGTCACATGCCATAACAAATGAAAATATTTGATTGACTTTTTATTTAAATATTAAATATTTGTCATAATTTATTTAATTTGCAATTATTCACATTAAATTTATTTATAAGTATTTTGAATTTTAAAATAGATTTTTTATTATAAAAGTAATATGATAATTATTTTAATGTTTTGTCCTTTTAACTATTTTAAATTTAAAACTATGTACTAGTGAACCACAGCTCATAATCAAGTCATTACTCCAATATGCATATGCAGGTATTATGGGACCAACAAGATCCAGAAGGAGAAGGTAAGTCATGTTGGTAAACCGATTCATCGTTATGCCTAGTGCAGAACTCGGTACCAGAATGCTTTCCGTTTGCGCAATCTTACAATTAAAGCATCAAAAGTAATAGATTATGCATCTTTTATGTTTATGAGTTTTGATTAATAAAATAAAGTAAAAGATAGCCCTTTTTTAAGATAGATGAACTAAATTACGGGTGAATGAGCTGTGAAATTACTAAAAATAAAGTCATGAAAAAGGACAATTCTTAGAGCCCATCAACTCAAGTTAAACTTGCGGGGTTTTAGGCACATCATAACCTTTGGCTCTAGTCTGATGGTTGACATCTATCATGTATATGTTCTGGAAGGAACCATCACCAGAGGGGAGGGGTTCCTGTTGCTAAGTAACGACCCCTTGATTGGAAAAGGGTTGTTGTAATACAACCGTTTGGGGTTGTGTAGGGTTAAGGACCTGAGGGGAATTTATCACTGTCTTCTTTTTGGCCTCCACCAACTGTTGATAGTTGGGGATAAGAGGGAAATGGTGGGTTTAATGACCATATTCTCTACAAATGGAGCAAAAGTAGTTGGTCCTCAGGTTTGTGTTCTTCCCTTGTTGGGGAGGTTATGAGCCCCTACATTTGGGTTTCCCTAGTTGTGTTTTTTTGGGGGAGAGTGGTTTCCCCCTTGCTCCTGCTGCTAGTTCTATTTGTTCTTCTTCTTCCCCTGATTTTGAGGGTTATAGGATTAGTTGTGTTCAATTGCTCAAATTCTTGGGCTTGCTGTGTGAAAGAGGGTTGAACTATATTCACCCCCATATGAGGTGTGGGGGTTGAACCAGTAGGACATGGAAACAATTAGTAAGGGTTATACCCCGACGGTGGGATCGAGAAATGAAGGTTGTGCTCCATACGATGTAGATGTAGGAGCGACTTGTTCCATTTGTGGTGGAGGTACTGTTGTGGCTTGTATAACATTAAGATAAGTAGGACTATAGGGTTCATATTGTAACTGACCAAGCAGAGGAGTTGGTACAGGTGCAGGGGGTGTCGACACGATAGGTATAGGTGGGTACCGCGGGGCCAAATTGAATGGCATAGGAGTACAAGGAGGGAGCTTTTCTTGGTGGAAAATGGACCCGATAAGCCCATCTGTCGAGTGTGACGAATTCATAGGTGAAGGATCCAATTGTCGATGCCGAGGGGCATCAAGAAGGATGGTGTATAAATATTTGCATTATGCATACATAAGATCAAAAAGTTGGGCTTTTAGGATGACCTCTTCCTCATTTTTTGGCATGGATGTGGCGACATTTTTTGCAATGGCTGGTTGGAGTGATTTAATGAACCATTCCAACAAGAATGGAGGTTGTATTGCGATATTACACAACGTTAAACATCTACGCCACTCATGGATATGGTCTGCAATGTGTACATATGTGTTTTGTCGAAATTCTATGAGAATTTTTAGGCCAAGGTCATGGAAAATTGGAATCTAGAAGTATGTGAGAAAGGAGGTGGCCAATATCACAAAGGTGACATGGATCTTGGTAAATTCACATACCATTTAGTTGTCATCTCGGTGAGGGTGCGCTGGAAGAGGCGAAGCCTCACTGAGTCTTCCACTATGCTATTGGAGGAACACCATAAGTGAAAGGACATGACATGGTTGGCGGGGTCGTCTCCTCGTTTCCTTTCAAATTTAAGAATATCCAAGGGGATCCTATCTGGAATAGCTAGCCATGTTTGATCATGTGTGATAGGATCATTGATCAATTTCGAAAAATTTGGGAGATTGAGGCTAGCCATGAAAGGTAAGGTGGGAGTTGATCCTGCCATTGTATGTTATGTGTGGTTTCCGCGAGGGGGAGATCGAGGTGGTGTTGAAAATAATGAATGAACTGCTATAAGAGAGGAGGGGTCAAAATGGTCCAAAGGATTTCTAAGGGGAGAAGCCAAAGGAGGGCCTTTTTGAGAGGAGGGGAGGCAAAGGTATCTAGATTCTCTCTGAGGGGAGAAAATGAAGGAGAACCTCTTCCCGTGGTGGATGAGGTAAAAGGATCCATACCTTATCTGAGAGGAGAAAAGGATTCAAGTAAGGAGTGGCCTCACCTTGATGATCCTATCAATATGGCCTGGGAGCGGCCCTGGCTAGAGTATCTCCAACGTGAACGACGAGGAGAAGGTCGAAAAATACCCCTCGAGAGAGGGGATAGGCCTTGTAGTCTTTGGGACTTCCCTATGGGGTTGTTTTGTTCCTCAGTGGTGAAAGGTTAGTGCCAAGTGAGAGTGATGGTGGAATTTAAATACAATTTGAACAAATGCAAAAATATGCCAACCACGACAGATGCAATATGGTGCAATAAGTGAGTGACATGTGCAACGTCGGTTTAGTGCAAGAGTCCCCACTTGTAGGTTCTTTTTAATTATGAGTTAATAAGCTTGTATTAAAAAAGAAGTGCAAATTCCCTAACAGAACTAGCATCCTTCTTCTCAAATGTAATTGATGGTGACAATGGGATCCACGCACCAATTGACTAGTGAAGGTAACAAAAAGCCAGTTCTATTGGCGATGGGGCCAATGCTCCAATCAAGAAGACTTGGAAACATTTCCCAACAACAAAAGCTGACTTCAGGAGTCAATTGCACTCACAATTGCTCCTTAGCGATGTCCTAGTTTTTGCCACTAAGATACCTTGTATCAAGTGTGGATAAATGGCTCTACCTAGGCGGTATAGTGTCGCCTCCACAAAAAAGTTGAGTGGATCTTTGGAGAGGGCAGGGAAACTATACCTTGGCTTTGACCTCCTTGGGCACCGTATGCTTATTATCCATGTTTTATTTGAACACTTTCTAATAGCAAGATTTTGGTAGTACCCTATAAGTCAACAATGTTATGTTTCAAAACACATAATGAAACTATATTGGTGGGAATTAATGGATGCCTAGCCCAATCAATCCTACCTAACTAAAATTTTGTTTTGTGACCTCCTATGGAGGATTTTAGTTGGTTGCAATTTAAAAAATTGATTTTAGGGGTTTCGATTCACTTAATGAGTGTAAGGGAGGTATTTCACACTTGTCACGTCCCCTCCCGTGGATCCAATGAAAGGAAGGGAACATGACACTAAAAATTGAGATTTTACAAAAACTCAGCCCCATTCGTCAGATTCATATAAATAAAAACATATGTGTGTGCAGATGTATAAATCTATTAAACACAGTGGAATGAAATTTCTTCTACACACATATATCATGCAATTTCTAGCATATTGATAACATGCATCAAATAAAGCAATGCAAAAGTAAAACACATAGAGAATACTTATCTTGATGGTGAAGTTGCCTCAAGCAACTAGCTACGCAACTGCAACATTCCACCTAGCCATAGGCCAACTATGCTCATCAATCTCTTAGCATAGTTTCCACCCTCGAGCTGGGCATGATTTCCACAAGGAATGGGAACCTACAAACCTATGCATAGCAAAATGAACATCACATCTGAACCAAGCCAATCCATAGTTGGGTTTATCAAGCCAAATTTGAATCCTCTATTTTTGGATGCTTACACTCAAACTCAATCCAAAGCAATGGATACCCATAACTCATACCACATCCTTCTCTCCCACACACAGCAAAAGACATATGTTGGGCATAGGGAAAACGTTTTTACTATGGGATTCACAAACAAGATGTCCATGGGTTTTCCCCAAATCGTGGCCAGTCAAAAACAGATTGTGGGAAGGGAAATCGACCCTAGGGAGAAAAAACGGGTTCCCCAATAGGTATGTGGGCATTCAAAGGGAAAAAACGGGTTCCCCAATAGGTATGTGGGCATTCAAAGGGAAAAAACGACCTCCCAGGATGCCGAAATCGGATTCCTCTTCTTCCCCACTGTTCTAGATCACAAAAACACCCTTCTCCCAGCTAAGAATGAAGGAAAACATAGAATTTTTATGGAGAAAAACACCGAGGTAGATTCAAACTCGTGAGAGAGCCAAACTCGTTGATGGATACTGGCTTGGGGAGAAATTTCATGGCTCTTTTCTTTCCCAAGAAGCAAAAACACGTTTTCCCAAAATGGTGGCTTTCCCATACCCGAATTTGGACAGCCATACCTCTCCAATCCCAAAGCATTAACTACCTCAACCAACTCTTGGAAGAAATAAATGATTGGGTACAAAAGTCAATATGGGTAGTTGATGGTTCATGGGTTCTCTCATTGATACTTGGATTGAATTTATTATCTCCAAGGTTTTGAATATTTCCCTTCCAATTCCTTGTAAAAATCATGCCCCCATACTCGTGTCGCATTGCATAGCTAATTGTGGACATTTTTATTATAAATACATGTTTACATCATATTTACGATATCCATTGTAACAAGCTAGCACACGATCCACATGCATCAATTTTCAAATGCTGCTACGAGAAAAATAAATCGATGGTGAGGCCTTGGCCTTGAGCTCCCCACCATGATTTTATAATGATATTACATCATTTATATTTTAATGCTATGGGGTCAAAATCGGGATATTATAACACTTCCCTTCCTTTCTGATTCACCAAGCTCACAAGAAGTGTGAGGTAAATAGCATACTTGGAATAAAAGATCTTTTAGGTCCCTTAGAGTGTGGTAGTGATGCAAACACATGTGAGGTAAGCAACTTGATTGTTCAAGTTAAATAGAAGAGTGTAAAGCAAATTCAAATGGAGATTTAAATTCTAGCTCTAAAAGATGTTAATGGTGCTTTGCAAAAATAAAGTGCTAATGAATTAAAAGTGTGCAATGGAGGTATTTCACACTTCTCACCCCTTTTTGATTCACCAAGCTCACAAGAAGTGCAAGGTGAAGAACATACATGGGGAGCTAAGAGTCTTTAGGTCCTTGCTTGTGTGCAAAAAGTAGATTCTACACTACTTTGGCCTAAAAACATGCCAAGTAAACAAAGAACATAAGGTGTCTTGGATACCAGTGACAGCAATGAGGCCCGTTGAAAGCCCCAAGGTTGGTTACCTTAGTATATTTAAGAGAGAATGACTCTTTACTACCTAATATTAGTGTAAGTGAGCTAATTACTATAGAAACATGTAACTATTGCAAGTTAATTAGTTTATAGTTCATTAGTGAGCAGCCATTGGGGATGCAAGATTGTGAAAACATTAAAAAAAAAATGAGCAGCAACATGCAAAATACAGAGAAAGGTGCGTGGTAGCACATAAAAAACACTCACTAGAGTGCAGTAGCACGGTTACAACGCGAAAAGGTCATGCGACCAATGAGAGACAAAACTATGTGGGAAGTTGTATGTTAAATTGCGTAGGTAGCACGACTTTCGAGGTTTTAAGAGCATAGAATGTGTGGCTGGGATGTTGGGATCCATGCGACTATTGAAATAGGAATCACGGCTAAGAGGAGGCTGAATTTCTGGAATGAAGGGTATGGACATTTCACCTGCAAAGAACAATATACCAGAAATTAGATACCTAACAAATAACAACCTAGTTAAGATAGAATGAACAAAAATGAAGTCGAGCAGCCATAAATACTTTTGTGGGAAATTATGCACAACGGTGTGTAGCCTCTCCCACTTTGGGTGAAATCCCTTGAGGTTGTTGACTAGGACCAGTATTTAAAAACATAAAGAAAATGTGATAACCCTAAAGTAAATCCTGCAAGGCGTTTTTAGTGCAATAGAAGAAAACAAAAAAAAAACTAAAAATGATAAAAGGGAACAAGAGGGTGCAAACCACAACAAAGAACCAATGAATGAACCACTTTAGATTTCCCAATGGTCAAGCAAATACATGTAGTGTCACCTAGGAGGTGAAGGATTCAAAGGGAAGCCAACAATCTCCCTTAGGGAGGCCTATCTTATTCACACTAAATGCTAGATATCTAAAAGAACCAACATATAGAAGGACTTTCCCCTTGAAGGAAGGAGGAAAAGGAGCTTGGAGAATGCCAAACTATGAAAGAGATGGGCTATGAGGAAGCCCTAATACAATTTCAGCAGCATAACCTTGCTCTTGGTTTCTCTTCTAAGATGCATGCCCATGGCTTCCTCTTATAGGCCAAGAGGTGGCCAAGGAACAACTAGATCCAAGTGTGAACCCATTAACTCCATGATTTGGCTCCAAAGTACACAAAGGGGGGCCATTCAATGAACCCAAGTACATAGGGAGAAAAAATTTGAATTTTTGGAGGTGATAGGGCTTTGTTGAGACTTCAATGCTCCATGGGTGGTTGTGGTCCCGTTGTTTTGACAGTCACGCATATATCGAAGGAAAACTTGCGCAGGGGTCTTGCGTGCACATAATTGGTAACCTGTGCAGTCGTGCACCTAAATAGAGATTAGGCCATGTGGTCCTGTCTTTTGACTGTTCTTTGGCATTTATGTACTCATATTGATTCTTGGATGTGATGAAGATATCTTCGGTGAGCTTCATGCTATATGTTAATGATGCCTTACTATGTGAAATGCAAAAAAATCACATATGTTTGAGATTGATGCGTTAAGAGGTGTTTCTTTAAATATCTTTCTTGGACTGCTTCCAGGCTTCCAACCTGATCATTATTTTCTTCATTTTTCTCTAAGGCCTCATCCTCCCAAGAACACCTTATTTTCATGCTTCTGATTTTCACACTTCTTCTGCATACTATCTCTCCACTTTGCAACACAAACCTCCAAACCAGGTGAAAATTCAAGAAAGTTGGCATTAACACCCCATGTACAGGATCATTTAATGTTGCAATATGGGGTCATGCCATCCCTAGATTTTGTAGTTGCTATATTTTACTACTTTACAACCATTAACCAATGAATGCGTTATCATCTAGCCAAATCAACATGCCATGTACACCCTTTTCCATAAAATAAAGAACTTTTGAAACAAAGGCCAAGGTTTTTAGTGCCATTCTGAGACAAATCTCGTCATATCCTTTGATTACAGTGAACAATAAAATATCCATAACGCTACTTCGGTAATCAACATATATCATTCAATGCATATAACATATAACAAGTCCACGACCTTTCATAAGGCTTGAAATCACATTTGTATCCACCAAACCATGTCCTATACCTCAAAAAGTTTCGAAAACCACTAGAACCCTCCTGCCAAGGCTATATGCAACACACCCACAAGTAGACGACATGAATCCCACATCAAACACAAGCACACTTATCTTAAACCTCCTTCAATCACACAAACTCCAATGCAAACACACATCAATAAAACCCCCTATCCAACCTTCAAGGCACCTTTATCAAATCCTAACCATGGAATGAACTTGCAAAAGCTCAAAAATGTGGAATCTTTCCATCGTACGAACGACCTAATAGCCCCCAAAACGATCGTAAGATGTCACACAACGATTTCAACTTGAATTTGAGTCACATACGATGAAACATGCCATGCATAAACATCAACATGGGCTTACATATTTTCATAAAAAATTCATTCCATTTCAGATATGTGGATGAAGCTCAGAAATTGATGCAAAAATCAAAATATGAAGAAAACATTGACAATTTTTGTAGCAAGTCGAATGTACAAGCGACTCAAAACAAAGACCTTCATCATTCCTTTTATATTGGTTGCGTTGCACATATATGTTCAATCCTTCACAAGAATCATACAAAGATTAAGATTTTCCATGTAATAAAAAGTTTAAAGTTTCATTGTAGTTTGAATTCTATTCTTTAAAACATAGTCAGACAAATCACTGATAAACAACCATTGTAGGTTCCACGACCAACAGTGTCATTTCAATCAAAGAGAATAGGAATCAAACCCCTGAGGCTCGAATTTGAGTTCATACTCAACCCTTATCAACTCGAAAACTATATGCCAAGTTCAAATCATTTCTTTTCTTATAACTTCTAAAATGAACACTTGAAGAGGAAACAATTCCCATAATTGAAAGAGCAATTTTGCTTATCTTTCAATCTCTATACAAATCGGCTCTTAGATCCAAATGAAATCCTGAGATTTCAAATGTATGCATGGGACTTCCAAAGATAAAGACTAATACTTTTGCACTCAATTTTTTAGAGTGCAAGTCACAAGTTAGGGTTCAAAGTTTAAAGCCAACCTTTGAGTATCCATTGGTATCCAAAACAAAACAGAAAAAGTTCATCATCTCTCTGCCAGTTTACTTGAATTGGTCATGACCATCTATATGAGCAACGAGCTACAAAATTAGGGTTTTCTAAATATCATTGATGCCCTATTGACCGTCGAAATGTATGAGCAAAAAATCTAACAAATATAACGGCACTTCCATTGCATGGTTATGGGATTGAATTCCCAATCTAAAAGAAAACAACGAGCTTTTTTGAGACTGGTATTTTGAAAACTACATTCGGATCAATTACTTGCCGAGGATGAAAGTAGTTACAAGCCTATGAGTTTTCCACAAACTTTGGTTGATTTCTTTTTAGAACAACCATGCATGCAAAAAGGATAATCAATAAGAAACAAGGCATACTGTAGAATCTCATACAAAATAGTAAATTTATCTCAAGTTGAATGATCACATTGATCATGCTTAGGAGAAAACGAACCATAATTATAATCAAGATTCAACATTGATTTTCAATTACCCATATCACTTCAAATACTGAATTCAACACCAACTTCTAAAACAAATCCTTTATTCAACATTTTCATTCAAGGGAAAAGGCACAGGGAAGAATACAAGCAGACCACACCCTCAATAGAACCAAGAATACATTGCATTGCAAACTAAATACTTGATATAGACAAATATTGCTAAGCTACATACCTTTCAATGCTTAAAACCCTCCTCAGAGAGCAATGGAAATAAATGGTGACGGTCTTCCAAGAGCGAGTTGCAAGTTGTGCAAGTGCAAAGAAAACTAAAAAAGAATGGCAACACAAACCTCCAAACCAGGTGAAAAGTGGATAAGTTAGCATTAACACCCCACGCACAAGATCATTCAATGCGACAACATGCATTCATACCAACCCTAGATTTCGTAGCTGCTAGCTTTTGCCACTTTGCAACCATTAACAAACGAATGCGCTATCATTTAGCCATGTCAACATGCTATGTCGACCTTCTTCCATAAAAAAATGAATTTTTGAAACAAAGGCCAACGCTTCCACTGCCATTATGGACAAATCTCATCATATCCTTTGATTACGGTGAACAATAAATTATCTATTATGCTACTTCATAAATCAACGTATAGCATTCAATGGATATAACATATAATAATAACAAGTCCACGACCTTTTCATAAGGTTCGAAAACAACTACATCCGTCTCGCCGAGGCTATATGCAACACGCCCACAAGCAGACGATACAAAGTTCACATCAAACACAAGCACACCGAGCTTAAACCTCCCGCCATCACACAAACTCCAACGCAGACACACGTCAATCCAAACTCCCACTCCAACTTTTGAGGCACTTTTATCAAAGCCTAACTATGGAACGACCTTGCAAAAGCCTGAAAAATGTGGCATCTTGCGATTGTACGGACAGCCTAATAGCTCCCAAAATGATCGCAAGATGTCACAGACATAATAAATAAATAAAAATTGTACATGCTATGTTTCACCATTAACCCATAAAATATACTGAAGTTCAATATATTCCAACCTTTAGCCCATCTAATTTTTAAAAAAATATTTTTGTTGTATTTGATTTGACATTTTTTTGGATGGTTTAAGATTCAATACATTTTGTCCTTGCATAATTTTGATCGCAAGATGTCACAGACATAATAAATAAATAAAAATTGTACATGCTATGGTTCACTATTAACCCATAAAATATACTAAAGTTCAATATATTCCAACCTTTAACCCATCTAATTTTAAAAAAAAGTATTTTTTGTTGTATTTTTGTTATACTTGATTTGACATTTTAATCATTTTTTGGGATGATTTAAGATTCAATACATTTTGTCCTTGCATAATTTTCAACATGACATTCTTATGACATTCTTTCTTTAGCACTTATTTCCTCCAAAATGCTGTTATGTATAAAAAAACATCTGTGATAAATAACTTTAATAAAAACATGAAAATATTGTCCATAACTTTCATATAAATTACTTTATGAATCACACCAAGAAAATAGCTGTACTTTATATAAAGCAACATGCAGAATATACAACCATATCTACCAAAGAGAGCAATACAAGGCCAAGCCATAGCAAAGACCAGAACACACCACTCCTTATCTGCACTATTGACTCCATCCCTGCCCTGCAGGGTATGTTATGGACATGATGATGTTTAAAAAATGCGAGTGCTGCAACGGCTGAGAAGAAAAATGGCGCCGCCCGGAATTGAGCCGGAGACCTTCTGTGTGTTAGACTGACGTGATAACCAACTACACCACGGCACCAACCATATGTCCAACGGCGATTTTGATATTGTTTGTAAAGAACCAGTTATCCATATAGAATAGGACTGGAATTGGAAGGTCTTCAGCTCGACTCCGATGCCGGCGCCGCTCTTGTTATGCTACCCGCCATTAATCAGTTTTAATGGATAAAATATAGCTTTTGCAGGGGTTCGATTCACCAAACTTGATTTTGTTGGAATCCAGACAGAGTGATGGTTCAGTCCTGGACCTCCCCTCCGTGTTTTCAGTTTCTCTTTCTGCTTCATGATAATTTCGAAGCCATGTCTTTAAACGGTATCTGGAGGTTGTATTTTTGTATATATTGGTGCACTTACTATTTCTATGTTCAGGTACAGCTGGTGAAGATATAGATATGGTTTGTACGTGATTGGGCATTGGTTAGCCAAGGAACATTTGTTACATGCCTCATGTCTTTTATATCTGTAGCTTAGCACTGGTTTTTGTATAGGATGGTGTACATTTTCCAGGCTGTTGTGGAAGATATTGAGACGAGGAGACATGCTTTTATGCACCTTAATAGTTTTGTTTTTCACTATTCAGACTCGGGGTGCCGGTGCAGGACATTTCTTATGTCTGTAGCTTTAAACTAAACTGTCTTTTTGTAAGATATGTATAGAACAGAACAGTGTTTTCTGGTGGGGGTTTCGAACACCGGTATATTGTTTTGACTGTTAAAAATCCAAACTACTTATTAGTGATGGGGCTTTGTTTTGAAATCTTAGCTGATAAGCTGTCCGGAGCTCGGAATATTAACACTACTGGAGCTTGCGGAGACTATGGACGAATGCATTTTGTTTATGTTGACTCTGTCTCGGAATATCAAATAACTGTTTTTTTTTTGTTTTTTCGTAGTGACAAAAAAAGACTGAGCGATGATTTTGTTGAAAAACTGTGAAAGTTTATGTCTTGACAGTTTTATGTCAAAACATTATTATATAAGTATAAAATCATTGTGATGAAGTATGTCAAAATTGTAGTCTTAACAGTTTTAACTGATATGTGGAGCCTTACGCAGCTCTGTTTAGACTTTATGGCCTTTTGGCTTTTATGCTGTAACTTCGAGTCTTTCTTTATGGCCTTTTGGCTTTTATGCTGTAACTTAGTCTTTTTTCGAGTGGTCTAAAATTGCTCCGATTTCGTTTGAGAAAATCGTTTTTTGGACATGAATTTGCTTGAATTTGGGAATAGAATTTTTAGAATCTTAAATAAGAGTATTAATCCTGCATAATTTGGTTGCACTGGGGGTCTTCCAGGGTGTTGAATTTATCTAGATGTTCAGAAAAATGATTTAATCAACACAAATCATCATATTCCCAGATTCCAAACCAATTTTGGTCCAACTAACGAAATCGTCACACTTTTAGACACTTCGTTTTTTTTCATTTGGACAAAAAAAAGTATATCAAAATTAAACAGTGTCATATTATTTTATTTATTTATTTTTTTAAATAGTGGGACTGAGAAATAAGCATGGATCAGGAAATAAGAATTTTTTTTTATATATGTAACAGTTTACCAGTCACATATATGAAAAACTTATAATTTAATTTAGGAATTTTGTGAGAGATTTTTTATGGGATCTCAATGTAGGGAGCACTTATTTTTCATAGCCTTATTATGACAAGTCAAATAAAGGGTTTCAAAGATTTAAACTAAGGTAAAACAGATTTTAACTCTTTTTTTAGAAATTTGGTTGAGATTTATAAAATTGAGGTGTTCAGAGGATTTTTTTAGAGAGTTGAATTCATTTTTTAATAAAAAATGTAATTTAAATAATACAAAATTACCAACAAAATCACAATTTCAACAAAGATTTTTGAAAAAATTCAAAACCAGCAATGAATGATTTTGTTGCTTTCATAGTCTTTATCCATTCATTTCTCTTACTCTGTACTTGGACTTCCTCCAATGTGATGTGTGTTCATGGGATATTTTTCTTTTTCTACATCAGATTCTACTTTACTTAAAGGGGTCTCATTGTTTCAAATCCTTTGATTGCAGGTAACAAATACCTAACATTTTTGCAGTGAATATCAGCTCAACCAAGACTTTAGACCAATGGGTACCATGTGAGTAAAAGCTTGGCCGTATTGTTTAATTGTTGTAGCAGCAAGAGAAATTGTAAAGTGCATGCATTATAATTTCCATTTCGAAGATACTAATAATGAAAATAAAACTTCTTGTGTTTAATTGCTACTTTGTGTGCATGGATGACTCTGATTTATTGCTTCTTTGTGTGCATGGATGACTCTGTTTGAGCTTCCAGTTTGAGCTATGTGTGTGTTGCAGTCAGGGTTACGTTTGTCCAATCGACCCTGCACCATGTAGTTGCTCCAAATAAAGAGGAAGGAAACCCGAGCGAAAAGAAGAGTTTGATCAGGACATTGGCTTCCAGTCTTTTTTATTAGATTGAACAACATAAATCAGAATAAAGTACCAAAGTGATGTCAGTGATCAGTCTTCTTTTATCAGGTCCAGGGGTAACTAATGTGGTTCTAATATGCAGAAGGGGGCATAGAACCAATCCCGTCAATGTAGAATTCAAGGGGCCTATGTTTGAGCAGGAAGGAATCTAATCTTTAATGAAGACGAGGAATTTGTTTTCAAACAGTCTGGTGCATGAAAACTCCAAGAAATATAGGCTCAGGATTCCATTTGTCAAATGGTTCTGTGAAATTATATATACACTTTAAATACAAAAGCAATGATTGAAGAGGAAATTAGTAGCCTGGTAACTTAGGAGACGAAGAGAAAAAAATAACGTATGGTCCTTATCAAAAGGGAATGTAGCTCAATCTATGACAACATAGCAAGTTGGCAAAAATATCAGAGACATCATATTTCAGATTGTTATATTGACCACGTTATTAAGATTTTAAAAAGATAAAATTTTGTGCCACATGTGTGTGGTCTAATGCCAAGCAGCAGGTGCAGGTAATTTTGATGGCATAGAAATGTCCTTCATAGCATGATAGCTAAACAGAAGTAGAAAATTATAAAGGAGGAGGAAGTGCAGAACACAAAGGTTCGCACACAGCCGGGAGGAGAAATTACACTCAACTCAATTGTATTAATGAATAATGTTTACATATATAAGTAATACAAAACCAAATCCAGATTCAAGAATAATGGATCAGATTCTACAAACTATGAAATTGTTAAACCACCCATGCTATCTTAAACAAACCATAATCAATAAAATCTATCATTTTTACATTAATTCTAACCTCCTCCCTTAATGTAAAAATGGATAACAATACAAATAAACTTTAACAATTTAATCATTTAGGTTTCCTAGGACTCCAAACTTTGTGCTCTACAATCCTCCACTTCATCTTGACCTTTGTTGCTGTGAGATGGTACTTGTTGGTCTTTTTGCGTTTCCTGTTCGTGGAATGCTGGACCATTACCTAATAGTAATGTCTAATTTCTTCAGAACTCCAATGTATCAGAATGCCATGAACTTTTTCAGATGTATCCATTCTGATTTCTTCCAGACTCCAATGTTTCAGAATGCCATGAACTTTTTCAGATGTATCCACTATTGCTTCCCATTCTATTTCGTCTTCATCATTTATTGATTCTGCATTTCTATTGTCTGTTACTGCAAATCTTGTGCATGCTTCATCAAAACATGATGTTTCAAGTCATTCTTCAAGAAATTTCAGTTCTGCATTAAAATCAATTATTTTTGCTGCAACTCCAGCTAACAGATTTTTTATCATCATTACTTCAATTTAACTAAAATCTGGTGAAAGGCATTCCTCATCCTATCGAGGCTCACATTCCTCATCATATAGAAACACAAATTCACATTTTACTCTGTTGCATTTATACATCATATCAGAATCCATGTTCATCTTTTATTCAACAGGGTTTTCCTTTTACTCTGGGCGATTCCACAGTGGCGGCTCTATGCACAGCTACTATGGTTCTCCAAATCGCTCTCCACACATAGCTCTTTCAGATGTGCTCCCAACTCAAAACAGGCTTCCCTTGTACACACCAACGTGCAATGGCAATCACAGCTTCAATTTCAAGAACTCGGCATGCACAGACCTCAAACACGGGCTTCTTTTTCATGCGGGCAATAGCAGCGAAAATGCGCGCTCCTTAATAGCGGCGGCTTCAAATAGTGAACGCGGGCTCCTTTTACACGCAGAAATAGAAGATCTTCTGATACCAATTTTCTAAATCAAAGACCCCTTTCACAGAAGATCTTCTGATTGATTTATTAAACACTATATATCAAGGTGAAACATGCAAATCCAGAAATTGAGCTCTAACTTCTTGGATACGTAGCAAGAAAGATATGCAGCAAGAAAGGCGTGTGCTCAGAATGACAAAACCATCAGAGCTATCGGATTCATCGCGTCGAGCATTGCAGGCAATTTTGGCTATCAGCGGAAGCAGATCTCTACAACATATTTTAAATGTGATGGATTGGGAAAACATTGTACCAGATCACGGGCCTTCTCCTTAAACATTGGAGTTATTTCTTCTCGAACCTGATCATGGTGGGATTTAACCAATGGAAAGCACGCAGAAATAGAGCAGCGATCAATTATGATGTACTCCAAAGGGCAGACTCCTCACACACATCGGTGGATGGGAGAATAGCAGAGACTCTCCTCCGAGTTTCTCCTCCTAATTACGCAGCCAGCTGGGCAAGCCAGCAGCCACACCAGTCGGCTCCTCAAGTCTCTTCCAGCAGAATCTCCAACTGTTAGACTCTGATATGAAGAGGATCGGATCTCTCTGCTACAACATCCCAGCGATCTGGCTTATTTCCTTTTCAGCAGATAGACAGCGATCTAATGGTGACAGCGGCGATCTCCAGCAATTGCTCACAAAGGGTAATTCCTTGTCAACGATTCACACAATCCATACACAACCGTGACCATACACAGTTTTCAACACAATTTGCAGCGTTCTCTAGATCTCAGCGTTCGGCCTTCAGCTTTGGCAGCAATCTCATCAAATTGAGCAGCGATCTAATGAGTCTCCAGGTGGGTAGAGTCAAGCCAGCGATCTCCTTTCAGCTGTATTCCTTCAGCTATCTTTCCCACGCAGCGATTTCACACAGAGAGGCTCCTTTAGCGATCTCCTCACAGTACGCCTCAATGGGCTTCTCAGCATCCACGGATCTCCAGGCAATCACAGCCAGCCACAATGGGCATTCACAGCACGCCAATCAGGCTCACACAACAGGCCACTAGGGTTCTTCACACAACAGGCCACTACGGTTCTTCAACAGCAGACCACAAAGGGCTCTTCACAACAGGCCACAATGGCTCTGATACCAAATTAGAAAATTATAGAGGAGGAGTTGCAGTAGTTGAAGCAAAAATAATTGATTTTGATGCAGAATTGAAATTTCTTGAAGAATGGCTTGAAACACCATGCTTTGATGAAGCCTGCACAAGATTTGCAGTAACAGACAATAGATATGCAGAATTAATAAATGATGAAGAGGAAATAGAATGGGAAGCAATAGTGGATACATCTGAAAAAGTTCATGGTATTCTGATACATTGGAGTCCTGAAGAAATCAGAGTGGATACATCTGAAAAAGTTCATGGCATTCTGATCCATTGGAGTCCTGAAGAAATCAGACATTACTATGAGGTAATGGTCCAGCATTCCACGAATCTCCAGGCAATCACAGCCAGCCACAATGGGCATTCACAGCAGGCCAATTAGGCTCACACAACAGGCCACTAGGGCTCTTCAACAGCAGGCCACAAAGGACTCTTCACAACAGGCCACTATGGCTCTGATACCAAATTAGAAAATTACAGAGGAGGAGGAAGTGCAGAGCACAAAGGCTCCCACGCACACAGACAGGAGGAGGATTACACTCAATTCAATTGTATTAATGAATAGTGTTTACATATATAAGTAAAACAAAACCAAACCTAGATTCAAAAATAATGAATCAGATCCTACAAACTATGAAACTGTTAAACCACCCATGCTATCTTGAGCAAACCATAACCAATACAATCTATAATTTCTACATTAATTCTAACAGACAGAAGGACCATTGTAAATTACTATAAACAGCATTTTGAAAACATAAATCTTGCAACATCCCACAGCAAATCATGGCCTCAAGATAAATGAATTTCTGCATATTAAAAAAGACTTTCTCAACTTCAATTTCTGCATATTCCAAAAAGGCTTTCTCAACTCCACACTTGATGCCAACTTGCAAGGCTGTCGTGAAAAAAAGCAGAGAAATGAAGAGATGGCAGTTCAAAAATGAAACTTGATAAAAGATTTCTTCGAGCTCTATGCTTTTATTTGTAATGAATATGTAGAAAGTTTGGAAGGATCAATGTATTCAAACAAAAGGAACCCTATGTTCCCTAACCCATCTTGCACAGCATGTTATGGCAACGACACCACAACAAAATTGACCAATGCAACTATAAAATTTTCTCATGGAGGTGAAGACTTGTGTCTGCATTTGATTGCTAAACTTAGAACATTGCAAGAATCTTCAAAGCTTTTTTTTTCCCTTAAGCGACCACAACTTGTCCTTCTGCAAGATACATTGAAATAGCGTCAAGAGGATGAAAAAGTAAAACATTCAGCGACTTCAGGCATTGGATGGAAAGAAGCACCTGGAGTTGGAAGAGAAACTAATTCTTCTGAATGTGCACAGTAACTGGAACATATGCTCATCCCCATAAACAGGGAATGCAAATAAATTTGGCAAAGTAGAAGCCCACAAGTTTGACACCTACTACATTCATGTGATCTATTTTGCCAAAAAAAAAAAAAAGACGCATTCAAAATTTGATAATTTAAAAAAATGACAACGGATATTCTATCTTTCTCTCCTATGAAAGAAATGCCAGAGAAGCAAAAATGCTATAAAATAAATTTGGCAAAGTAGAAGCCCACAAGTTTGACACCTACTACATTCATGTGATCTATTTTGCCAAAAAAAAAAGAAGACGCATTCAAAATTTGATAATTTAAAAAAATGACAACGGATATTCTATCTTTCTCTCCTATGAAAGAAATGCCAGAGAAGCAAAAATGCTATAAATTACAGCGAAGAAACAATGGCGCCGCCCGGACTCGAACCGGAGACCTTTAGTGTGTTAGACTGACGTGATAGCCAACTACACCACGGCACCATGTGTCATTGTTAGTAAAAAAAATGCATTTTCACAAATAATTTCAAAGTATGAATCAATTCAAATGAAGAAAAGATTGCTTTGGCTAGAATTTGGTTCTGGTCTTGGTCTAGGTTATAGTGAAATTCTTAGTTATACAAAAAAAAATGAAATCTGATGAGATACATGATAGTTAATGCCTAAAAATGAGATTAAAATTCACACAAGGGAACGTGAAGCGTTGAGTGAAGGGCTACAATCATTATTTTCATTACATAAGGGCTCAACAAGAGCATTTTTTCACTAGGGAGGGTAACAATCATTCCTCCTAACTACCCAAGCTACATCCAATGGACAATTATTATCACACAAATTCATCTTATAGTCTCCTAATTTGTGACCCATATTAAAGTGTAGGATATGGTTGCAAAACTAAAGTATAGCTTTGAGATATATGATTATAGTTTATATAAATATTTTGAATTCAAATTAATGGGAATGAGTAGACACAATCTCTATGTTTGTAATTCGGGTTTTGTGTTATATAAAGGATTATGTGACCATTTGATATAAAGTTGATCTGGATCGGATTGAGAACAAAATGAAAGAACATAACATTTCATAAAAACAAAAGATACAATATGTAGATCACCTCATTGAAAATCATTTTTTTATTATGAATCAAATGGTGAAAAACACTATAATGTACACAGCAATGGAAAGTGGTTAGAATGGTGGACATTCATCTTTGAGAAGAGATGTAATGACTACACTCACTTGTAAAATGCCCAAAATAAGAGGTTGAAACTATATTTTATCATAGTGTGAAAATCTTAGGAAGGGGAAACTCTAAAATCCAAAAAGCCTAACCCTATTGAAGTTAGTTCATTCATCAACTTACCGAGGCCATAACTTTCGCATATGAACTCCATTTTGGAAATTATTTGGACCATTACAATGTTTATTTCGAGCTCCATGCTTTGGCTTCCTTGGAGATCAAGACATCTAGGCCATCAAAATTGCCAAAAACACATGGGAAAGGATAAAAAAATGGAAAATTTTAAAGATCCATAATTTCCTTAAAGTATAGAAATCTTGGCGAATCTTACTAGTTCTTAAATTTTCAACCATAAATTGTTTGTAATAATTTTGTAAAAATATTCAAAATTCTAAGGGTTTTATATAGCTTCTAGACAATTTTGGCATGGTCGTAGTAAAATATTTTTATGCTGTAGAATTTGGGTAAACCATTTTTGGAAAAAATGAAAATTGGTGAATGTTTTTTTGGAAAAAAACATGGAAAATTATCCCATGGGCTGAATTTCTCCACTAAAATTTTCCCTGATAAAAAATGTGTTAGAAGTTCAAGACCTAGAAAACCATTGTGAAGTTGACAAGGTTGAAGATCGTTTTTGAGATAGTGGCATTCCCAAATGCCAATCTAGATCAATCATTACCCCTTGGGAAGTAATGGTCACTAGTGCGTCAAGTTCTTAAATTAGATGGTAGAAATTTGGTGAATCTGGTCCCTAGTAAAGTAGTTGTCATGCATTGGTAACCTGATAGAGTTGTATGTTCTATTGGAGGGTGCTCTCCATCTTATTATCTATGACCTCGCCTATTGAATGCAGTCGAGGCTAACTTCTACAAGGGAAAAGTGATCTACCATCTTCAAGGTGCCCAACAAAGGTGGAAACTTTTGTGAAACAAGGCCACATTAAAGACAAGATGTAAGTCGAGAAAATGTGGAAGATTCAATTCAAAGATATTTGTGACCCACAACCTTGGTGATGGTGTAAATCTCATATCAAAGAAGTATGAGCTTCTTGTGGGTTCTATGACTCGCTCTTTCAGCAAGTACAACCATACATGATCACCAACATGAAACTTGTCTAGAACCCAATGCTACAATGCCTCGATAAAAAAAACTTGGCATTTTTTGCACGCTTGGTCACTTGGATTAGGGGCTAAGCAATATGAGAGACCACCAACAAGAAACTATGGTAAATGATGGCGAGGTTCAAGAAGCTACAAATATATGTTAGTGTCATCGAGGTTGGTTAGTCATAGATGACTTGGATTGTGTTGGATCCACATGCACACCATGCTCATTAACAATATAACCTAGATACTAAATTATTTGCATGCCCAATGAGCATTTTTCTAGGTTGTCATATAAGTTGTGTTATAGCAAGGTGTTGATTACTTCTTGTGCTTCATATGGTCCTACAAGGTTATTCTAAAGAAAAGGATGTTATCTAAGCATACAACCACACAAGAATTAGTGAATGGTTGTAAAATATCATCCATCATCTTCATGAATGCCATTGGTGCCTTAGTCAAGTTGAAAGGCACTACCAACCACTTAAAAATACCTTCCCTATACTTCAGTTCATCTTCCACACATTGGTTGACTTGAAGGGCACCTAGTGATAGCCAAACTTAAGATCAATCTTGCTAAAAAACTTGGTTCCTTGGAGATGATTAAGAAGATCATCAATCTAAGGGATGGGGTAATAGTTCTTAATTTTTATTTTTTTCAAGGCTCTATAGTCAATACAAAGTCTCCATGTCCAATCCTTATTCTAAACTAGGGCTTTGGTGCGGTGAGGAGCTTGGTCAAATGTAGCCTTCATATATATACACTTGAATATGGCATATGATCTCCTCCTTGTCTAGAAGAAGGCCTATTTATTAATGACCAATGGTACTTTACAATTGCATGGTTTACTCTACAATTCAATGTTACTTTTACAGTTGAGGTAAATATGACTCTATGTTCTTCCATTGACTGATCTACTTGCCTTTGTTGCATAGAAAAACCCCTTGCAAATGTCTTGGTGATCACGGTGATGTTCCCTACTTATTTAGATCAAACCATGAAGAGAATAAACCTCCCAATTTGAGAGATCGCTAAAACCACAAACCTAATTATTTACCTTAGTTTCACCCTAGAACAATCACAAAAGTACTATTTTTATGCCTCGAATACAATTTGAAATTCCTTACAAAAAAATTATTTGACAATTATTTTCACCCTATTTTGAAACCTAATTTTTTACCCATATATTCAATATGGTTCTAAAATACAATTGATCCACATGCACACCATGCTCATCCATGATGTTCCCTAAATATTAAATTATTTGCATGTCGAATGAACGCTTTTCTAGGTTGTCATATAAGATGTGTTATCACAAGGTGCTAAATACTTTCTCAATGTAATTCAAGTTCTCTTCCCAACTTCTAAATATGAGGAAGTTGTTTAAGTATACAACCACAAAAGAATTGGTGAGTGGTTTCACAATATCATCCATCGTCATCATGAGCATCATTGATCCATTACTCAAGTTGCAAGGCACAACCAACCACTCGAAGATACCTTCCTTATACTTCCAGGTTGCCTTCCACACATCACTTGGATTCATTGGCACCTAATGATAACCAGACTTATGATCAATTTTGCTAGAAAAACTTAGCACCTTTGAGATGATTGAGAAGATCACCAATCTATGGTATGGGGTGACAATTCTTAATAATAAATTTTTCAACGCTATGTAGTCAATTCAATGTATACATGTTTCATCCTTCTTTTAAACTATCACAATATGGCTCTAGAAGGGTGATGACCTTGGTTAAATGTGGTCTTTCTATATCGACATTTGAATTTAGCTTTTGATCCCCTCTTTCTCCATAAGAGATTCTATATATACACGGCCAATGGCAAGAGGGGAATCTGAAAACAAATCAATTGCATGATTTACATGACAATGCAAGGGTACTTCTATAGGTGAGGTAAAGATGCCTTTGTGTTCTTCCACCAACCAATCCACTTGTCTCTGTTGCATAGATGGACCCCTAACAAAAGCCTTGGTGGTTGTGTTGATTTTCTCTACTTCTTTAGATTGAACCATGAATAAAACAAGTGTCCAAGCTTGAGACATCACTACAACCATAAGCATTATTTTTTCCCTTATTTTCAACCTAGATTGGTCACAAAAGTACTATTTTATGCTTGAAATATAGTTTGAAATTCCCTTCAAAAAACTATTTGACAATTATTTTCACCTATTTTGAAACCTAATTTTTGACCCATATATGCATTGTCTAGGTTGAAAAATATAGTCAATAATTGCACCAAAATCATTTAGGTCAAAATGTTGGTTGAATCAACCATCAAAATAATAATTGAGATTGTTCATTACAACATTGTTTTAGGTCAAATGGACATTACAAATATGGTTGAAAAATGAGTTGGTAGTCAATATTTATTACACATTTGTCAATAATGAAGATACAATTTTGTTAGGAGATTTGAAACTTTTATTTAAAAAAAAAGTTCCCAATCTTGAGCTTAGGTAAGATCATGATCCTAATCATAGGTTAGATCCTAATCATGAGCTCAATTCCTAGTCCTAAGCTTTGCTTAAGCAAGTAAGGTCCTAATCATAGATTCGACCCTTATCATAAGCTTAGGTCATGGTATTGAGTTTGGGCCTTGGTCCTCAACTTAGGTCGAGTTCTAAGCTCAGGCCATGGTCTTGATCTTAGGGTCTAATCATAATATCAAGTCTTGGTGTATAGCTAATGAATAAACATATTTCACCCAAGAAAATAAAGTCATTAATCACTTGCATAGACATGACAAAATCATTATTGTAAAATGAAAAAAATACATTAAACATTAAGTGAAATATAAACAAAACATCTCTTATCTTACATAACATCGTGAAGTGTCATACATAATATACAAGCCATTGATCAAGTATATGCTCAATGTAAAAAATATACAAATCTAAATAATTTTTGGTAACATCTCAATATTACCAATAAAAGAACATGTAGTACATGACAATATAAATGTGATTATGCTCGTGATTATTATCATAATCAATATTAACACTAAGTTGAGTCTACAATGAAGGAACAATGTGGAGATGTATATTTCTATGATGTGCATGCAATACTTGCATAAATATAAATACACAGTACTTAGGAACTATTTTGAAAATTGAATGCTTTATAAATTAATACAATGTTTTATAAACATATGAACTCATTTATATACATGGTGGTTCACAACCATATGATCTCATCACTAGATCTATTGGTAAACCTCCCCTCTATATCCTTAATCATCTTCTCCTCCTCACTTGGATTGTGCAATGAGACAAGGGGGAAAATGCATTTGATGACATTTTATTTGATAAAAACCATCTGCGCTTGGGCTACTGTGCAACATTTCATTTGGATCCTCGCTCTCATTCTCAATGTCAAAAACATGGATAACCTTTAAAAGCAAAATAATGATACATCTACACCCATACACGATTGTGTAATGCATAATCTGATACAAATTAGATATATCAAGATCATTTCATTATTAGTGGAGTATTAAAACATAAAATGAACTAATTTTGGAAGTACTTATTTCTCAAGCTCTCCCATCCATGATGATGTCTTATCTAAGGTGGTAGAAGACTCAAGAAGATACATAGAAGTATTTGGATCTTATTTTTGTTAAAATAAAATCTAAGGATTTTATCCTTCCCTTATGACAGAGATAACCCATCAATGAAATCCATAAAGATTTGTTCCCATTTTTGGTTTGGAATGTGTAGAGGGTGAAGTGACCCCAAAGTTAAAATGTTTTCACTTTTGTTCCTTTAGCATTTGTCGCATTATGTGGTGTCCCCAACCCTTAAACTGTTAAAGTTACAACATCATGAGTCATTCTCCGGGTCAATCCTATGTATCAATATTGAACCTCGTGTGTCAAAATTTTATGGAAAATTTTGTGGCAAAAAGATTTTATATTTTATTTAATCAATTGTTGTGTAGGGTTTTTTCTTTTGTTCGAATTACTTTTATTATTGCATTGGGCTTTTAAGGGAATATGATTATGACATATTTTGGTGGTTATTCATTACTTTGGTCTTGGTTTGTTAGTTTGATTATACATTAATTTAATTGGACTTTATAGAGTCGTTTTTCTAGATTCATGATTTTGTATTCATAATTTATCTTTTAATTGAATCATGTTTTCTTTAATGATACTAGGCTCAACAAATAAGAACTCAAGTTCAAGTGATTTATGGATTTTTGTAGGTTACCAAGGTTATGGATATTGCCTACGCAAATTTAACATGCACTTATTATTTTTCATCCATAATATTCATTGTTAAAAATGATGAAGCAACATATATGAAACCCTGACACCGAAATTAGCATCTATTCCCTATTTCTCTGTTTCTTAACATGACGTTGAAACAACGGATATTCTATCTTTCTCCCATATGAAGCAAAAGTGCTGCAAAGTACAGGAAAGAAACATGGCGCCGCCCGGACTTGAACCGGAGACCTTAACGGATATTCTATCTTTCTCCCATATGAAGCAAAAGTGCTGCAAAGTACAGGAAACAAACATGGCGCCGCCCGGACTTGAACCGGAGACCTTAACGGATATTCTATCTTTCTCCCATATGAAGCAAAAGTGCTGCAAAGTACAGGAAACAAACATGGCGCCGCCCGGACTTGAACCGGAGACCTTAACGGATATTCTATCTTTCTCCCATATGAAGCAAAAGTGCTGCAAAGTACAGGAAACAAACATGGCGCCGCCCGGACTTGAACCGGAGACCTTCAGTGTGTTAGACTGACGTGATAACCAACTACACCACGGCACCAGATCGACATCCCCAAATTGAGTTTTTTGAAATCCTACTGTTGACACTGCGACGATAAAGAAGACTTTTTTTGGCTGGATGATAAATAACTTAACTTGCCTGAAGTAAGTTTTGCGGAAGTCACCCATATCGAACTCTATCATGAATCAAACAATTTAATTTTGAAAAAATAATAGCGATTTCAGTAACTGGCGATTTGAGACAGAGTGCAACAAGATCTTCCGGTTGTGATGGAAATGGTAGGGTTATGAATCTACTAATGGTAGGGTTATGGAAATGGTAGGGTTATGAATCTACTAATGGTAGGGTTATGAATTCACAAAAATACTTGCAATTAAAGGTAAGCAAAACAAACATATGAAGTCTGATGAGATACATGGTAGTCACTGCCTCTAGGTGAGATCAAAGGTCACACAAGGGAATGTGATGTCGTCTTGATCTGTTATCTCATTTTATTCTTGGCCTGCCTTTTCAATACAAGGGGTGAAACTTTTGATGAATTTTCTAGCCCTTGCATACCAATGTTTGTTGATTGATGTTGGAATGGCTGCACAAATTCTTGTATTCAATATTGTTCATCTTCCCTTGCTCTTCAACACAACTTGACGTGTGGACATTGATGCTTACCTTTGTTTTGGAGATACATCACTCTTCTTTACACCCAGGCCACTTCTAAAATTTATTTACAGGATGGTTTTTTAATCCAATAATAAGAGCATGAATATCGATCCCAACGCTTGATATACTAAATAAAGAAAAAAATTTAAATAGAAATTAAAATAATAAATAAAATTAAAAGGTGATCGATATTTGATGATTTATTTGTGAAGATTCAGTCATTCATGTTTATATTGATATATGTTTATATTTTAGAATTTGGGGTGGACTAGCATCTATGTTTTTTCTAGATTGCACGAGGATGAGACAAGTGTACTGTCGAGATTGATTTTATGGCACTAGTTCCAAATTCAAAATAAACAATTATATAAAAAAAGGAATATCAAAAATCATTGGTAATTGATGCATGGATAACTCTTAGCTGATGAATGGATGATGTGCACTTCCACGAATTCATTTAATTAGAAGAAGACATAGACAACGAGTGATTACAACTATGCATGGAGAACAAGTAACAAATAACTTATTTGTGACACTTAACTTATGGTCTATCAATGCTCACCCATCACAACTTAAGTGGTTGTGCTAGTAAATAGCATTCTATAAAATGAAATAATGAATAAAAATCTTTCAGAGTCTGGGCGGTAGCGTCACTTTTGCTGTGCTAAAGGTTTTAATGGAGAAAATATAGCTTTTGCTGGGGTTCGCTTCACCAAACTTGATTTGGTTGGAATCCTAGAGTAGACAGTACGATTATTTTGTTGGAAAACTGTGAAAGTTTGACTAGAGTAGACAGTGCGATTATTTTGTTGGAAAACTGTGAAAGTTCGACTCTTGACAAGTCCAGACAAAAGTGTCAAAACATTGTGATTACGTATATCAAAATTGGACAGTGCCAAAAGAAACTCATAATTTAAATAAGGGTTTTTAGAGAGAATTTTGATGGGATCTCATTTAATGGAGCACTTACTTTTAGAGTCTTAAAGGTCAAAATATATCGTTTCAAAGATTTAAACCTAAGTGAAAAATGTTTTAAGTTTTAACTCTTTCCCGATACCATTTGGTTCACCTTTATAGTATTATCTTTATCTTTATTCGTAGTATTAAAAAGAATTTGAAATATATAATGAAGAACCAATTACAATAAGGAGTTGACTAATCATTCTACAATTCCAACCATATATATTTACACTTTTGCAATATTTGTTACTGTCATAATCTTTATGCATTCAGTTCTCTTCCTCTGTACTTGGACTTCGTCCAATGTAATGTGTCCATTGGACTTTTTTTTTCTACATCAGACTATACTTTACTTGGTGAGGTCTCATTGTTTCAAATCCTTTGATTGCAGGTAACCTACATCCAACTATTTTGCACAGTGAATATAAGCCCAACCGAGACTTTAGACCAATTGGTACCATGTGAGCAAAGGCTTGGCCCTATTGTTTTGTAGCAGCAAGAGAAATTGGAAGCTGCATGCACTATAATTTCCATTTCTAGGATACTAATAATAAAAATAAAACTTCTTGTGTTTTATTGCTTCTTTGTGTGCATGGATGACTTTGTTTGAGCTATGAGTGTGTTGTAGGCAGGGTTACCTTCTCCAATCGACCCTGCACCAGGTAGTTGCTCCAAATAAGGACGAAGGAAACCCGAGCCAAAAATGAAGAGTTTGATCAGGACAATGGCTTCCAATCCTTTTTATTAGATTGCACAACATAAATCAGAATAAAGATACCAAAGTAATGTTAGTGAATGAATCTTCTTTTATCAGGTCCAAAGGGTAACTAAAACATAAAATAATAGAAATGGAGGTTCTAATATGCAGAAGGGGCATAGAACCAATCATGTCAATGTAGAATTCAAGAGGTCTATGTTTGAGCTCATGTCAGATAATAACCAAGATGAAAGGGAAATCAAGAACTGATCAAGAGATTAATTATAGAAAAGCATAGGCGTGGACTAACTGAAAACTTCCTTAGAGCATGATGTATGATTTTTTTCTCATCCAAAATGAAAGGGCAATCAAGAACTAATCAAGAAATTAATGATGGAAAAGCATAGGCGTGTACTAACTGAAACTTCCTTAGAACACGAGGTATGTTTTTTTTCACATCCAAAGATTGAAACCAAGGGGATACAAGACAAAACCAGAAAGAATCTTTTCCATTGAAAAAGTGAGGGTATAGGAAAGGAAGGGGCAGGAAGGAATCTATTCTCTAATGAAGACGAGGAATTTGTTGTCAAACAATCTGGTGCATGATTCATGAAAACTCCAAGAAATACAGACTCAGGATTCCATTTGTCAAATGATTCTGTAAAATTATATATACACTTTAAATACAAAAGCAATGACTGAAGAAAATTAGTAGCCTGGTATCTTAGAGGACGAAGACAAAAAAATAATGTATGGCCCTTATCAATAGGGAATGTAGCTCAATCTATGAAAACATAACAAGTTGGCAAAGACAGCATATTTCAGATTGTTCTAATGACCACGTTCCTAAGATTTAAAAAAAAAAAAAAATTGTGTTGTGATCTAATGCCAAAGCAGCAAGTGATTTTGATGGCAGAGAAATGTCCTTCATAGCGTTATAGCTCGACAGAAGGACCATTGTAAATTAGTATAAATAGCATCTGCAGACATAAAACTTCCAACATCCAACTGCAAGTAATGACCTCAAGATAAATGAATTTCTGCATATTCCATAAAGGCTTTCTCAACTCCACAATTGGTGGCAACTTGCAAAGATGTCATGGAAAAAAGCAGAAAACTGAAGAGATAGGCAGTTTAAAAATGACACTTGATAAAAGATGTCTTTGAACTCTATTAGTAAAAAGAAGCTAACAGAAAATGCTTTTATTTGTAATGAATATGTAGAAAGTTTGGAAGGACCAATGCATTCAAACAAAAGGAATCCTCTGTTCCCCAAACCCATCCTGCACAGTATGTTATGCCAACGACACCAACAAAATTGAGCACTGCAGCCATCAAATTTTCTCATGGAAGCAAGACTTGTGTCTGCATTTGATTGCTAACCTATAACATTGCGAGAATGTTCAAAGCTTTTTTTCCCTTCAGCGACCGCAACTTGTCCTTCTGCGAGATACATTGAAATAGCCACAAGAAACATACATAGGATGAAGAAGTTAAACAATCAGCGACTTCAGGCATTGGATGGAAAGAAGCACCTGGAGATGGAAGAGAAACTAATTCTTCTGAATGTGCACAGTAACTGGAACATATGCTCATCCCCATAAGCAGGGAATGCAAATAAATTTGCTAGAGTAGAAGCCCACAAGTTTGACACCTACTATATCCATGTGATATCTTTTGCCAAAGAAAACACATTCAAAATTTGGGAATTTAGAAAATGACAAACATACGATGGAAAGTTATGGAAGGGCATCGCTGTTATATCATATATAGTTTGTATAGATTAGGGCTAGCCGGTAGTACTTGCTACTAATGAATCAAATGGTGAAAAACATTGCAATGTACATAACAATAGAAAGTGATTAGAAGGGTGGACATTTATCTTTGAGAAGAACTACGATGACAACACCCATTTGCAAAAATCCCATAACAAGAGGTTGAAACAATATTTTATCGTAGTGTCAAAAATCCTAAGAGGGGAAACCCCCAAAATCCAAAAAAACTAACCCCGTTGAAGTTAGTTCGTACATCAACTTACTAGGGCCATAACTTCCGCATATGAACTCTATTTTGGAAATTATTTAGGTCATTACACTGTTTATTTCGAGCATCGTACTTGGAGATCAAGACATCTAGGCCATCAAAACTTAAAAAACACATAGGAAAGGATAAAAAACAAGGAAAATTTTAAAGATCCATAGTTTTCTTAAAGTGTAGAAAATTTGACGAACCTTAGAAACTCTTAAATTTCCAATGATAAAATGTTTGACGATTTTTTGTAAAAATATTCAAATTTCTAAGGATTTTATTTAGTTTTTGGATAATTTTGGTGATGTTGATATTATGTTGTAGAATTAGGGTGAACCATCTTAGGAAAAAATGGAAATTGGTGAATCTTTTTTTGGAAAAAACTGGAAAATTAGGTCATGGACTAAATTTCTCCTCTAAATCCTTGATACAAAAATACCTTAGAAGTTTAGGACCTAGAAAACTATTGTGAATTTGGAAAGGTTCAAGATCATTTTTGAGATAGCAACAATCCCAAATGCCAACCTGGATCAATCATTAGCCCTTGGGAAGTGATTGTCCCCAGTGTGTCAAGCTCTTACATTAGATGGTAATTTTTTGTTGAATCTAGTCCCTAGTAAAGTAGTTTTCATGCATTGATAACCCGATATAATTGTATGTTCTATTGGAGGGTTCCCTTTATCTTGTTGCCTATGACCTATTCTATTATGGCCTATTGAATGCAATCGGGGCTAACCTCTACAGGGGCAAAGTGATATGCAATATTCGAGGTGTCCAACAAAGGTGGAAAGTATTGTGAAACAAAGTCACATTAAAGACAAGGTGTAAGTCAAGAAAATGTTGAAGATTCAATTCAAAAAGCTTTCTCAACCACAACGTTGGGGATGTTGTAAATCTCATAACGGAGAGGTATGAGCTTCTTGTTGTTTCTATGACTCACTCTTTTTGTGACTACAACCATACATGGTCACCAACATGAAACTTGCCTAGAACTTAATGACAATGTGCTTCGGTTGAAAAAAACTTTGCATTTTCTCCACGCTTGGTCACATGGCTTAGGGGCTAAGGAATATGAGAGAACACCAACATGAACCTACGGTAAAAGATGGTGAGACTCAAGAAGCTACAAATCTTTGTTAGTGTATTCAGGGTTGTCAACCATAAAGGACTTGGATCTTAGTTGGATCCACATGCACACCATGCTCATCCACAATGTAGCCTAGATATTGAATTATTTGCATGTTCAATGATCCAAGTGGATGTGAGAATGCTCAAAACAAAAGTGCTTGAATTCCAATGAAAACAATGCCATTGCATAGAGCTCGGCGAGATCTTTACAACGACACTTGAATCACCTCAAACAGACGTCGTATGAGGAAGATATGTCCTTCTGAATTTTCGATGGAACATGCAAAAGTTGAACAGACTGCCACATGCCAGGCCATAGAGCCGAGGTGGCTGATAGGTGGCAAGACCATACATTCATTATAATGATGTGGCATGGTGATGTGGCACATAATTAGGCATTTATGATGTGGCAGCCAATGAATCGCTGCCACGTGGCACCTCCCCCATGGCCTCCTCAATTTGTGTGCAAGTGGTTCACATAGTTCAATGTATTGTATTCATATGGTTTGTTTTATATATATGGTTTTAACTATATATATATATTATAAGCCAACGTATATATTATTATTTGTCTTATATGGGATTTGAACCCTCATCTTTAATGAATCGCTGCCACGTGGCACCTCCCCCATGGCCTCCTCAATTTGTGTGCAAGTGGTTCACATAGTTCAATGTATTGTATTCATATGGTTTGTTTTATATATATGGTTTTAACTATATATATATTATAATCCAACATATATATTATTATTTGTCTTATATGGGATTTGAACCCGAGCCTTTAGGGCATAATTCCAAAAAGTTAACCAATATGCCAACAACTTTGGTTATAATAAGAAAAGACAATTAATATATTTGTTATGGAGTTAATATGGTTGTAACCAAAAAGATGCCCCTGGGGAACTTTAAAAGGGGATGCATCCTCACTATTTGGTTATGGAATTTCGAAGCGAAGTTCTTGAAGAGATTTCACGGTGAGCTCTTCATGAGAGGCTTGGCACAAATCTTAAGGCGGGATTTGTACAATGTCGAGTATAGCTTTGTTTTGCGTGCCAAGAGAGGTCCTTGAGCACTTGAAGAAAGCATGGGCAAGTTTATAGCCGATTTTCTTAGAATTTCGAGGGTAGTCCGATTCTAATGCATATTTCAGCATCCAAGCAGTGGATTTGCAAGGCATTGTCTTAATGCACATGCCAAAGGGGGTCTTTAAGCACTGTATCCAAGTATGGTCAAGTTTATACTCGTTCTTCTTGGTTTTTCAAGAGTATCTTAGTTGTGAAGTAAATTTGTGCATAGTGAGCCACGGATTTGGAGGGTTTCTCCAAAGCGTGTATTGTAAGTCACCATTGTGATTGTTATGATTTGAGGATTATAATAGAATGGTCTCACTAGTTGAGAGTGGACCCAGAGATGTAGCCAGGAGGTCTAGTGAACTCCGTTATCAAAGTTGGTATGGTGTTCATATCTTGTGCTCTCTATATTTCTACAATTACATGTGTATTTCCTTTATGCAAGTTTAAGAAGTTTGGTTAAGTAAGTTCACTTTCATGCGAAGCGCACTGTCAAGAAAAGATTCTTGGTTTTGAAGGGAAGTGATTTGTTGTAGTCATTTTTAGATCAAGTGAAATCTGGGCTAACCATCTACTTCCAGATCATTCAGTGAGCACGTATCTAGGTTTTCATATAAGTTGTGTTAGCGCGAGGTGCTTTGTACTTGTCGTGCTTCATATGTTCTTGCCAGGTTCTTTTAAAGAATAGGATGATGTTTAAGTATACAACCACAAAAAATTGGCGAATGGTCATAAAATATCATACATCATCTTCACGTACATCATTGGTGCCTTGGTCGAGTTGAAAGGCACTACCAACCATTCAAAGAGACCTCCCCTAGACTTGTAAGTCATCTTCCACACATTAGTTGGCTTGATGGGAACCTAGTTATAGCCAAAATTAAGATCAATCTTCC
This sequence comes from Larix kaempferi, assembly GCA_027924585.1. NCBI lineage: Eukaryota > Viridiplantae > Streptophyta > Pinopsida > Pinales > Pinaceae > Larix > Larix kaempferi. Next base: position 8,887,362 of record BSBM01000402.1, read on the forward strand.
TAAAAAACTCGGTGCCTTTGATATGATTGAGAAGATCATCAATCCAATGGATGTGGTAGAAATTCTTAATTGTGATTTTTTTCAAGGTTCTGTAATCAATACAAGGTATCCACGTCCAAACCTTTTTCTAAACTAGCATAATAGGGATTTGGCAGGGTGAGGAGGTTGGTGGAATGTGGCATTTATGTATCGACACTTGAATATGGCATAAGATATCCTCCCACTCTAGAATAGGGCCTATTTATTCATGAGCAATGGTACTTTATAATTGCATGCTTTACTTTATAATTAAAGGGCACTTCTACAAGTGAGGTAAATATGTCTTTATGTTCTTCCACCAATTGTTCTACTTGTCTTCGTTGCATAAATGGACCCTTAGCAAATGCCCTAGTGATCATGGTGATTTTCTCTACTTCTTTAGATCAAACCATGAAGAGGATAACCCCCCAAGTTATGTTAGAGGGGGGGTGTTGGACTAATTGCCGCACCTCTAGGAATTGATCTTGTTGACTAACCGCCATCCCGGGAACATGAAACTAGCCGCCCACTCAAGGTTATGTGCTTCGTTTGAAAGTTCACTAACATTTGTAGGTTTTGGTTTAATGACAAACCTTAACATGTCGATGTCAAACATTGACATTTTCTTTGATATCTTATAAATGGTTCAACATTCAATGCATTTTGCCCTTAAATATTAGGCAAAGTTTCATGCATGCAGACCTTTTTGTCTCAATTATGTGGCATTGTTCTATTAAACATTATATGTCCTCGGATCTGTGTCTATGTTTCATGTATTAAAAAATTTCTCCTCATACATGTGGCATTGTTCTCTTCAATTTTACCCATCATATTCATGAAAAGAAACAAAAAATTTCTCCCCATACGTGTGGCGTTGTTCTCTTCAATTTTACCCATCATATTCATGAAATTATTTTCTAATGTTTGTCATTCTCTTTAATTTTACCCATCATATTCATGAAATTCTTTTCTAACGCTTTGTCAAAAATTTATGGCAAAAAAGTTTTATGTTATTATTTAATCAAAATTTATGTTTTATGTTATTATTTAATCAATTGCTGTGTAGATTTTTTTCTTTTGTTCCAATTACATTTATTATTGCATTGGATTTTTAAAGGAGTGTGATTATAGCATATTTTAATGGTTATTCATTACTTTGGTCTTGGTTATTTAGTTTGATTATATATTAATTAAATTTTATAGAAAACGTTTATCTAGATTCAGAATTTTGTATTCATAATTTATCTCTTACTTGAATCATGTTTTTTTAATGATACTAAGTATCACAAATAATAATTCAAGTTCAAATGATTTATGAGTTTTGAAGTTCTTGATATTATATGTTTCTAGGTTATCAAGGTTATAAATATTGTTTAGACAAATTAAATATATATTTATTATTTTTCATCATTAATCAGAATACCATCCCTCTTATAACAAAAACATAATTTATGATGAAGCTAATTAGAATACCATCCACCCCATGAAACTAATTAGAATTTCATCCACCCCATAACATACCACCTCTCATAACAAAAACATAATTTATGATGAAGCTAATTAGAATACCATCCACCCCATGAAGCTAATTAGAATTTCATCCACCCCATAACAAAACCATAGTGAAAGGGATTACTTAAAAGGTGCTCAAATAAAAAGAAGTCAAATAAAAATCAGTGTTAGCAATCCAATTACTATATTGTTTTTGAAAAGACAAATTTATCTTACCTTTCTTCCCTCCATGAAATAAAACATTATCTTCTTTCAATATATCTAAAACCTTGAGGCCAATAAGACAAGTTGCAAGTCTTAAGTGATTTTTATGGCATAAAAATGTTCTTAATAACACGATAGCTTGACAAAAGGACCATTGTAAATTATTACTAGCGTAGATCCATATAAACTATGGTTCTATCAAGCGCCAAGAGGGATTGGATCTCTTTAGGTGCAAACCCCTTTTGGAGTCATAAACTTAAGGAAATGTTTGCACCTCGAGGGATTTGAGGAAAGGTTTGCACCTCAAGGAATTGATCCCTCATAGTCCTTGCTAGAGAGAGATCAAATTTTAATTTGCCGATGTGTATATTGTCTCAGAGAGAGCTATAGTTATCATTAAACCTATTACATATTAAATCAAATCTCTTGACCATACACATTTGTTGTGAGACTACGTGAACTCTAAAATCACTATAGAAACTATATTAAATGTGCATATTAAATCATTGATTTAATAATAAATCTTTAAAACAAATTAGATTTGATATAATTATTAATAAACAGAAAATTCTCATAATAAAAGTTATCATCTTTGTTGTTATTATTTTATAAGTTTTATAAACAATATTACTACAACATTAATAATTTCCTTTCAAATCTTAGATGCTTTAACATTGTTCAACATGGAAAATAGCTATATCTTTATATTAAAAATATATGAGAAAGTGTCAAATACAATCCACCACATGGAGATAGTCAAATCTATCCACCAACCTCAAAGCCCAAGATGCCACAAACACTAACTGAACCACAACATCCATATGAACCAACAAAACCCAAGGGAAAAGACAAACCACAAGAGGCAAACCTGCCCATCTTATGGAGTAGAGAGCCCAAAAAATGTATGCCGCAAAAATATAAATGAAAGGACGACAACAAAAAATACAGCCGCTATAAGCCGACAGCAACCAAAAAAGACCCAGGCTACCAGCAAGAGGATGCTGAAAGTGGGACACTCCCACAAGAAGAGAGAAACGAGTGGGACCAGTACTCAAAATGGATACATCCACCAACCGCCGACAGAGCCCGTCTAGAAAGTAAATCTGCCTGCAAGTTGTGCTCACGATAAATATGGGAGATGGACAGGTTCCTAAAATCTTTTAAAAGCGAAACCACCATATCCATCCAAGGGGAAAGCGCCAATGCGTGTAGTGAGCAACGGCCACACGCCCAATCAATAATCAACAAAGAATCCCCAACAATTTGCATAAGAGGAATGGATTTCCGCTTGGCAAAGAATAGGGTCATCCATAGGGAAAGAAGTTCACTGTGTGTATTGGATCTCATACCACCGGTCATCCAGATATAAAAGACTTGGTTTTGATTTAAGTGTATGACCACGCCGGCACCACAAATAGCCCCCCCACTCTGTGAGGCCCCATCAAAAAATGCTAAAAGATCAGATCTCAAGGAAATAGAGTCGCATTTCTTAACCTGAATATCTTAGATGCTTTAACATACTATAACCACGTTGGGTAGTTTATCCATTGAATGAGAGTGAATTTACCATAGCGTAAATTTGAATTATCACTAATAATTTGAATTATCATTTTTATTAAATTTATTATCTAATTTATGATAAACTCACTATATTTACCCCTTTCATGTTATCACTAGCCATGTTTTGTTTTATTATTATCATGTAAAAACTCTCAACATATAACATATAGAATCAATTTAGAAACCTGTGTAAGAGATTAAAACGTTTCAGGCTAAATAACGTAGCCCATCAGCAACAAAGATCAGCATAATGGCATACATCTCCAGCTTCTTCCATGTTTTATTCGCAACAAAGATGACTTGAAACCCCATATATTCAATGTGTTATTTATTTATGTAAATATAATTTAGATAAGAATTAACTTTAAGAATTTCATAATATTTTTCTATTGTTGTAAATATAATTCAGATAAGAATTAACTTTAAGAATTTCATAATATTTTTCTATTGTATTATGTATTTGAATTTTTTAGTGAACATGTGATTGTTATTCCATATTTCTCTGTTTCTTAACATGACGTTGAAAACATCAGATATTTTACCTTTCTCCCATATGAATAAAATGCAGGCGTGCTAGCAACAGAGAAGCAAAAGCGCTGCAAATTGCAGCAGAAACAAATGGCGCCGCCCGGACTTGAACCGGAGACCTTCAGTGTGTTAGACTGACGTGATAACCAACTACACCACGGCACCAGATTGAAAGTATTTTGATATCCACGGAATCCATTTTATTGGAATACTCAACAGTGCGATGATAGATGATAAAGAAGAACTTAATTCGCTTGAAGTAAGTTTCCCATATCGAACTCTATCATGAATAAAAAAATTTCGAAAAAATATTAACGATTTGAGACAGTGTGCGACAAGATCTTCCGGGTTGTGATGGAAATGATCGGGATTTGAGACAGACTGCATCTATGAATCTGCTAACTACTTTGGTGTCCGAGGGAAACGCTATAATGTATATAGTTATAGAAAGTAGTAGAATGGTGGATAAGTATTTTGTTAATTGAGTGTAGATCGGTTGGTTGGGAAGAATGTTGTTATATTTCCCACTTGTGTTCAAATTTCACTATGTGAGATGTTATGTAACCAATACATAACTGAGGATTTCTTGATGATTCTTCATTAATAGCAGTAATCTGTATTTTCCATGTGCAAAAAAGAATAGTGGACATTTATTTTTGAGAAAAGTGGTCAAGGGTAATAGATGTATTGTTGTTGGTTTTCTTAGTTTTGGGTTTCCATGGTAAAAATATTCTTCTCCATTGTGTGTGATTGCTTATTATATTATTATGTGCTTTATTTCCTAACAACTAGAGTAAAGATGGAAAGAGGTAATAGATCTATTGTTGTTGGTTTTCTTAGTTTTGAGTTTCCATGGTAAAATTCTTCTTCTCCATTGTGTGTGCTTGCTTATTATATTATTATGTGCTTTATTTCCTAACAGCTAGAATAAAGATGGAAAGAGGTAATAGATCTATTGTTGTTGGTTTTCTTAGTTTTGAGTTTCCATGGTAAAATTCTTCTTCTCCGTTGTGTGTGCTTGCTTATTATATTATTATGTGCTTTATTTCCTAACAACTAGAATAAAGATGGAAAGAGTGATATGATGCTTGGAACCATGGAGAGAGCATTTGGGATGACCTCTCGAGCTAGAAAATGATGCATCAACATAATGGCACATGAAAAAAATGTATGACATGGATCTATGAGAAGCAATAGCATAAGAAGCACACAAAAGTTAGAGGAATATGTAATTGACTCGTTGTATTATAAGAATTTTTTTATTGAGTTTGATTTAACCACAAGGTAAATGGGCATACGATTATAAGACATATTTAGGCACGCGTACCCCTAGTCTATTGGGTCACCTATGAAAAATCTAGGCGTAGGTTTATGTAGACTGAAGAGGGGGCATGTTGTATTCCCGAAGACCTGGTTAAAACTTTGAGGGTGGGTGGTCTTTACCCTAAGTCAAGTTAAAGTGGGGAGTGTTAGGTTAATCTTAAGTCGATTAAAGAGTCAAAGATGAGTTTACCATTGGTGGTTAATGTGCCCATGGTTTTGGGTGTCCTATGGTATTTCTCCATTGTATTTCATGAAATGAAGCCTACTTAAAGGATTGAGTAACTCCATTGTAAATTTCCTAAGAGTGACCAATGATGGTTGAATTGGCCGCGACTTTCCCAGAGTGGTTAAGGATAATATAACTATTGTTGTTGGATTTCCTGGTTTTCGGTTTCCAAGGTAAAAATAGTCTTCTTCATTGTGTGTACTTACTTAATATATTATTATGTGCTTTATAATTTCCTAACATCCTTTACCAACTTACGGGTCCTATAATTAATATTCTCACCTGTGAAAGAAATAACCATTAAGCATATTAAACTCATGAATGCTTTCAAATCATACCTTTCCTTTTTGGAAAGCCTTTGGATCCCATAATATTGCCTTCTGAAGGAGATGAAGATAAGTGCTACAACTTTATCCCCAAGACTTTATCCCCAAGGTGCCAATGGCTTTCCTTGTTATTTAATTGGTAGTCCTACTTCGAATACATATGAAAATTAAGTCGGTAATAATTCATGCAAATATGTTGTAATTCCATTGAAATTGGAATTGGAATGTCCAAATACCTATTAGGTGTGGCTTCTCTCATGAATTGATCTTGGATATTTCCCTATTAATTGTGCAACTCGGATTGCACTCAAATTCATTGCAAATGAGATTACCAATGTCACAAAACTGTGACTCATGAAAAGCACATACTTCTCCCACAATTGTTATGGAATAGAGAAAATACAATTTGAATCTCAGTTCCGTTGTCTTCCGACCCATGTCTACTGTTAGTTTTTCTACTTTTAATCAATATTATCTAGCATCTTAACTAAAATAATAACATGCACAGCATAATACAAGAGACACAAAGATTTTCCTCGGGGAAACCATAAAGGAGAAAACCTTGCAACTTCCTCAGAGATAGAATCGTCACCAATACAATATCACAAAAGTAAAACCCCAAAACAAAGATGGTCTTCTGCAACTCATCTCTCTTTCTCCTATGCGAACTTGTCCTTTCTCTCTCACTTATGCGAACTTGAGTGAGTGAGTGTGTGTTCAAATGAGAGAGCCTTGCTCTCTATTTATACTTTACTTTCACTTTACCTTTTTCACTTGCTAGGTCAGCCCCAACTAAACCTGACTGGGCTGACTTCTCTAGGGGACTCAATAACCCTAATACAACTGACTCTAGGGGGATATATTGCCCCGACTTACAAGGGAGGATTTACCTCAATGACTTTACATGACCAAATGTAATAATGACATCTCCGAACGAAGGAATAAACATCTTCATCGGAGGTACAAATAAAATACAATAATAATAACAATATAAAATACAAGAGAATATCTTCCGAAGTTACAATTACATTAACACTCCCTCTTAACTAGGAAGGTATTCTCTTGCCACAATCATCAACATCTGGACACAAGTCTTCATCACTAGATCAACTTCAATGCTGGAACATCATCATCAACACTGGATCATCATCGTCGCTGCTGCTGCAATCCTCATCATGTCGATCATCGATTGGTGACATCTCTCCAATCTACTCGTCATAGGAATTTCTACAGAGCCCGCCCTTTTTCATGATGGATGTAGGCCTAGCCCTCATGTAGGTATTCATCATCTCTATGAGCAAGCCATCAAGTAGGTACATCCCAAGACCAGTCATTACATTGCCACTACAAACACCTACATCTCCTACTGTCGCCTCATCGTCACACAGAGCACAGCCCAGATGCACATCACATGTCCTACAACGGTCAACCCGCGTCTACTAGCATGGGAGGACAAACCTGCCACCATGCGATATCCTGCCTAGGCACACACATAGTGTCTTATGACCAGTGGACATCTCCAATATGGGAGGCAAAAACCTACCACCATACGAGACCTCGTATACCAACATGGGAGGCACAAACCTACCACCACGCAAGAATGGCCCAGCCTTTACATCTACCAACATGGGAGGCACAAACCTACCACCATGCGAGAATGCCTCAGCCCTTACATCTACCAACAAGGGAGGCAAAAACCTACCACCATGTGAGAATGGCTCATGTGCATCTGCGTCTTCAAGACTCATCTCTTCCTCTTGGAAGGAACCTCATTCTAGAGAACACCAAGCTTCTCTCTGAAGTACTCGAACTTCACTCTGGCTAACAACTTGGTCAATACATCGATTATTTGCTCGTCCGTCGCTATATACTGGAGCTTCACTGCTCCTATCTGCACCATATCCCTCATATAGTGATACTTGATCTCAATATGCTTCGACTTGTCATGGAACACCGGGTTCTTGGAAAACTTCACACAACTTTGATTGTCACAGAATATACAAGTCGCCTCTAACTAGAGATCAAACAAATCAAACAATAGCTTCCTAAGCCATAAGGCCTCACAAATAGCCGAACAAGCTGCAACATACTCTCCTTCGGCTGTACTCAGTACCACGCACGACTGCTTCCTGCTAAATCAGGAGATCATACCAGATCCCATACTGAAGCAGCATCCCAAAGTGCTCTTCCTATCAATGACACTGCCTGCCCAATCCGAATCAACATAACCCTGTAGGTTAATCTTCTGATTCGCGTCATACTTGAGCCCATAATCAACTGTATCCTTCAGATACCTCAATATATGCTTTGCAGCAATCAGGTGAACATGTCTCGAATCCGTCAGGAACTGGCTCAATGTGTTCACAACAAAGCATATGTTAGGTCTTGTATTCGTCAAGTACATCAATGACCCAATCCATCTGGTGTACCTTCCATTTCATCACTGCAGCCAATGCAGGTATAGATCTGATGGAAGTGTATCTGGCTACAGGTGCAAACGTCTCCTCATATTCTATGCCTTCCTTCTGGGAGAAGACACGTGCCACGAACCTCGCCTTGTGTTTCTCAATGCTACCATCTGCATCATGCTTGATCTTGTATATCCACTTCGAAGTCACTGCAGACTTCCCTTCTGGTCTCATAACTACCTCCCAGACATCATTCTTCATGATCGACTAGTACTCCTCGATCATGGCATCCTTCCATTCTTTCTTCTCAGCAAATTACTCGTAGTTGGAAGGTTCTTTGTCAATGATGTCGCACAACAGGGCTGCATAGCTGGAGTATGGCCTAGGTCTCTTACTTTCTCTGTGCATCCCCTATGGAGCGCCATACCTCTCTGCATCTTGTATTGATTCTCGTATCCATGTTGGTTTCCTCTTGTGGGAGTTCTTCTCACAAGGTGGATCTACAGGTTCTTGTGGTTCTTCCATATCACGGTCTTCATGATCTTCTGGAGTCTTTTCTTCCATAGCTATATCTCTGATCATGGGAACTTAAGTTTCTTCAATCTCTTCAATAGGTGGTTTTCTTGATATGTTGTATGTTGAGTCTTCATTGCTTGTTCTTCGAAACAAGTCTCTCTTGTAGGTGATGGTACACGATCTTTCCTACAAGTCAATTTAGTTGTGTGGTTAGAAACATTTCATAATTTTCAAAACGAATTCTTATGCATAAGGACATAGGGCACACAGTTATGCAACTATCTTAGCCAAGGTTTCAACACAACATTCATCCATATCCCGTATTCATACGGTAACTTTCTAGATGCCTTCCATCTCTACCAGAACATTGTTAAGAATGTGCACTACTCCCAACAAGTCGGCAAAAAGGTTTCATTCTAGATAAGTAGCAATGGAATGTTGTACAATACCATAGGCCACTTACCCGTTAATTGGATATTAGTAGTATTTAATGCAACTTTTCTAATATGCATAATTCACATCCTAAATCTAGGAACATAAGCATGTATATGACTGCACAATATCATTTAAATTAGATATACAAGAAATGACAATTCAAATACTTATCTTTGTTTGTTTTTTGGGTGGACTCCCTCTTGATCTTTGCTTCCTTTCATGAACTACTGGAGTCTCTAACAGAGTGTTCTTCATCGTCTGATTCTGATGTCCTGTGCCTTTCTTGCTTATGATCGCAAATGTTGAGCACGTATTCTACATTGTAGATCACTTGTTATTTGTACTAGAACAGACTCTGTGTTCTCCTCCTTCTGCATCTTAACCAATGCCGAAATGGATGAGAGTTTCTTCCATATAGCATTGATCCTTATCTGTTTTCTAGAGTCCAACTCTATAGTAGCTTCTCCTACTGAATTTCATCTCTAGCTTTTACCTTATGAATGAACCCTTGTAACTGATTACTTTTATTATAATACATATTCTTCATCACTTGAAGAATCTTCTTTTTCTTCTTCTTTGGTTCTTTTTCTTGCGGGTTCATCATCTTCAACGATGTGAGCATGATGTCTCTTCTTGTTGGTCTTTTTATTTTGGGAGACACTTTTGTTTATGGGACAATCTCTGGAGTAGTGTCCCTTCTCATCACATGTATAACATCTAACGTTGGATAGATCTTTTTTGGATCTTATATAGTTCTCCCTTTGATTTTGATGTTGTTTCTCTCTCTTATTGTGATGATGGTCCTCCCTCTTGTTATGATTTATTTTGGTGTGTGCTGTGAGAGCTTGATCATCATTTGCTCCCATCTTCTCTTCTCGTGCCACAAGTCGAGCTTCTTCTTGTGAACATTCTTCCCATAATCTACTGAATGTGATCAACTTCTTTCTAGCACATATCCCTTGAATGAATGAGTCCCATGATCTTGGGAGACCATTCAAGGTGGTCATCACAATCTCTCCTTCTTCTACCTTTTATCCAACAGCTTCAAGTTGCTCCTTGATCTGAGAGACCCTTGTAAAGTAGAACTGCATGGTCTCTGCATTTTGAATCTTCACATTCTTCAACTGGTTCCTCAGGGTCTTCCGATTGATGTTCTTTCCTTCAAATAGCTTTGTCAAAGCATCAAACATCTCTTAGGTGTCTTCAAATATGACACATGTGGGATGAGATGATCCTTAATGGAATCTACAATGATTCACTTGGTCTTAACCAAGTTCTTCTTATGTAATGCTTTACCTCATCTCCCTCTAACGCTAGAACCTCTTCATTTACATACTTGTCCAATTCATTCTCTTCAAGGACAAGAGAAATCCTATACTTCCATGCTCGGAAGTTATCAGCTCCTTCAAGCTTATCCTCAAGCTTGGTGTGGTGAGACATCTTTAATGAGAACTTCAAATGGAAATAAAAAAGCTTTTAGGTCTTACCACTTTTAGATGCCCAAATTGGTTCTGGAGCTAGCTGGCCTAGGGTTTGTCAAAGAAACCCTAATTTTCCAAACATGGAATTTGGAACTTCTGATTGAACAGATAGATGTGCCACCTCAAGGCGAGTTTCCCAATGTACTTACTTCCCCAAATATGAGAACCAAAATCCAAAAATGTTGATGCCCTAGTTTTCCTTCGACAGTAGTGACGGGCCAAAAAATGAAAATTCTCATAATCAATTTATGCCTCGACAGAAAGATGTGCCCTCCTAGGACGAGTTATCCCAGCCTATTTTTCTTGATGATCTGTGGAGAGAATACCTCAAACTTAGAATCCCTAGCTTCCCGCAGCTGCACACTGTCTTCTTTTCAGGTTAGCTCTGATACCATGTTAGTTTTTCTACTTTTAATCAAAATTATATAGGATCTTAACTAAAAGAATAACATGCACAACATAACACAAGAGACACAAATATTTTCCTAGGGGGAACTATAAAGGAGAAAACCCCGCAACTTCCTCAAAGATAGATTCGTCACCAATACAATATCACAAAAGTAAAACCCAAAAAAAAGATGGTCTTCTGCAACTCCTCTCTCTTTCTCCTATGCAAACTTGTCCTCTCTCTCTCTCACTTATGCGGAATTTAGTGAGTGAGTGTGTGTTCAAATGAGAGATCCTTTCTCTCTATTTATACTTTACTTTCACTTGAGCTTTTTCACTTGCTAGGTCGGCCCCAACTAAATCTGATTGGGCCGACTTCTCTAGGGGACTCAATAACCCTAATACAACTGACTCTAGGGGGATCTATTACCCCGACTTACAAGGAAGGATTTACCTCAATGACTTTACATGACAAAATGTAATAATGACATCTCCGACCGAAGGAATAAACATCTCCGTCGGAGGTACAAATCAAATACAATAATAATAATAATATAAAATACAAGTGAATATGTTCTGAAGTTACAATTACATTAACATCTACTGCACTTCAACAATTTTCTTCCTACACAATGTCACCAATAGCTCACGCTTCAACACCACTATACATACCAGCTGATATGAAGTCCTATGAATCTAGGAAAAAAAATTGCTTCATGTTTACCCTGTTCAGCTAAGACTCATCACAGGTAGCATTTCGTGCATCAACCTATACATTGAAAGAAAGAGGAACACAACAGATCTGAAATGCTTAAATAAAACAATTTTCTTCCACAAAATATCAAATACACAATGTATGAGAGCAAGCGTATAGAGAAATATTGAAATTCAAAACAAAGCATATATTTAAAATACAATAACACACTAAGAAATTTGGGCACGAACTCTCTGTTATGTTATTCACATTAGCGTGCTCACTCTACTAGAGAAATTACATTATACAATGCAAAAAACAATTATAAAATTACAATATAAAGAAAGTTAAACCAAATACAAGGTATCTAAATCCCTCGATTGATGTCGATGTGGGGATGGCTTCTTCAGGAAGCCTCTGATCATTTAAGTCGAAAATACATTTTCAACTACCAGCTGGAATTGTAGATCAAGTTGGCATTGGAGGATGAGTTGGTGTACGGTTTAGTAAATGCCATAATTTAGCTTCACCAACTAACATTCTCCCACTTGAAACTAAATGGAGGCTTTGGCTTGTTTTTCATCTAAAAATTATGCATCAGGTTACCCCCAAGCCTGCCAAGCTTCTACAAAGCTCTTGCTTGTCTCTTGGAAAAAGTTTAGTCATCATATCAACAAGATTCTCAGTAGTATGAATCTTTTCTAAATTTAGACGACCTTCTTCCAAAACTTGCTAGATCCAATGATACTTCAGATCAATGTGCTTGGTCCTTCAGTGAAATGTTGGGTTTTTTGCCAAGTGAATGGCGCTTTGACTACCGCAATGTAGCACATACTTGTGTTTTTTTATTCCCATCTCTCCTATGAATCGTTGCATCCACAACATCTCTTTTCAAGCCTCTGTTGCAACTATGTATTCTACTTCAGTTGTGGAGAGAGCTACTACCTTTTGTAGCCTAGATACTCAAGATACTGTCGCAGTTGAAAATGTATACAAATAACCAGTGGTGGACTTTCTAGTGTCTACATCTCCAGATATTTGCATCTGTAAAGGCTTCAAGCAAAATATGATTATTACCAAAACATAAACAGTAATGACCAGCACCCTTGAGATACCCTAAGATCCACTTCACCTCTTTCCAATGTTGTTTGCCTGGATTGGCAAGGAAACTGCTCACTACTCCCACTGAATGTGCAATGTCTAGCTGTGTACATACCATGGAATACATTAAGTTGCCAACTACTGAAGCATAGGGAATTTTATCCATTTCTTCATCCTCCTTGTCATTACAAGGGCACAAATCAACGCTCAATTTGAAGTGGGATGCAAGAGTTGTTCCAACTGGCCTGGCATCCTTCATGCTGAACCTGTTAAGTACCTTCTCAATATATTTTTATTGTAACAACCACAACCTTTTGTTCTTTCTATCACGTACGATCCTCATGCCCAATATTTGTTGTGTTGGACCCAAATCCTTCATTGGAAATTGGCTTCCCATACCCTTCTTCAACCTGTTAATCATGTTCTTATCATCCCCAATAATTAGCATGACATCCACATATAGTAATAATATAATGTACTTTTCTTGGCCATATCTCTTGATGTAAACACAATGATCAACCTCTAGCCTACTAAAATCATGCTTTAACATAAACGAATCAAATTTCTTATACCATTGGCGATGTGCTTGTTTCATCCCATAGAGGCTCTTTTTCAACCTACAAACCAAGTTTTCTTTACCTTTTATTTTGAATCCTTATGGCTACTCCATGCAGATCTCCTCCAATTATCCATGAAGAAAAGCAGTTTTTACTTCTAACTGTTCACACTCCAAGTCTAAAGCAACAACTAGACCAAGAATAACTCTAATGGATGACATTTTTACAACATGTGAGAAAATTTCAGTAAAATCAATACCCTCTTTTTGAGAAAATCCTTTTACCACCAACCTTGCCATGTACCTATCCCTCTTCCCTTCAGCGTCATGCTTAATCCTATATACCCATTTGTTTTGTAAAGCTATTCTTCCTTTTGGAAGCTTTACTAACTCCCACGTTTTGTTCTCCAACAAGAAATCCATTTCTTCTTGCATGGCTTTCTTCCAATTTTTACCATGCTCATCATCACAAACCTCTTGGAAGCAATGAGGTTCACCTTCATTAGTTAATAAAATATAGTTTGAGGGCGGATACCTTTGTGATGGTTTATGAGGCCTAGTGGACCTACGAACTAGCTGTGGTGGTATATTTTCCGGTTGGACCTCTTGTAATGGTTGTTGCAATGGTTGTTCTTCTCGTTTTCCATCATTTTCAGTTGGATTTCCATCATTTTTTGTTTGTTGTCCTTTAATTCCAGCTTGTTGTCCCTCATTTTCTTGCAATGGTGGGATGTTTTCTTATTGCTTAATAAACATGTTAGCATATTTCTTGACCTCCATATCACCCGTAGGCCTCTTAAATATCTCTAACTCATTAAATATAGCATCCTTGCTTCTAATAACTTTGTGTTTAACTGAATTCCATAGACGATAACCAAACTCACCATCCACATATCCCAAAAAAATACATTCCATGGACTTGTTATCTAACTTAATTCTATGCTATTTCAGAATATGCACAAATGCTTCACATCCAAAAAAATTTAGGTGAGACTAGTTTACCTTCCTACCGGTCCAAACTTCTTCAAGAATACCACCATCCAAGGCTATAGTAGGTGACCGTTTGACGAGGTAACATGTTGTCCTCACTGCTTCTGCCCAAAATGATTTTCCAACCTAGAATTTGACAACATGCTCCTCACCTTCTCCATGATAGTGTGATTCATCCTTTATGCAATAACATTTTGTTGAGGAGTACCACAGTCAGTCTTCTCATGCTTTATGCCAAACCTATTGCAATAGTCCTTGAAGTCTTTGGAGCAATACTCTCCACCGTTATCTGTCCTCAAGCACTTAAGCAATTTGTTAGTCTCTCTTTCAACTCCAACATGAAAAAATTGAAATATTTCGAATACCTCATTCCTGCTTTTCATGGGATATGCCCAAACCTTCCTTGATGCAACATCTATAAAAGTTACAAAATATGTGTCTCCTCCTAAAGATTTAACATTGAATGGCCCAAACACATCAAAGTGAACCAATTTTGATAGATATATTTGTCTTTCATGGCATCCTCTCATAAATGAGACTCTATGTTGCCTACAATATATGCAATGCTCACAAAGGTCAAGTTCATAGGATTTCAGAGCTGGAAGCAAATTTTTGCCAACAATAATTTTTAGGCCTCTTTCGCTCAGATGGCCTAGGCACTTATGCCATAAATCTGGTGAGGTTCCTTCTTTTGCAACAATAGCCACATATGATCTTCTTCTTGTTTCTTTTAACGTATACAAATTTCTTGTCTTAATTCCTCTAGCCATGACCAATGCCCCTTTGTTGATTTTCCAACCACTCTTTCCAAAACTTGTGGAGCAACCTTCATCATCCAATTGTTCTACATAGATTAGGGTCATGTACATCTATGGAACATGCCTGACTTGTTTTAACAAGATATCATGTCCATCCTTTGTTTGGATTCGGATATCTCCCACTCCAACAATATTACAAAAATGATTGTTTCCCAAATGTACTCTACCATAATCACCGGTTTCATATGCAACAAAAATGTTTTTACATGGAGTTACACGGTGAGATGCCCCAGAGTCAAGAATCTAATCAATACTACTGTTGGAAGTATATAAGCATGATTCTTCTACTAAAACAGTAAATAAAACATCGTCATCTGAAACTATAACAATGGTCTCACCTTCATTAGTGTTGGCTGATTTTTTATTTGTGCTGGTTGATTTTTGCTCCTTCTGTTCTCTCTTCCATATCCGACACTCTCTTTTCATGTGTCCTAGTTTTCCACAATGAAACCAAGTGAGTCTGCCTCTTCTATATTTTGATTTTCCCTTGACTTTGAACACCTCTCGGTCTATTTCGATTAATTTTCCTTCCACGATCAGCTAGGGTCAGAGCTTCTCCTCCCTAGTTTTATGTGACTGATTTACGTCGCAGCTCCTCATTCCTTAAATTGTTGCTAACATTATCAAACTTAAGGGTCCCTACAAGAGCTGAAGTGCTCATGACTACTATCAAATTCTCCCAACTTTATGGCATGGAGCACATGAGTAGGATGGCTTTGATTTCATTATCCAAGACAATTTTAATAGAGCCAAGCTTATTGGTAATTTTGTTAAATTCATTTAGGTGCTCTACAACTGAAGCACCCTCCTTCATCTTGAGGTTATAGAACTTCTTCATCAGAAAATCTTTGTTTGATGTTGTGTTTTTCTCATACAAGTCATGCAATTTCTTCCACATAGCTTCCACTGTCTTCTCTCCAGGCACATTGAAGTAGACATTCTTTGCTAGGTACTACTTGATTGTAGCAATGGCATTCCTATCTAACTTGTTCCATTCTTCATGTATCATTGATGAGGGTTTACTTGCAACTCCCTCAATTTTAAAATATTTGTATTTTAAAATTAATATGTCTTCCATATGTGCTCTCCATAGGGAAAAATTGATCCCATTCAGTTTCTCCATGTCACTCATGGTTGTTGTCTCCATGCTACTTCAAATGATTGTCCCCCCAAAAATGATATTGAGAAACCCAAGTTATGCAGGTGCTGTGATAGACCCAACTCAGGCTAATAGGTGGCTAATAGAAAGTTCTTTGTTGTTTATTACCACTACTTGGAGCTCCCCCTTTCGAATCGTGGCCTCCACAACCTCACACGAGCTTACATGCAGAGCAAATACACACTAGGTAGCTTCTCAATGGGATATAGATTTCTTGTGTAGCAGGGGCTAGATCCTAACCTAGCTCTGATACCAGTTGTTATGGAATAGAGAAAATACAGTTTGAATCTCAATTCCATCGTCTTCAGACCCATGTCTACTGCACTCGGCAAGTCGACAATTTTATTCTTGCACAATGTCACCAACAACTCACGCTTCAGCACCGATGTACATAATAACTAATTTGAAGTCCCCTGTCTCTAGGAAAAAATATTGTTGCGTGTCTACCCTGTTCAGTTAAGACTCATCACAAGTAGCATTCCATGCATCAACCTGTACATTGAAAGAAGGAGGGACACAACAAGTCTGAAATACTTAAATAAAACAATTTTCCTTCACAAAATATCAAATACACAATGTTATGAGAGCAAGCATACAGGGACATAGTGAAATTCAAAACAGAGCATATATTTAAAATACAGTCACACACTAAGAAAATTGGGCATGAAATCTATGTTATGTTATTGACATCAACGTGCTTACTCTACCAACGAAATTACATTCTACAATGCAAAATACCAGTTACAAAATTACAATACAATGAAATTTGCATCGAGTACAAGGTGTCTAGAGCCCTCGATTGATGTTGGTGTGGGGATGGCTTCTTTAGGAGGATGCGCTGGTGTACAGTTCAATAAATGCCGTAATTTATAGCTTCGCCAACTAACAACAATCACCTTCATTGAAAAATTGGGCTTTCATAAGGCTTGGCCCTTACCTTCCTAAATTCCAATGAGGTAATCTTGTACTTTCCGGAAATTGGCTAAAGGTGAACCTCAACAACAATACCTACTCCACCTCTCTTTGGAGGTAAATCACCTAGTTCTTGGGCCTTTAGAGGTTGTGATGTAGGTGCATTAAGCCAACGTGGTAATGTGATGATGTGGTCACATGACACGTGGAAATTGTGAGCTGTCAAAGGGTCAAGAACACGCAAGGAGTTGGTTCTAGATACTTAGGAATAGACTAGATAACTTCCAAGTTTCAATTAAGATGTTTCTTGTTGGAGAAATTTAGGACATAGTCTAAAATTAGGTTCTTGATTCCCTCATTCGAGGAAGAGAGGGAATGCCCTCTATTTTATTATATGTGTTGAATTTTCATTGTCGTGGTTAGACAATGTGTGTGGGTGAACACAATAAGTTTCTATTTTGTGCAAGCAAAACCATATGTTCAGAGTGTTTTTTTTTCTCAGCTATCTCAAATCTGTGTGAATGGGATACAATTTTTTTTCTGTGAATGAAGTTACTTGAACGTCCTGGGAGTTTGATTTGACACATAAAATAATGAAACACCTGAAATTTGCTTGGTTCAGCTACACATAAATTCGTGAGTCTGTTCTTTTGCTTAAGGGTTTTAAATGAAATCGCAGAGTATTATTTTTGTTTGAATGTGTGATTTTAAGTATTGGCAAGTGTGTGGAATCTGACTCAAGTGGAGAATAGGGATCGTTTTGGTAATGTTTTCTTGTTTAAACTAAATCTCACATAAACTTGGTATAGCTCGTTTTTGTTGATGAATGATTACCTTCAAGAACAAACAGACCAGCACTATGTCTAATTAGATTAAGGTCGTATCATTCTTTACTCAACAACCTAAGGGAGAGATTAAATACATTTTGTGGAATTATAAGCAGGGGAGTCAAAACAGAGTATTTCACTTAGTGAACTTGGAAATGAGGATATTGGAGGACTTAGTGAGAAATTCTGTGCATATTCCTCCTCAAGTCTGCACCAATTTTGGTATCAGAGCGCACAGGTTTGATAAGTTGGAAATTTTCCCACCAAGATTTTATATAACCCTACACAATTGATTAAGGAAGATGGGTTTTTGAGCATGGAGAGCACAAGGTCGAAGAGGGAGACCAATATCGAATGCTGAACTTATGAATGAAGTTAGGAGATTGCAAGCACATTTAGAGGTCGTGGAGGCTGGTAGACAGCGTGACCTTGAAGCTGGTGATGTGAGTGACCTAGAAGAGGAAACTCCAGAAGTAGTAGAATCACACGTTCAAGAAATTGCTAAACTCAGATTGCTAAGGTCAGTATCAGGATCGAGTTCAAGACCCAAGCCTGAATTATCTGTTTATGATGGGAGTCTAACAACTGAGAATTTGATAGACTGGATTATTGATTTGGATAAATTATTTGAATATGAAGAGATTGATGAAGAGAAGAAAGTAAGGTTTGCTACGACAAGGTTGAAGGGACCTGTAGCACTATGCTGGGATAGTGTGCAGACTGACAAGAGAAAAAGAAAAAAAAACGGCGATTAAAAGTTGGGATAGAATGGTGGCGAAGATGAACGCTCAATTTCTACCAAGAGATTATCAGCTCATTCTCAAAAGACAGGTGCAGAATCTCAAGCAATGATTATTGAGTGTGAGAGAATATACTGAAGAATTTTACAAGATTAATTTAAGAGCAAGTTATGTGGATGATTTCCCAGAGAGAACAACGAGGTATGTTAATGGGTTGAGGATGGAGATATAGGATGAAATCAATATGTTGTCACCAAGGACAATGGAGGAAGCATATCAATGTGCTTTGAGGGCAGAGGAAAAAATAATAAGGAAGCAGAATTCTGGTAGAAATTATGGTTCAACCAGAGGAAGAGGACAATCAGCCGAAAAAGGGAATTTTTCTGCTCAGGAAAATGAATCTAGTAATTCAAATCAACAAGGACAGTCACATAAAGGAAGTGACTCTAGAGGAGGAAGACCCTACCAAAGAGGTAAAGGTAGAGGAAGAGGCAGGGATTGTTAATGTATATGTAACTTCGGAATGTATTTCACATATATGTATATTGTATTCCTATAGAGATGGTATTATTCCTCTATAAGGAAGTGTCGTCATTTATATTGTAAGTGTCGTAACTTATACTTGATGGGTTATTAGACCACCTTATTTGGGGTCGACCCTGTATAAGTCATGTGGGTCAAAGGGTTATTAGACCACCCTATTGGGGGTCGGCCATGTGGGTCAAAGGGTTATTAGACCACCCTATTGGGGGTCGGCCCACTCAGCATTATGTTATGTGGTAAAGTTCGAGCCTACATGAGTTAGGTAAAAAGGCAAGTCAAGTCAAGTATAAATAGAGTGCGGGAGGCACTCTATTTACTCACTCACTTCTCACACATGCACTCAAGGAGGAGTGGCGCACTTATGGAGGAGGAGGATCTGCTGCTAGGTTATGGCTATCTCTCTTGGTTGGTTGTATCATTGCTCTATCTATCTCTGAGGAAGTTATTGGGGTTTTTCACCTTTATGGTTTTCCCCAAGTAAATCTTTGTGTCTCTTATGTGCTTGCATTATTGTCTCCATGATTGATATGCTGTAGATATGTTGTACATGTTGTTCTCTCAGTTAAGATCCTAGATCATATTGAACAAATTCAGAAAATTTAACAGGGATAATGCCTATAGATGTGTTATAGGTGTAATAAGATGGGTCAGTGATCCTTTGAATGTCCAGAGAATGAGAATGCAAGACAAAGAGGTGCATATATAGCTCAACCAGAGCAAGCAGAAGTACAAGCACCTATGGCAGAGAATGTACTAGAGACTGGAGAGTCCTTGATGATGAACAAGATTTTGTTGAATCCAGCCAAATATTTTGTTGAATCCAGCTAATTTGTTCTTTAATGAGGTTGTTAAGTTGCATGGTTTGCCTAAGAGTATAATCTCAGACACAAATACAAGGTTTATAGGTCACTTTTGGAGGACCGTGTGGAAGAAACTTGGAACTAAGTTGAACTTTAGTTCAACTTATCACCCATAGTCTGATGGGCAGACATAAGTAGTTAACAGAAGTTTAGGGAATCTATTGAGAAGCTTGGTAGGTGAACATCCCAAGTAGTGAGATCATGTGTTAGCTCAAGCTAAATTTGCATACAATGACTAACCAAATAGGAGTACCGGAATGAGTCCATTCCAAACCTTGTATGGAATTCATCCTAGAGGAGTTTGTGAGTTGCGAGATTTGGGCTAATTGGAACAGAGAAGTGCAGATGGGGAGGAATTTGCAACAACAATGGGTGAGTTACATGAACAAGTCAAGCAAAGACTGCAGGACAACAACTACAGATATAAGCAGAGAGCAGATTTGAAAAGAAAAGAAGTGAATTATGAAGTAGGAGATATGGTCTTAGCTCACCTAAGAAAAGAAAGATTTCCAAGAGGGGAATCTAATAAGCTTAAACTGAAGAAAATAGGTCCTTGCAAAATACTTAGGATTTTTTCTGCAAATGCTTATGAACTAGAGCTGTCCAAATGTATTGGCATCTCACCTATTTTCAATGTAGTTGATTTGTACCCTTATCAAGCCAATGACAAAGATGAATCTACAGCTGATGTGGATAGTGGAGAAGTCAGTGAGAAACAATGGATGAAACAAATGCCCATGGCAAAGCCTTTGGAGGCTGAAATGATCTTGGACACAAAGGTTGCTAGAAAAACCAGGAAAAATGGGTATTTGGAATATCTAGTGAAATGGAAGAACTTCCCAATAGAAGATTCTACTTGGATGAATGTTGCAGATTTACAGAAAACAGGTTATTCTATAGAAGACCTTATGAGCAAGAGCTCACAATTTTTTTTTCATCCCTTGGGAGTCTGATGTGTTGATGTATTTGTAACTTTGGAAGATATTCACTTGTATATTGTATGTATTACATTTGTACTTTATCCTCGATGGAGATGTCTTATTCCTCTGATCGAAAGTGTCATCATTTAATGTATTCTATTGTTGTACCTCCACCAGAGATGTTTGTTCCTCCGGGTCGGAGAAGTCATTATTGTACTTGAGTCATGTAAAGTCATCCTCCCATGTATGCCAGGGCATTAGACCCCGGAGTAGTATCGCAAGTTATATTGTAAGTGTCGTAACTTATACTTGAAGGGTTATTAGACCACCCTAGTGGGGTCGACCCAGTCAACATTATGTTAATTGGCTAAGTTGGGGCCGACCTAGTTGAGTAAAGGTCAAGTGAAAGTAAACTAAAAATAGAGAGTGTGACTCTCTCATTTATTCATTCACACACTCACTCACTTTGCATTAGTGAGAGAGAGGAGGAATGCACACAAGTGGAGGAGGAGCAGCTGCTAGGAGAATGTCTCTTGTTGTGGAGTTTGATCTGTGTGAGCTTTGTGATCTATGTATTGATGCTCATTCTATCTCTGAGGAAGTTGCAGGGTTTTTCACCTTCTTGGTTTTCCCCGATTAAATGCTTTGTGTCTCTTGTCTCTTGTGTTTGATATGATGTACATGTTGTTCTCTCAGTTAAGATCAGATTGAACTAAATGCTGAAAAACTAACATAATATCAGAGCTAGCGTGAAGGAAGGCATGGTATGGCATTTATGACAGTTGTAGCACTTGCAAGCTAGGGCTTGGTACAGTCATCATGGAAATTTCGCTATAACTCAGTTTTGGTGAAGGTTCAGGATCTGAAACTTTTACAAGTCGAAGATGAAATGTCCATGTACCTTGTGTCTGAAGGACAGCCTCAAATTCGTTGTACTTTGTGAGATATGATCCGTACAAGTTAGGGTTTTCGCCTCTTCCAGAATGCAGTCCTAAACAGGTGACCTAGGAAAAAAGGTCATATCTCGGTCTAGGAAGCTCCAAATGGAATTCCGTACAAAATCACAGTTAGGGCACAGATTGTAGTTTCACAGGTCTGAGTTTCAGAGGCCGAAGTTGAAACAGTGACACGTGGCATGCTGTACAAGTTCGCTATACTATTTCATCCCATAAACAGGTCACGTTGCGACACTTGGCATATCTCTCTCTCAGAGAATCCATTTGAGGTCAGATCTATGGCGTTGGAAAGGTGATAGAACAGTCTACCACAATCCAAGGTTTCAGACCCCGAGGATCTGAAATTTCAGAGATACATCAGAAATAATATGGCATATATTTATGTCTAAACAGAATTGGATTCTAAGCACTTTCATTTTTGGTTCACTTCTGCGGGAAATTAGGGTTTCGAAGAAAGTTGGAATTTCTTGAATTTGAGACCATGGATGGATGCTCCTCATAAAAATCGAAATTTAGAGACCAAGATCGAATTTTTTGGTTGGGTAGAACCCCAGGCTCTATCAAACCCTAGTTCAGAATTTTTACCAAAAAACCAGGAAACGAGAAAACCAGAATTTGACAGAAGCTGCAGATCCGAAACTTTCAAAGTCAATTTTGAGGGGTCAAATTTTGGAGATTTCAAAATTGAAGTATGCCAACTTGATTAGCTCAGCAAGGCGCATTTTTTCATCCAATCAGAAGTTTGAAATTCAAAGTTTGAATTTTTAGGGTTTCTCTGACAAACCCTAGCCAGCTCCAAATCCAGATTCAACAAATCAAGTGGATTGGGTTAATCCTAGAAGAGAATGATTTGGACACCTACATAAGTGAAGAGATTCCAGTTCCAGAGGGAGATGAGGCTAAGGCCTTACATAAGAAGACTACAAGCAATCGCGACAAGTGTGACTTGAGGAGATACATGTATGTTTTGAAATTTGTTCATGATTAAGGTTATGATATGTTTGTCTTCATATTATTGAGGTTAGTACAATCTTGATTAATTTTAGACTTGTCTTATCACCCTAGTAAAAGTATGAATGCATGTGAATGATAGAAGACATTCATTGATTAAGGTTATGACACTTATGATTGTACTAATACACTGTGGTGTTGTATGAGGATAATGTTGTCCACTAACATGAAGTGTACATCAAGAAAGACAAATCAAGTTCTAGATCATATGACCATGGTGACATGAAGACAAAGACTCATCCATATCCATTGGTTACATAGAAGCTCTACTTACGAGGTATGTATAATTTGGTTCTACAATGCTTAAATTATGAGATATACAGGTTACTAGCACAAGATTGAAGAGAACAAGGAGACATTGTTTGGGTATGTTAGACAAGCATGATAATCCAGGTATGTTTTTCTATATCAAGTTAGAATCCTACCTTGTGTTAGGATCTTAGATAAGTATACTTTTGTATGATTGATAATGATTATTCATGAAGTTATAAGATTGAGTAATCACTAGTACAAAATGAGAGATAAATGACCAAAAAAACAACCAAAATCTGCATATAAATGACCACTTTTGAGTTGGTGACCATTGGTAGCAAATTAGCGGTCATTTATCACACAACCAAAAAGGTGGTCATATTTAACTTGGTCATTTATAGCTTATCTTGTGGTCATATATTTGGTTGTATATTTGGTCATTAATTTGGTCATATATTTGGTCATTAATTGTCACAATTAATGACCAAATTTATGACCACATTTTTTGTCACATGATAAATGACCGCTAATTTGCTACCAACGATCACCAACTCAAAAGTGGTCATTTATATGCATATTTTGGTCACTTATCTCTCATTTGTACTGATGATCGTTTATATGCAAATTTTGGTCATTTTTTAGTCATTTATCTCTTTTTAGTGGTTTCAGAATATATATAGGGCACGGAGGAATCGAACCACCAACCTCCTTCCTATAAGGCAGGTGCTCTACCATTGAGCTAGCACCCTTAAATAGAATTCCTTATGGATTGATATGAAAATAAAATTTCCAATAGTTAACACCATTTTGCCAAATTTTGGAAAATGGTCACATACCTAGGTAAGAAACAAATATTACCCAATAGTCACCAAAAAGGGTAATGTTAATGATAACCTTATTTTGCCAAAATCTCTCAAAAATCAAGAATGGAGTTGTATTGTCAATTTTTTCTCCGAGTGGTACCAAATCAAGAATCACAATTGTCTTTACCTTCACATTAAAGTCTCCATTATGATTGTCAGTAAAACATGAAATTAAGAGATTTGAAAAACAAGGGAACCCAATGTGATCCTACTGTAAAATGCCTAAATATGGGTTAAGAAGATAAGCAGGGCTAGAGAGAGTACCTATCTTCTATTTTTTCAAAAACATTTGACTTTAGGTCTAGCTCTTGAAGTTGATGTCCGACATGCATGTGTTGTTTTTCAATTTCTCCTATTGCTACTTCTAATTTCTTTTCTTCCTCTTCAACCTTCACAATTAATTAAGAATGAAACCTTCATATCATTGAAATAAATATTAGAGTTGTAATATCAATAAATAATGTAGTATACTAAATATAATATAGCTAATCCAAACTATTGCGATCTTAAATGAGCGATAAAAGAAGACAAATTCACATGCAAATTCACCTCAAACTTTGAAGAAACACCAACAAAAGACATCTCTTTTATTTATGCTAGATACCTTTTCTTTTTCTCGAAGAAAATCAGCCTCACTAAGACCACTAGGGGATTCCTCTTCAAGGCATTCAAGACATTCTTCATAAGCAGAGTACCTATCTTCTAGGTTAAGAAGATAAGTAGGGCTAAAGAGAGTACCTATCTTCTAGTTTCTCAAAAACATTTGACTTTAGATCCAGCTCTTGAAGTTGATGTCTCACATGCATGTGTTGTTTTTCAATTTCTCCTATTGCTATTTCTAATTTCTTTTCTTCCTCTTCACCCTTCACCATTAATTAAGAATGAAACCTTCATATCATTGAAATAAATATTCAAGCTGTAATATCAATAAATAATGCATTATACTAAATATAATATAGCTAATCCAAACTATTGCGATCTTAAATGAACAATAAAAGAAAACAAATTTGCATACAAATTCACCTCAAACTTTGAAGAAACACCAACAAAAGACATCTCTTTTATTTATGTTGGATACCTTTTCTTTTTCTCGAAGAAAATCAGCCTCACTAAGACCACTAGGGGATTCCTCTTCAAGGCGTTCAAAAGACATTCTTCATAAGATTTAATGTCTCTATTAATTATATCTTCTAAATATCTATCAAGTTTTTCGGACACTACCGGCATGCATTCCAAGCATAATGGTTGTTTAACCTGTGCAAAACAAAAAGAGTTAATAAGTATTCGGACTCCGGATTTTTTATACATACCAGCATAGACCCATCTTTACCCAAATCTATTAATCACTGAAAGGGAAGGGATCAATTAATTGAGTTGGTTGGGATCAATTAATTGAGTTGCAAACTTATCAGTGATTAAAGACCAAGGTTAGAAATGTGTTACTGGATCTGCGGGGGTTTGAGGTTGGATCTGCAGATCCGCATTTAGGATCTGGACATAGATATGGATCCACCCAAATATTATGTAGGATATTGATGAAAGAGTAAAGGAAGCATGCCACCAAACTGCCAAGCCCATAAAAACAAAGACAATCTCTATGTAAGGAGTGGCCACATCTTGCTACTCTACGAGCATTATTGACAAACTGATGAAGGGGCATCATTTAGTTTCATATTTTGTTTATCGATTTCTAGAAGGATAGGTTTGTTAGGTAAGTGATGATTTGTATGTTTGTAATAATGGCTATTAATGCCAAAATTAGACTCATGAATCTCTGAGAACAGTTAATGATTAATTTGAGTGTTGGAGATTCCGAGTAGTTAGCAGATCCAAGTTGTTTGGATCTGAAAACATCTTTCTTAGGTTTTCTAAGGTGAAATCGGCCTATTCCAGTTGTGTTGTTGGTGGAATAGAAGAAAACTAAGTAGTTTCTCTGTATGTGCTAGAATATCCATCCATTTTATGTTCCAGATAGCCCTATTCTCTTCGTGAATAGTATTTCTGTGAATGTTTAGAAACAGTGTCAATATATATAATGTTGATCTTGATTCACAGTATCATTTTGTACCTGCAAGTTTGTGGATTTCAGTGTGCGCATATTATAACTTCGTGGGAGTTATTGAATGGAATAACAGTCGATGCAAATATTAGATAGTGCAAAAACTCTCTACATTACCCATGAAATGCGTGTGTTCTGTCTCAATAATCCTGAATCGATTTGTGGTAGATGAAGATTTTGTTGCAGATTGATCTTGTAGGAGCAGACGAGGTTTAGGCACCGTTTAGCTACTATAACTCCACCTCAAAATATTGTTTACCAATATTTACCTTAGGGATAGCGCATGGTGATGGATCGACATTGCTTCAATCTCCGGAAACCCTAACTGCGCTTCCATCAGTTCTTATTACAGTGAAGCAAGTAAAAGGAAAAATCATCAATTCTAGATTGCAATTACACCGTTAGATTGAAGGCAGGATTGATCACGATTTGTACCAAAAACCAAGCTCTAAATTTTCTCCAAAGGACAGACCAGATGCTGCATCAGGCATCAACACTCTCTTGGTCGGTTGAGGAAGTCCATTTTTCCATTCAGGCACTGATGCCACATCCATATTTTCCCTTCCCGTTCAACAGGTAAAGTAAGAGTTTGAGGAATCCATTGAAGTGATACCGTGAGCCTTCCCTCCTGATGAGTATAGAAGTAAGCATGGGCATTTGTAGGTTGCTCACAAGCTAAATAAATAAATTTAAAATATAGGAAATTTGAAGGATAAGTTGCCCGACGACATGAAATCAGCCAATTCACAAATTCATACTCCAACCATTCATCAAATTCAACTTTGACATCATCCCAACCTACATAAATATTTTTATATTCTACAACAAGATCGAATTCGTCTTCTATATCATCCCCGCCTGTGAAAACGTGTTCCCCTTCATCTTTTAATTCAATTTCGAGTTCTTTTCCATCTGGATGAGCTGCAATATAATCATCATCGAATTTTAACTGTAATCTATCATTAGAATTTGTGCAGACATCCTCGACGCCATCGCCATGAGCTGCAGTTATATCATCATCGAATTTGAATTGGATCATTCGTTACAATCTGTGAAGACATCTTCCATTTCTGTATCCCCAGTTGCTGTAATAACATCATCATCATCACGTACAATTGTGGGCATTTCAGCATCACCATTGCAACCACTATTAGAAATATTTAAGGCTGATCCTCTTCGACTAAAGAATAACAAATACACTTGCTGATTTGATAATCATAACACCTGCTCTTCGGAGACAGAAGACAAAGAAGAATCATTATAGCAATACCATATTCTTTCATCTTCCAAGTTCTTCACATAGGCATAATAGTGCTCGAGTTTTGTGAGGATCTTGAATGGATAATAGTGGCATATAGACTATAATCTTATGCATTGATGTTATACTCATCCTGAGCAGCGACTGTAGACATATAATCACCCAGACACAAGCTTTGTTTAAAGCTAATATTATGATCTATTTTAATCCAAGAACCATGGGAATTCATAGCAAATCTCGAGTTGGATGACCAGAATGTTGGGAGGATTGAGAATTGACATTTGTGTTTGAGTTGTCGTTAAGTTGTTGCAGTTTTCGCATTTATAAACTTCATTCCCATCATCCAGCATCTGTGATGCAAAATAACAAGAGAGAGCCTCTTCCAAGGACGTTACAGATTCTGTTAATTGGAGGCTGAGGTCCATAATATCTTCATTCTTGTTTAACTCACCTCTGCATCGCATGCACTTCAGTTGGATTTGCATTACCCCCGCCGAAGATGTGTTTAATAATACCTTCAACTTCATCATTTTTCAGGTAATTCCTTTTTTGTCTTCCCAATACAGACGTTGTTGCAGGACCGAATAAGATAAAATAGAAATTCAGGGGCATCTTCCTGCCTTCCTTTCACAAAATGTCTGGCAAAGAGATTCAAAGAGTTTGTGATTTCATGAGGAGCATCGGATGAAAGGGATGTGTCAGTGAGATACCTCACGATGCGTTTCTCCAGCAAACAGAAAGGGCAGTGTTGGATGGTGTCTTGCAGGAAGAAGAATGTGGATTGGTGCTGAGGCAATATTCTGCCAAGGGAGGTGTGTAAGTGAGACACTGAAGAAAACTGTTAAGATAGCGTGTATTGCATCGAGAATTCTGGTTAAAAATTTATCCTTCAAGAACCTTCCAAGGGACATGTCAAAGCTTCCATAGTACTTGATACGAGAGAGGTTCATCTCATAGACTGTCCCCTTCAAACCACAACGACCGGATAATGAAACCAAAATACTTGGTTAATTAGAATGGGAAGGCATTATTCCTGCCTTAGAGAATCGTTTTTCTTCATAATGAGTACCATATCGTCTGTGTTCAAATGTGGATTGAAACTGTGATGAATTAGAATCAACCTTAATATGAGTTATTCCTTCATTCTATAAATAAAATTTTTGATACATCTTCATAATGGAAATTGAGCCAGAATATGAAGGATTTGAGCATGGTCAAACAACTCCATAACATTCCTTTTCATTTAAAAAGGAGAAATATATCAATCACATCCAAACTGTTTGACTAAAGTGGTGAACCAAACTCAGCATATTAAACACTTTCCAAGTCCATTCTGGTGAGGGATATTATAGGTTGTGGTAATTAACAGTCATAAACAAAGTGTTGGTGCTGGAGCATAGTAGCTGCACGTTTAAGAAAACTCCAAAACCAAATTGTATCAACAAAAATTAGATTAGATTTGGCTAGGGCCATTAAAGTATGTCATCGATTACATGAGGAAGGCCTTAAACACCTTGGAATCTTGGATGTTGGCTTGCATGTGATTCCTCTTGTGGTTATGCTCAGGTTTTGAACTCCAATAATTCTCCAAAATCTAGTTATTTGGTTGAGTTTCGGGTTGGTATTTGAGTTAGATATTTATTTTCATTGGGAATGGCATTTCTTTTCACTATGCATTTAGTGGAGAGTTAGTACATGTGTGTTTCGAGATCTAGACATTGTGGATAATTTCTTTTCACCTTGTACACAGTGGCGAATTAGCATTTCTACGTTCTATTACCTTGAATTTGTTGAGAATTTTGAAGGTTTCATAGAATGGTGTGTTTGCATTTGAAATTGGTTTCGGGGTTTCTATGACATTGCTGTCTCCTCGGATTTGGGTTTGTGGAGAACTTAATTTGCATTTAGTGTGGAATTTGTGATTTTGTGTTTTATGATTATGGCTATTTGAAGAACGTTGAATGTGCCATAGAGTGGGTTGTTTGCAGTCACAAATGTTATCTAGACTTATGCGATACTGTTGTTTCTTTGGACCTAGGCTTATTGTGGGAATTCACCAAGGATATTGAGAGTCTAAATTGTATTGTAAAGGAAAATTTGTTCCTATTTCTTGGGAATATCGATTACGCATCACTCTTGCCTTAGACTATCTCCATATGTGAAATATACATCCACAGGGTTCTATGAAGACAGGAGTTGTTGATAGTAGATAACTGAACATCAATTTTATCAGTCACAAGTAAAGTTCATGTGCAATAGGAAATTCATAATACTAGATATACTATGATAATAGAGAAAATCCAGTTGATTGACCCAACAAAGGGGAAGAGGGTTATGCTTCTCCTGCTGCTGGCAACTGCTCTTATTTATTAAAGTGGCTCAGGATCTGCCTTTCCCGTTGCTGGTGGTTATAGGTCAACTTAAATTCGAGAAAGGTAAACACGAGGAACAACCGGGTATGCAACCCCTCGCTTTTTACTATGTGCGGGATCAACTTAACCAGGTCCTGATACCATCTATGCCTTCATTATGCCTGACGCATTCGGGGTAGACTTAACAAGTATGGGCTAGGCGTTAGCGTTTGGTTTTTGGCT
Organism: Larix kaempferi; assembly: GCA_027924585.1. Lineage (NCBI taxonomy): Eukaryota > Viridiplantae > Streptophyta > Pinopsida > Pinales > Pinaceae > Larix > Larix kaempferi. The sequence goes on from BSBM01000402.1 coordinate 8,917,399, forward strand.
AGTTGGGATTGTCTGTATTAAGATCAAGGTCGAGCAAGATCAGATTCGTTAAGATATGGCTCAATCGTGATCGACGAAATGGAAGCAATAAGAAGAATGTGGGTAGGCAAGCAACCAAGCAAGGTTGGTGAGAAGCAAGCTAGCAGCAAGCAAGCGAGCACCGATTGATGTTTCACACACCATGCATGGGGTTAGCGAGGGACAGATTGCTTGTTCCAAGATTGCTCGTGGGTAGGTGCGATAGGAGGTACAGTTAACACAGCATGGTTCGAGTTACACCGCTTATAATCCCACCAACTATTACGAGGTCAGGTTCACAACTGCCATGGAGTCAAAGCATAACCTATTGTATCGCCAGCATCATCGAGTACCGTACCGGCATAAACACAAGGCATCGAGTGATCCCTACCTGGTCGACTCTTGGATGTATTCCCGGCATCTAATAAACCTACCTGGATATAAGTGGATCATCACCACCTGACTTTGTCAACCTACCGGATTACTTTCTCTTGAACCTAAAGCAACCCACCCAGTCTTTGCTCTTCACCAAGTTTTTGTCTGAGCTTTGCTTTGGGAAGGAAGTACAAGCTGAACAGAGAACAGGAGAAAGAGTATACTGTTTTGGGTATGAATGAAGAGGGCGTTGATAATATGCTTTCAGAAACTTACTGAAGGGGTATAGTTCATAAAGAATAAAATCCATTTAAGTGCCCCGAAGATTCCCTTACCTTTCAGCGAACACGCTACTATTTAATTTCCCATCTCTTGCCATGCATTCTCTATCATCTTGACGCCTTCATAAAACGGTCCCCCGATCAATCAATGTGTATGCACCGGCTGAGGCACACGTGCTGCACAAAAGCATGCTACTATCCTCACGGAGTCACGAGCCTCCGTGACACAACACCTCACGGACTCTAGAGAGAAGGCAGAAATAGAGCCTATAGTGTATACATGTAATGGGTTCACCAGCTGAGTTATGTGCCAATAAAAGAAGCAAATTCAAGCATTGGAAGTTGACTGCAAATTGCTTCGGCACATGATTACAAGATTGAGTCGAGTTTACAATCAATGGCTTCAAATTTTATGATGTCAATGGGATTTGTAGGAGGAGAGCTCAAAGAGGAAGAGATAGTCCATCAACTTCTCAAAGATGTGAGATGTGGACAAACTTCAAGATGCCAATGGGATGGGAGTAGTACTAGGAGAGCTCAAATAGGAAGAGAGAACCCATTAACTTGACATGAATCTCATCATTCACATGGCGGATAGGAGGAAGCTCAAAGTGCTCAAAGTAAATGTGTGTTTCAACCACTAACCTTTAGCTAGAGAACCAAGCGATTGAAGCATGCAATCGACCAGAAAGACTGTCTACTATAGCACCATGAAACTAGTGTTAAGTTAATAGATTCAGAGACTATTCACTAGCACAGTTCGTCAACCAGAAATTTGTTCATGGTTTATAGTAGTTTGTTAGTCTACTAGTATTCTATCAAACAAACTAGTTTTTTTGACTGAATAACCAAGTATCCATTGACTGAGAATGCATGTGGCGATTCTTCTAAGGACATTTCACAATTATGAGCCCAAGGTGCAACATAAATTGTTGATATAACAAAGTGAGGGAAAGGGCTTCGCTCCTTTCACTCACGCGATCACCAATTCGACGGGTTCTTTGTTCCCACCGAGAACCACTTATTTAATATGAAATTCAACCATTAAATCCCTGAGCACATATGTCTTACCTCCCTAAAATGAGACAGGTTTCCCCAATCCCACTCAATAAATGAGCTCACAAATCTCATTCATCCACCCGGAGTCAAATCTCTAAATTTTGTATCCTTGATACCAAAATAAAAATAAAATTTGGTTGAAACCCCGCAGATAAGCCACCTCAAATTCAAACCCTAAAACAAACAAAAATGAAACAGAAAACTTAAATACAGATGAAATAAGTGAACGAACCTTGGCATTGGGTTGAAACCCTGCAAATAAGCCACATCAAATTCAAACCCTAAAACAAACAAAAATGAAACAAAAAAACTTAAATACAAATGAAACCATTATAAAAAGTTAAGTGAACGAACCTTGGCAGAGTGGAGAAGTCGAGGCTGGGTTGAGTTGCAGAGATCCCCAACAGCAATTTACAACATACATTCAATATCATGCTGAAATACGAACCATATGCCAACCGAAGAACCAAGTGTACAGCTGGCATGATTCAACCCTTTTTTTTTTCATCCATTCAACCCTTGCATATTAGATCTAATGAAGCTTCGTTTTGAAAAATGCCTCAATTTTTTTATCTATTTTCCCTCCCATTCTTTTTTCTAATTTACTCATTTTTTCGAGCTCATTCATTTTTCCCTCTTTTGTCTTCTTTTTTTTTTAATTTAATTTATGTCTCTTTATTATAATTGTTTTTATTTATATTCTTAGTTTTTAAAATTTGTTAATACCAATATTAATATATTACATATATTAACTATATAATTATATAATAACTATATGACATATTAATATATTAACTAGATTATATTAATATGTATATAGTATATTAATATTTTAACTAATATATATTTTCTAGTAAAACAAAATATTAACTAATATATATTAATAACTATATTAAATATACATTAGAATATAATAATAATAATAATCTATTTTAAATGTTATTGCTAAGCTAGACACCAAGATGGTGTATGGGACCACCTTGTTTGTGGGAAAAGGGACCCTCTCTACACATAAATATGACATTTGGAAGGGGGTAAATAATAAAAAAGAGTATAGGATAAGGCTTTTTTATTTAGAATTTATTTTCTCCTTGATGTTTTAATGAAACTTTTGGAGACATAGGGAAGAAGGATATGTGGCTATGGCATAAATGGGGGGATTCTTTAAAAGGAATGTTTATAACATGTAGAATGGGTGAAATGGATAGATGGTTAGTTAAAAGGGACCCCTTTTAATTAAGGCCAGGGAAGATATTGTTGTATATTTCTAAAATTATAATCATAAAAACGGAGTAGAAAAGATTTAAAATCTTACTTTTTGGGGATTACAATTTTAATAGGGGTAAATCATAAAGATGAGAGTTTTAATATAAAAAGGAGGGTTTTTATTCTTTTTAAATGGGAGATATAGGCCTTTTTTCCCCACAGGAACACCAAGGTGGTATTTTTAACATTCTAGACATAGGCGTGATGAGTTGGCATCCATAGACAAGATTGAAAAATTAGCCGAGAGGCACAAAATAGGTGGATTTTAACTGATGAGATGCAAAAGAATGACCTTACTTATCGAAACTTAAACCGAATGCCAAAAGGGTCAAACATCAACGATTTTGGTCAAATGAAATATGAGCATGATAAATGAGATAAGTTGAACACAATGGTATAAAATTCAAGACATGATGATGCTTTTAACGACAAACGACCAATATCTGAGACACGGCACTAACTAGACTATCAAAATAACACATTGAATCCATGAGGGGGTCTTCAATTTACTAAATTTTAACACCGGTGTTAAAATTTAGTAAATTGTAGAAATTCATTGTCAAAATTGTAATTTTCCATTGTTGGAGTGACAACTAAAAATGACCAATTCATATTCTTAATGTTATTGTTATGTAGTCAGTTTTAGTTTATGACCAAATTGGTCATTTATCTTGGTTGTTTTTAGTTGCCTCACTCAACTTTGGTCATTTATCCCTTGAAAAAATTGTGGTGACCAAAATTTTTGGTCAACTGGTCATTTATCTCTCATTTTGTACTAGTGAATCATGGGTTTATGCATATTATGCTTCTTAGTTTGATTAATGATATGACAAACTAGAAGAGTCCTATGGTCAAATAAAATATGCACGAGTAAAAGAAGTCCTCCCTGAAACCTTGAACAATAACGCTTGTGTATAAAATGATCATGACCATACATGTTTAAGACTATTTAGAATCATAATATTTCGATAGTATTGAGATTATACTAATGAATATATGATTATGTATGAGATCTTGAGGATGACACAATGATGACACTAGTGCACACTTAATCATGCATAGTGGTCCAGAATGATTCAAGGACAAATAATCAAGGAAGTAAATATCAAGAGGGAGCACACTCCAGTAGTTCCTGTAAGGAAGAAAAGATTGAGAGGGAGTCCACCCAACAACTAAACAAAGATAAGTATTTGAATTATTATTTCTTGTATATATGATTACTTAAATGATGTTGTTCAATCATGTGCATACTTATGTTCCTATATTTAGGATGTATATTATGCATTTTAGAAAAAGTTGCATTAATGAACAAGATACTACTAATATAGTAATGGGTAAGTGGCATATGGTATTGTACAACATTCCATTGCTACTTATCTAGAATGAAACCTCTTTGCTAACATGTTGGGAGTTGTGCACACTCTTAACAATGTTCTGATAGAGATGGAAGGCATCTAGAAAGTTACGGGACATGGATAACTGTTGTATTGAAGCATTGGATAAAATAATTGCATGACTGTATGACATATATTATTATGTGTAAGATTTTGTTCTGAAAACTATGAGAAGTTTCTAATCATGCAATTGAATTTGACTTGTAGGAAAGATCGTGCATAATCACCTACAAAAGAAGGACAACGGCATTTATTCCAGCAACGAAGTTCAAGAAAAATACCTAATGAAGATATTGAAGAATCTGAAGTTCCCAGGATCAGGGATGCAGTAATGGAAGGATGCCATGATCGAGGAATACAGTCGATCATGAAGAATGATGTTTGGGATGTGGTCCTAAGACCAGAAGGGAAGTCTGTTGTGACCTCCAAGTGGATCTACAAGATCAAGCATGCTGCAGATGGCAGCATAGAGAAATACAAGGCAAGTTTTGTGGCTCATGGCTTCTCCTAGAAAGAAGGGATAGATTATGAAGAGACTTTTGCATCTGTAGTCAAATACACTTCCATCAGAACAATACTTGCTCTAGTTGCAGTGATGAAGTGGAATATACACCAAATGGATGTCAAGGCAGCTTTCTTGAATGGTGTAGTCGAAGAGGAAGTGTATGTGGAGCAGCCACACGGATTTGAGACACATGACAGGGAGTCACATGTGTGCAAGTTGAAGAAAGCCTTGTAAGGTTTGAAACAAGCACCCAGGACATGGTACGGCAGGATAGACAGCTTCCTAACCAATTTGGACTTTACCTAGAGTAAAGCGGATTCCAACCTTTACTACAAGGTTGAGGAAGGCAATCCAATGATACTCCTACTGTATGTGGATGACCTGTTTGTGACAGGTGAGGATGGATTGATTGTCGACACATAGAGGAAGCTTGCTGTCGAGTTCGAGATGAAGGACTTAGGTATGATGCACTATTTTCTGGGCATGGAGGTGTGGCAGAGTGCGGATGTAATCTTCCTTGGACAAGGGAAGTATGCAGTAGAGATCCTAAAGTCGTTCGGGATGATGGAATGCAAGGCCATGGCCACACCTATGGCATCAAACCTGAAGCTATTGAGTGATGCTTCATCAGAGTCGGTTGATGTCACGGTGTATCGTCAAATGATTGGGTCCTTGATGTACATGACGAACACGAGACCAGATATTTGCTTTGCGGTGAACACCTTGAGCCAGTTTCTGACAGATCCTAGACATGTTCACCTGATTGTTGTAAAGCATATTCTGAGGTACCTGAAGGGTACGATTGATTATGGGCTCAAGTATGATGTGAATCAAAAGTTTAACCTAGAGGGTTATGTTGATTCAGATTGAGCAGGCAGTGCTGTAGATAGGAAGAGCACTTCGGGGTGTTGCTTCAGTATGGGATCAGGTGTGATTTCTTGGTTTAGCAGGAAGCAATCCTGCGTAGCATTGAGTACAACCGAAGCAGAGTATGTCGCTGCTACTGTCTGATTTATTTGATCTCCAGTTGGATGCTACCTATATCTATTGTGACAACCAGAGTTATGTGAAGTTGTCAGAGAACCCGGTGTTCCATGACAAGTCGAAGCACATCGAGATCAAATATCACCATATCATGGATATGGTGCAGAGAGGAGCAGTGAAGCTCCAGTGTGTTGCGATAGATGAGCAGATTGCAGATGTGTTGACTAAACCACTAGCCAGAGTGAAATTCGAGTACTTCACAGAGAGGCTTGGTGTTCTTCAGATAGAAGATACTTCGAGGAAGAAGTGATGGGACACATTTGCAGGAGCCATTCCAAGAATGGTGATAGGAGGATCCTTCCCATGACTGTGGATGTAAGCGTTGTGTGATGAGCATCAGGACGATGTTGTGACGATGATCAGGATGATCATGCGATGATGATATGCATTAGGACGATGCGGTGACGATGATCAGGATGATCATGCGATGATGATATGCATCAAGACGATGCTGTGACGATGATCATGCGATGATGTGCATCGGGATGATGTACTGTATGATGATGATCAGTATGATCATGAGCATCAAGAGGATGCTCTGTACGAGGATGATCAGGTGGATCATGAGTATCAGGATGATACTCTGTGGACGTGGACAGGTTGTGCGATAAGCATGTAATCTTTCCTTGGGAGATTTGTAGATACTCTTGCGAGGTTTTGCCTATGGCATATAATAGCTCCCTGGGAGATCTGGAAAATGCTCTTTCGAGGTTTTGCTTGGGAGGACATATAATATTTCCCTGGGAGATCTTGTCGGTCGTGCTTAGGCACTTAAAGGATCCCGGGATACTCTTTCGAGGTTTTGTCCTGTGGCATATAATGTTTCCTTGGGAGATCCGATAGGTTGAGCAGTACGCTCGTAATCAGTCCTGGGATGCTCTTTCGAGGGTTTGCCAGACCACATGTAATCAGTCCTGGAGATCTTGTCGGTCGTGCTTAAGGCATATAAATGATCCTGGGATGCTCTTTAGAGTTCTTGCCGATCGTGCTATGCACATAAACGTTCCTGGGACACTCTTTTAAGGTTTTGTGGTGGTCACATGTAATAGCTCCCTGGGAGATCTTGTCGGTCGTGCTTAGGCACATAAACGATATTCCTGGGATACTCTTTTGAGGTTTTGTTGACGCACGTAATTAGTCCCGAGGATTCCACAGGATAGCCAACTCGCAGAGATGATGAAGACCTACAGGAGGCTAGGCCTACATCCAACATGAAAAAGAGTTGGCTCTGTAGAACTTCCTACGACGAGAATAATTGACAGATAGCCCAGTGATCGAGATGACGAGTACAGCAGCAGTGACGATGATGCTTCGTGATCCGGTGACGATGATCCAGCTCCAGTATTGAAGACTTGTGCCTATATGTATTGATGACTTGTGTCAAGAGAATACCTTCCTAGTTAAGAGGGAGTGTTGATGTATTTGTAACTTCGAAATATATTCACTTGTATATTGTATGTATTACATTTGCACTTTATCCCCGACGGAGATGTCTTATTCCTCCGATCGGAAGTGTCGTCATTTGTATTCTATTGTTGTACCTCCGACAGAAATGTTTTTCCTCCGGGTCGGAGAAGTCATTATTGTACTTGAGTCATGTAAAGTCATTGAGGTCCATCCTCCCATGTATGCCAGGGCATTAGACCCTAGAGTAGTGTCGCAAGTTATATTGTAAGTGTTGTAACGTATACTTGAAGGGTTATTAAACCACCCTAGTGGAGTCGGCCCAGTCAGCATTATGTTAAGTGGTTAAGTTGGGGCTGACCTAGTTGAGTAAAGGTCAAGTGAAAGTAAAGTATAAATAGAGAGTGTGACGATCTCATTTATTCATTTACACACTCATTCACTTCGCATTAGTGAGAGAGAGGAGGAATGCACACAAGTGGAGGAGGAGCAGCTGCTATGAGAATATCTCTTGTTGTGGGGTTTGATCTTTGTGATCTTTGTGATCTTTGTATTGATGCCCATTCTATCTCTGAGGAAGTTGCGGGGTTTTTCACCTTCTTGGTTTTCCCCGGTGAAATGCTTTGTGTCTCTTGTATCTTGTGCTTGATATGTTGTACATGTTGTTCTCTCAGTTAAGATCCTAGATCAGATTGAATTAAATGCAGAAAAACTAACATGATGCAGGTGCATTAAGCAAGCGTGGTAATGTGATGGTGTGGTCACATGACACGTGGAAATTGTGAGCTATCAAAGGGTCAAGAACACGCAAGGATTTGGTTCCAAATATTTAGGAATAGACTAGATAACTTCCAAGTTTCAGTTAAGACGTTTCTTGTTGGAGAAATTTAGGAAATAGTCTAAAATTAGGTTATTGATTCCCTCATTCGAGGAAGAGAGGGAATGCCCTCTATTTTATTATGTGCATTGAATTTTCATTGTAGCGGTTAGACAGTGTGTGTGGGCGAACGCAAGAAGTTTCTATTTTGTGCAAGCAAAACCATATGTTCAGAGTGTTTTTTTTCCTCAGCTATCTCAAATCTGTGTGAATGGGATACAATTTTTCTGTGTGAATGAAGTTGCTTGAACATCCTAGGAGTTTGATTTAGCACATAAAATAATGAAACACCTGAAATTTGCTTGGTTCAGCGACACATAAATTCGTGAGTCATTCTTTTGTTGAAGGGTTTTAAATGAAATTGCAGAGTATTGTTTTTGTCTGAAAGTGTGATTTTAAGTTTTGACAAGTGTGTGGAATCCAACTCAAGTGGAGAATAGGGACCGTTCTAGTAATGTTTTCTTGTTTAAACTAAATCTCACATAAACTCAATATAGTTCATTTTTGTTGATGAATGATTACCTTCAAGAACAAACAAACCAGCACTATGTCTAATTAGATTCAGGTTGTATCAATCTTTACTCAACGACCTAAGGGAGATATTAAATACATTTTGTGGAATTATAAGCAGGGGAGTCAAAACAGAGTATTTCACATTCTTTCGCTACCAGATTTACATATTTATGTGTTTTGTGAACCTAGAAACAAGGATATTGGAGGACTTGGTGAGAAAGTCTGTGCATATTTCTCCTCAAGTTTGCACCAAGTTGTTTGTGTCGTTGCTTACTTGTTTCTATTGGGATACAACATGTAGTATATGCCTTACTTGGAGTAGTACCCAATTGTTCTCATCTTCTTCATGATGCTTAGGTATAGCTACTTTTGTTATACATCTTCAAAAATCTACAATTATTATTTATTCCTTATACATACCATGGCTGAAAGGATGAGGAATAACAAGCAAATTAATTTTGGCTACTACAATTTAAATCATGTTGGTCATGTGTGGGTATCACAAGTTACATCAATGTAGACTAGTGATTTTTGGCTCCTTTTTACTATTCATTGTGGAATAGCATTTCTCCTTACTTTGCTCTAATGATTGGAGGAACATTAAATGATTCAAAAAGAGCACCCTTGGATTGCAAAAATCTACCTAGAAACTATTCTTGTCATGTTTACCTTGAAATGAAAGTGAGGTTTCAATTTTAAAAGTATTTGAGTTGCGTACTTCCTTCTCAAAAAGCTTGGCTTCTTCAATGTTGTGCTTTGTACAAGTAGTGCATTCTTTAAGTCTTGTCCTCTTGATCTTTTTGTCATTTTATTCTTAACCTACATTTTCAATACAAAGGAAGAAACTCTTCATGAATTTTCTAGCACTTCATACCTATCCTGATTGATATTGGAATCGCTCCACAAATTCTTGAATTCAGTATTGCTCATCTTCCCTTGCTCTTCAACGCAACTTGACAAGCGGACATTGATGCTTGCCATTGATTTGGAGATACATCACTCTTCTTTGCATCCAAGCTACTTCTAACATTTATTTACATGATGTTTCTTTAACCTAATAATAAGAGCATGAATATATACTAAATTAAAAATAAAATAAAAAATCAAAATATTATAATAAAAAAAGCCAATGTAGTAAAAAAGAAAATGTTTTTGCTCTATTCATCCTCAACTCTCATGCTCCTCTCCCCTATGTCCATGTATGCAAAATTCTATCCTCGTTTGTACGAATCCTTTTAGAGATTCATCTGTTGCCAGAGGTTCGAACCCATCCCTTCACAGTATGTTATGGAGGTGAGGATGTTAAAACTTAAAAAAATGTGAGTGCAAAAGTGCTGCAACGGCTGAGAAGAACAATGGCGCCGCCCGGACTTGAACCGGAAATCTTCAACGGCTGAGAAGAACAATGGCGCCGCCCGGGCTTGAACCGGAAATCTTCAGTGTGTTAGACTGACGTGATAACCAACTACACCACGGCACCACCTCTGTAATCAATGCCAAACGACATTTGATATCGTATTTGTAAAGATCCACTCATCCATATTGAATAGGATTTTGTAAAATGAAATAATGAAGGAAGGTCTTCAGCTCGAGTCCGGTGCCGCCGCCATTTTTGCTATGCTACCTGCCATTAATCAGCTTTAAAGGATAAAATATAGCTTTCGCAGGGTCTCGATTCACCAAACTTAAGTTTGTTGGAATCCTGTAGTAGACAGAGGGATGATTTTGTTGAAAAACTGTCGAAGTTTGACTCTTCAGTTTTATGTCAAAACATTGTTATTATAAAAGTTCAAAACATTGTGATGGATTATGTCAAAATTGGACAGTGTTATAGTATTTTACTTTTTCTCTTTTAAATAGTGGGACTGGGAAATAAGCATGGATCAGGATATAAGCAATTTTTTATATGTTTTCTTTTAAATAGTGGGATTGGGAAATAAGCATGGATCAGGATATAATATATGTTTTTTTAATATATATATAAATCACATATATTAAAAACTCATAATTTAATTTAGGAGTTTCGGAGAGATTCTTGATGAGATCTTAATGAAGGGAGTATTTACTTTTATAATCTTATTATGACATGCCAAATACATGGTTTCAAAGATTTAAATCTAGGTGAAAAAGATTTTAATTGGCTGGGTTCAAAGATATAAACCTAGGTGAAAAAGATTTTAACTCTCTCTTGATACCACTTAATTCATCTTTATAATATCACCATTACTTTTGTAGTATTAAAAATAACCTGAAATGTATTATGAAGAACCCATTACAAGAACTAGTTGGTTAATTATTTTTTGTTTTGGATTTTTTCAGGATATCCGGCAATGAATCTTTGCTGAAATGGTGATTTTGTATGGTGATTTTGCTGAAATTGTGATTTTGTATATTTTGTATTGTTTGAATTGTATATTTGATTGCAAAAATAGATTCAACGCTTTCAAAAACCCTTTGATACCCAAATTTTGCAATTCCAACCACTTATATTTGCAATTTCAACAATCTTAATCAAATTTAAACCACAAAAATAAAAAAAAATAATAAAACAAAAACAACACTAACTAACTAATTGTTGCATTTTTTATTCCAGTCTCTGACGATGGAGTTTTATAGGACTCCAAAAGTGGCAATGAAAAACTTTCGGTAATCGGGTTGCCTTATGTGAGCGCTTGGTCGCCTCAATATTTGTTGCTGTCATAGTCTTTTATCCATTCATTTCTCTTACTCGGTACTTGGACTTCATCCAATGTGATGTGTGTCCATGGGATTGTTTTATTATTTTGCATCTAATTCTAGTTTACCTAGTGGGGTCTCATTGTTTCAATTCCTTTGATTGCAGGTAACCTACATCCAACTATTTTGCACAGTGAATATAAGCTCAGCCGAGACTTTAAACCAATGGGTACCATGTGAGCAAAGGCTTGGCCCTATTGTTTAATTGTTGCAGCAGCAAGAGAAATTGGAAACTGCATGCACTATAATTTTCATTTCCAAGATACTAATAATAAAAATAAAACTTCTAGCTCCTTTGTGTGCATGGATGACTCTGTTTGTGCTGCCAGTTTGAGCTATATGTGTGTGTTGTAGGCAGGGTTAACTTTGTCCAATCGACCCTGCACCATGTAGTTGCTCCAAATAAAGAGGAAGGAAACCCAAGCGAAAAGAAGAGTTTGATCAGGACATTGGCTTCCCATCTTTTTTATTAGATTGTACAACATAAATCAGAATAAAGATACCAAAGTAATGTCAGTGGATGACTCTTCTTTTATCAGGTCCAAGGGGTAACTAAGGAGGTTCTAATATGCAGAAGGGAGCATAGAACCAATCCTGTCAATGTAGAATTCAAGAGGCCTATGTTTGAGCTCATGTCAGGTAATAACCAAAATGAATGGGAAATCAAGAAGTGATTAAGAGATTAATGATGGAAAAGCATAGGTGAGGACTAACTGAAACTTCTATAAAGCATTATGTATGATTTTTTCCTCATCCAAAATGAAAGGGAAATCAAGAACTGATCAAGAAATTAATGATGGAAAAGCATAGGTGTGGACTAACTGAAACTTCCTTGGAACATGTTGTATGATTTTTTTCTCATCCGAAGATTGAAAACCAAAGGAATAAAAGGACAAAACCAGAAAGAATCTTTTCTAGTGAAAAAGTCAGGGTATAGGAAAGGAAAGGGCAGGAAGGAATCTATTCTCTAATGAAGACGAGGAATTTGTTGTCAAACAGGCCGGTGCAAGAAAACTCCAAGAAATACAGGCTCAGGATTCCACTTTAAATTATATATACACTTTAAATTCAAAAGCAATGATGGAAGAGGAGTTTAGTAGCCTGGTACCTTAGGAGACGAAGACAAAAAAAAATGTACGGCCCTTATCAAAAGGAAATGTAGTTCAATCTATGAAAACATAACAAGTGGGAAAAAATATCAGAGACAGCATATTTCAGATTGTTGTATTGACCGCGTTCTTAAGATTTAAAAAAAAAAAAATTGTGCCACGGGTGTGTGCTCTAATGCCAAGCAGCCAGTGATTGAAAACCAAAGGAATAAAAGGACAAAACCAGAAAGAATCTTTTCTAGTGAAAAAGTCAGGGTATAGGAAAGGAAAGGGCAGGAAGGAATCTATTCTCTAATGAAGACGAGGAATTTGTTGTCAAACAGGCCGGTGCAAGAAAACTCCAAGAAATACAGGCTCAGGATTCCATTTGTCAAATGGTTCTGTGAAATTATATATACACTTTAAATTCAAAAGCAATGATGGAAGAGGAGTTTAGTAGCCTGGTACCTTAGGAGACGAAGACAAAAAAATAATGTACGGCCCTTATCAAAAGGAAATGTAGCTCAATCTATGAAAACATAACAAGTGGGAAAAAATATCAGAGACAGCATATTTCAGATTGTTGTATTGACCGCGTTCTTAAGATTTAAAAAAAAAAAAATTGTGCCACGGGTGTGTGCTCTGATGCCAAGCAGCCAGCCAGTGATTGGGGTTCAAAACCTCCAGGCCAATAAGACCAGTTGCAATTTCTAAGTTTTAGGTGATTTTGATAACATAGAAATGTCATTCATAGCGTGATAGCTCCACAGAATGACCATTGTAAATTACTATAAACAGCATTTCCAAAACATGAAACTTGGAACATCCCACAGCAAGTAATGACCTCACGATAAATGAATTTCTGCATATTCCATAAAGGCTTTCTCAACTCCACACTTGGTGGCAACTTGCAATGATGTCATGGAAAAAAGCAGAAAAGTGAAGAGATGCCAATTTAAAAATGAAACTTGATGAAAGATTTCAAATCTTTCAGCTCTATCAGTAAAAAGAAGCCAACAGAAAACAGAAAATGCTTTTATTTGTAGCAGAAAGTTTGAAAGTACCAATGCATTCAAACAAAATGAATCCTCCGCTCCTCGAACCCATCCTGCACAGTATGTTTTTTTTTTCACCAAAGACGATCAGGGAGCCCACCCGAAGGGGCCTCACCCTGCGGCACCAATTACCCCGAGGAATCAGCTACCCTGGCATAATCCTGCACAATATATTATGCAAACGACACCAACAAATTGAGCAATGCACCATCAAATTTTCTCATGGAAGTCAAGACTTGTGTCTGCATTTGATTGCTAAACCTAGAACATTGCAAGAATGTTCAAAGCTTTCGTTAACCTTGAGCGACCACAACTTAGCAACTTGTCCTTCTGTAAGATATATTGAATTAGCATAAAAAAACATAGATAGAACGAAAAAGTTAAAACAATCAGCGATTTCAGGTATTGGATGGAAAGAAGCGCCTGGAGATGGAAGAGAAACTAATTCTTCTGAATGTGCACAGTAACTGGAACATATGTTTATCCCCATAAGCAGGGAATGCAAATAAATTTGCTAGAGTAGAAGCCCACACGTTTAACACCTACTACGTCCATGTGATCTCTTTTGCCGAAAAAGACATTCAAGATTTAGGAATTTGGAAAATGAGAAACATATGATGGAAAGTTATGGAAGGGCATTGCAGTTATATCATCTATTTTGAATAGAAAGAGATAGCAGGAAGGTGAATAGAAAGAGATAGCAGGAAGGTCTAAGGGTAGGGGTCAGTGGTGAGGTTTTGTGGCTGATCCAATAAAGATCCAGTATCAATCTTATAGAGTAAAATAGCTTTACAAATCCTTGTGCTCTCCATAGTACAAATCCCTGTGCTATCCATAGTGACATGCCAGTTAAAAGAGTTAAAAGTGGTAGGGTTTTATGGCTGATCCAATAAAGATCCAGTACCAATCTTATAGAGTAAAATAGCTTTACAAATCCTTGTGCTCTCCATAGTGAAATGCCGGTTAAACTTACAACTGAACAGATCGTTTTTCCCTCCTATTGTCAGATAAAGCAGCCCTAAGCTGTAATGGCACAGTGATCGTTTTCCCTCTTATTTCTCTGTTTCTTAAGATGACGTTGAAAACAGCGGATATTGTATCTTTCTCTCATATGAATAAAATGCCAGAGAAGCAAGAGTGCTACAGCGGATATTCTATCTCTCTCATATGAATAAAATGCCAGACAAGCAAAAGTGCTACAGCGGATATTGTATCTTTCTCTCATGTGAATAAAATGCCAGAGAACAAAAGTGCTACGAATAGCAGCAAAAGAAAAATGGCGCCGCCCAGACTTGAACCGGAGACCTATGCCAGAGAAGCAAAAGTGCTACGAATAGCAGCAAAACAAAAATGGCGCCGCCCGGACTCGAACCGGAGACCTCTGCCAGAGAAGGAAAAGTGCTACAAATAGCAGCAAAACAAAAATGGCGCCGCCCGGACTCGAACCGGAGACCTATGCCAGAGAAGCAAAAGTGCTACAAATAGAAGCAAAACAAAAATGGCGCCGCCCGGACTTGAACCGGAGACCTTCAGTGTGTTAGACTGACGTGATAACCAACTACACCACGGCACCAGATGTTGCATCTGTAAGTAAAATAGATTTTCAAAGGATACTGATTCACAGTATGAACCAATTCCACTGATTGACAGTATGAATCAATTCTAAATTTCTAATGGAGAAAAGATTGCTTGGGCTGGAATTCGATATTACCAAGCTTGATTTTGTTGGAGTCCTGCAGTTGACAGTGCGATGACTAAGTCGTTTGAAGTAATTTTGTGGAAGTCACCGGCGATTAGCGATTTCAGTAACTTACGATTTGAGACAGACTGCGACACGTTCTTCCGGTTGAGACGGAAATGATCGGGATTCAGGACAGAGCGCAAAAACATCTTCCGGTTGAGATGGAAATGATCGGGATTTGAGACAGAGTGCATCTATGAATCTGCTCAGTTACCATTGTGTGCGAGGGAAACACAAAAAAGCTTGTAATATACCCAACAAATTAACATAGAACATAACATTTCAGAGATAACAAAAAATATACAATGTTGAAAGTAGAGCACTGTATTGAAAATCAATTTTTTTTCATAGAAAAATTCAACTTACTATTAATATACGAAATAGTAAAATATGTTCAACCGTCAGTCCAACACAAATTATACAATATGATTAATCAAACTCCGGAACAAACAGGTTTTAATAGCAGAATGTGTCATCAAGCAAAGACTGAAAACTTCCATAAGAAGTACTACATGTCCCCAAAAAAACATATATCCAAACAGAATAGGTCCAATAGTCTATACCGTGACCATAAGTCACAGCAGCAGAGATGTATAGTTCCATAAAAAAGACCCAAAGATAACGAAACACGGATGTCAACCATCGAAAACATCTCCAGCCGGAAAAAGCTACCCCAGGGGAGTGTATTGCTGAGGATGCACCAGATCAGCAGCTACCAAAAATGCATCCCCAGATGCTGTAGTATATGCCGCATATATAATAAGAGTATAAATAAAGTCCAACAAGAAGTTGAACACAGGATATATTAAGCATCTGCATACATACACTAAGAGTCAAAATAAAAAATATATACCGCATACATCCAGCAAAAAACATATATGTACGAACAAAAAAGGTAACAATCATCATGTCCAATGAAGCTGTTGTGACCCATGAGAAAAAAGTATATCATCCCGCTATTCCTGCCACATGATGACCCCCGCCTGAGAGTGGAGAGCCCGTTTAGAAAGCATATCCGCCTCCAGATTCACCTCCCTATAGATATGTTCAAAATGGATGTGCTCAAATTCAAGAATGAGCTTCCTCGCCGCTTCCAGCCAATGAGAGAGTATAAGAACATTGAGTGGAGAGGTGCCCCGAGCCCAAGAGATAATAGCTGAAGAGTCACCAAAAGTAACAAGAGAAGTGATCTCTCTCCGACGGGCCCAATACAATAATAGCCAAAGGGCACATATCTCACCCACCCGAGCCATTCCGGCATACAGCAGCCCCGTCAAAGTATCCACAAGGGAATACCAGGATTGGAGGAGTCAATTTGTGTTAATGAATCAATTTGTGTTAATGAATCAAACAATGAAAATAAATCTTCGCCAATTTTACTAATTCTTAAATTTTCAACTATAAATTGTTTGGTAATAATTTTGTAAAAATATTTAAATTTCTAAGGTTTCAACCATAAATTGTTTGGTAATAATTTTGTAAAAATATCTAAATTTCTAAGGGTTTTATATAGCTTTGGACAATTTTGGCATGTTCACAGTAAAATATTTTTATGTTGTAGAATTTGATTAACCCATTTTTGGAAAAAATGAAAATTGGTGATTCTTTTTGGAAAAAATGAAAATTGGTGATTTTTTTTGGAAAAAAAAATGAAAATTAGCCATGGGCTAAATTTATCCTCTAAAATTTTTCTTGATAAAAAATGTTTTAGAAGTTCGACCTAGAAAACTATTGTGGAGTTGACAAGGTTCAAGATCGTTTTTTAGATAGTGGCATTCCCAAATGCCAACCTAGATCAATCATTACCCCTTGGGAAGTGATGGTCACTAGTGCATCAAGTTCTTACATTAGATGGTAAAATTTTGTTGAACCTGGTCCCTAGTAAAGTAGTATTTATGCATTGGTAACCTGATATAGTTGTATGTTCTATTGGAGGGTGCTCTTCATCTTATTCTCCATGACCTCACTTATTGTGACCTATTGAATGCAATTGGGGCTAACTTCTACAGGGGCAAAGTGATTTACCATCTTCAAGGTGTCCATCAAAGGTGAAAACTTTTGTGAAACAAGGCCACATTAAATACGAGGTGTAAGTCGAGAAAATGTGGAAGATTCAATTTAAAAATATTTATGGCCCACAACCTTAGGAATGGTGTAAATCTCATATTAGAGAAGTATGAACTTCTTGTAGGTTCTATGACTTTCCCTTTCTACAAGTGCAAACATACCTGGTCACCAACATAAAACTTGTCTAGAACACAATGCTAATGTGCCTCTGTCAAAAAACTTGCCATTTTCTCCACGCTTGGTCACCTAGCTTAGGGGCTAAGCAATATGAGAGACCACCAACATGAACCTATGGTAAAGGATGGTGAGGCTCAAGAAGCTACAAATATCTTTTAATGTCATGAGGGTTGGCTAGTCATAGATGACTTGGATCATGGTTGGATCCACATGCACACCGTGCTCATTCAAAACATAACCTAGATATTAAATTATTTGCATGCCCAATGAGCATTTTTCTAGGTTGTCATATAAGTTGTGTTATAGCAAGGTGCTAATTACTTTTGTGCTTCATATGGTCTTACCAGGTTCTTCTAAAGAAAACTATTTTGTCTAAGTATACAACAACAAAAGAATTAGTGAATGGTTGTAAAATGTCATCCATCATCTTCATGAATGTTAGTGGTGCCTTAGTCAAGCTAAAAAGCACTACTAACCACTCAAATAGACCTTCCCTAGTCTTGTAGTTTGTCTTCCACACATTAGTTAACTTGAAGGGCACCTAGTGATAGCCAAACTTAAGATAAATCTTGCTAAAAAACTTGGTTCCTTTGAGATGATTAAGAAGATCATCAATCCAAGGGATGGGGTAATAGTTCTTAGTTGTTATTTTTTTTCAAGGCTTTGTAGTCAATACAAAGTATCCATGTTAAATCCTTCTTCTAAACTAGCATAATAGGGATTTGGTGGGGTGAGGAGATTGGTCAAATGTGGCCTTCCTATATATACACTTGAATCTAGCATATGATCTCCTCTTTGTCTAGAAGAAGGCCTATTTATTAATGACCATTGGTACTTTACAATTGCATGCTTTACTCTATAATTTAATAAACTTTTACAATTGAGGTAAATATGTCTCTATGTTCTTCCATTGACTAATGTGCTTGCCTTTGTTGCATAGAACGACCCCTCACAATGACTTGGTGATCACAGTGATATTCTCTACTTATTTAGATCAAACCATGAAAATAATAAACCTCCCAATTTGAGAGATCACAAAAACTACAAACCTAATTATTTACCTTATTTTCAACCTAGACTGGTCACAAAAGTACTATTTTTATGCCTCAAATACAATTTGAAATTCCTTACAAAAGATTTATTTGACAATTATTTTCAACCTAAAGTTTTACCCATATATTCAATATGATTCGAAAATACAATCGATCCACACACACACCATGCTCATCCATGATGTTCCCTAAATATTAAATTGTTTGCATGTCGAATTAACACGTTTCTAGGTTGTCATATTAGATGTGTTATCACAAGGTACTTAATACTTTCTCAATGTGCTTCAAATTCTCTTCCCAATTTCTTCTAAAGATGAGGATGTTGTTTAAGTATACAACCACGGAAGAATTGATGAGTGGTTTCACAATATCATCCATCATCCTCATGAGCATCATTGATGCATTAGTAAAGTTGAAAGGCACAACCAATCACGTGAAGATACCTTCCTTATACTTGTAGGTTGTCTTCCACACATCACTTGGATATCCTCTTTCTGCATATGAGATCCTATATATACGTGTCCAATGGCAAGAGGGGAATCCGAAGACAAATCAATTGCATGCTTTACTTGATAATGCAAGGGTACTTCTGCAGGTGAGGTAAATATGTCTTTGTGTTCTTCCACCAACTAATCTATTTGTCTCTGTTGAATAGATGGACCCCTTGCAAAAGCCTTGGTGGTTGTGTTGATTTTCTCTACTTCTTTAGATTGAACCATGAAGAAAACAAGTGTCCAAGCTTGAGACATCACTACAACCATAAGCCTTATTTTTCCGCTTATTTTCAACCTAGATTGGTCACAAAAGTACTATTTTTATGCTTAAAATATAGTTTGAAATTCCCCCAAAAAAATTATTTGACAATTATTTTCACCTATTTTGAAACCTATCTTTTGACCCATATATTCAATGTCTAGGTTGAAAAATATAGTCAATAATTGCGCCAAAAGCTTTTAAGTCAAAATGTTGGTTGAATAAACCATCAAAATAATCATTGAGATTGTTCATTACAACATTGTTTTAGGTCAAATGGACATTACAAATATGGTTGAAAAATGATTTGGTAGTCAATATTTATTACGCAGTTGTCAATAATGAAGATACAATTTTGTTAGGAGTTTTGAAACTTTTATTTAAAAAGATTAAAAAAATTAGTTCCCAATCTTGAGCTTAGGTAAGATCTTGGTCATAATCATAGGTTAGATCCTAATCCTAAACTCAATTCCTAGTCCTAAGCTTTGTTTAAGCAAGTAAGGTCCTAATCATCGATCTGACCCTTATCATAAGCTTAGGTCCTGGTATTGAGTTTGGGCCTTGGTCCTTCGCTCAAGTCCCAGTTCTAAGCTCGGGCCATTGTCTTGATCTTAGGGTATACTCATAATATCAATTCTTGGTGTATAACTAACGAATAAACATATTTCACCAACAAAAATAAATCATTAATCACTTGCATAGACATGACAAAATCATTATTGTAAAATGAAAAAAATACATTAAACATTAAGTGAAATATAAACAAAACATCTCTTGTCATACATAACATCGTAAAGTGTCGTACATAATATGCAAGCCATTGATCAAGTATATGCTCAACAAAAAATATATACAAGTTTGAAGAATTTTTGGTAACATCTCAATATTACCAATAAGAGAACATGTTATACATGACAACATAAACATTGTGATTATGTTTGTGATTATTATCATAATCAATATTAACACTAAGTTGAGTCTACAATGGAGGAAACATGTGGAGATATAGAGTTATATGATGTACATACTTACATAAATATAAATATACAATACTTATGAATTATTTTGAAAATTGAATGCTTCATAAATTAATACAATTTTTATAAACATATGAACTCATTTATATACATGGTGGTTCACACCCATATGATCTCATCACTAAATATTTTGGTAAACCTCTACTCTACATCCTTAATCATTTTCTCCTCCTCACTCCGATTGTGCAATGACTCAAAGAGGGAAATGCATTTGATGACTTTTTATTGGTTAAAAACCCTCTCCACTTGGGCTATTGTGCAACATTTCATTTGGATCCTCACTCCCAAGCTCAAGCTCAAAAACATGAATAACCTTTAAAAGCATAATAATTATACATATACTCCCATACACTATTTTGTAATGCATAATCTGATACAAATTAGATATAATATCATTAAAGTATTAGTGGAATATTAAAACATAAAATGAACTAATTTTGAAAGTACTTATTTCTTGATCTTTCATCTAAGGTGGTAGAAGATTCAAGAAGATACGTAGTAGTTTTTGGAGCTTATTTTTAAAATTTAAAGAAACTTTACTCCTAATCAACTTGAAAAATTTGATGTACAAATAGTACTTTTTGTTGGAGATTAGAAAATCACACACCTTATATTTCCATATGAGTTTATCCTAAATGAAGAAACAATCAACTTAAATAATCTGATAGCATGTAAGTTTTGTTATAGAAATTGGAAATCAAAACTAGGTAATGGAGTGGGCTTGGGTTTCACTTTCTCTTATCATCATGTTGAGTTTCATGCAAGTTTTGTTAAGAAATTTTAGTGTTTGTAGGCATTATTTAACACTGGTCAACCATCACCAAATGAAGTCACCAGTTAGTCACTATAACAAACTTTAGCTATTCAAATGAACAAAGAGCATTACAACATTATCATGTCAACCTTATGAGTTAACAATAATTCCTCTTGTTCTTCTTTTACCATCATAAAATAAAGGATTCACCTTCTATAAGTTGCACAAATCATTTACCAAAAACCAAATCTTAACCTGCCACATGGCACCTTGGTTACCATTTTGATTTTTTGTCTTTCTTCAAGAAAGAATAACTTTAACATTTAGAGTTCATTTCCAAGAACATTTTTTTAAATTATCTATTTTTTAGCTCTTTCCATCCGGGTAGTCAATTTATACTTTTGAAGCTATATTACATACATATTGCAATATGTCCAGTCCAAATAAGATATTACTTACCAGTGAAAACTACTTTTCATGGAAATCTCATATGGAGGATTTACAATGAACTTTACCAAGTTACCTTGGGAAACAAATTACCCTTCTTTAACCATTAAAGAGATATAAATGGGAAAATAAAAAGGATGAAGGGTGTGGATTAATAGGGATTTCAATATCCAATGGTTTACAATTTTATCTTCAAGGGATTGAAACACGAGATGCAACTTTGCAAAAGTTGGAAATCATGTTTTGTAAACACAATAAGACTCGATCCCACTAGCCTGAAAATCAATTAATTTATTTGAATCCTAGTTATTTATCTTTCAGTCAAGTTTTTTTTATCTAATTTTAAAACATTTAGACTTTTATTTGTAGAAACTAGATAAAGAAGGAAGATGATCAACCCATATATTCTATTCTTGATAAGCTTAGAAATTCCTATTATGATTTTGTATATGCTTTTCACTCCAACAAAGAAGCACTCATTAGTCAAGGAGGTGCTTAAAAAATGTCCTCCTTTGAATCATTTTGCATTTCTCTAATCAGAGAGCAAGATAAGGTCTTGAAATTTGGATTGATCAGCACTAGACATACATCTAACAAATATTTAGTAGCATACCAAAAGTAAGGCCTCGAGCATCTAAAGAAGCAACATCCTCAAAACAAGAAACAAAACAAGGGTCCCAAATTCTCTCAACCAATTCCTACTCCCAATGGTGATAAAGGAACTAAAAAACATTGTAATTTTTGTTATTGATATCGTTATATGGAGTCTAAATGTTTCAAGAAGATGGAAACCTTATAAGCAACAATGAAGAAGAACAACACCAATCTTAGTCCTCCTTGTAACTCTTCTTCTCATGGACATTCAATTTCGCCTTTTGTTTTTTCTTTCAATGCAACATCCTTGTAATGGGTGGCTTATTCATATTGGAGCATCTTATCATATGTATAAGGATAAGGGATACCATATTCTTTTATCTTAATGAATGTACACCAAACAAATATTTGTTGGGGACGAAATATATCTTAGCGTTGTAGGGTCTAAAACAATTCAGCTAGATGATGTCCACTTTAATGATGTATTATGTGTTCTATGCCTTTTGTGTAACCTTCTATCGATATATCAAATCACTCATTTAGGTGAAGGAAAAAAGTATAATTTTCACCGCTACAAAGTTGTAATCAAGGGTTTAAAGGATCCCAAGCATGTCTTCGAAACTAAAATTATTGATGGTATTACCAAGTTGTACATATTCAATAACTTTGGGTTATCATCTCTTCTATCAGTTTTTATTTCTAATGGAGATGGCATGAGAAATTTAGGCATGCGTAGTTTGTTTATTTAAGATATCACTAATTGCAACAACTATATAAACAAGATATGGTGGTCGGTCTTCCTCTCATTTCTTGCAAAGATTGTGTTTGTTTGGTTGTGTTCTTAGAAAATATCATTGGGATAGTTTTGACAATCATGCCTCTTGGCATGCCTCAATCCCCTTGCATATTGTTCATAGTGACTTGTGTGGTCTACTTCCTTATATTTATTTATGTGGGTTCAATTACTTATAAAATTTCATTGATGACTTCTCGAGACGCACTTGGGTTTAATTCTTAAAACTTAAGGCTTACGTTTTTCACATGTTTTTGGCCTATAAGGCCCTTGTAGAAAATTAATGTCGACATCAAATTTAGAAGTTAATAAAACATAATGGGGGTGAATATGTCAACAACAAATTACAACCTATTTCATTGCACATGGGAATTCAAACACAACATACTATTTCATACACACCACACCAAAATGGTGTTGTTGAAAGAAAGAATCACACATTAAAATAAATGATAAATTGTATGATCCAACCTAAGGGATTAAGTCCTCATTTTTTGGTGGAATCCATTAGTTGTATCAATTACATAGTTAATCACACTCCCAAAAAGGGTTTAAAATATATAACACTAAAAGAAGCATGGAGCAACATTACACTAGATGTAATCCACTTTCATGTGTTTGGAAGTGAAGCATAGGCTCACATTCTTGATGATAAAATTAGAGCATTACAACCTAAGATTGAGAAGTGGTTTTTTGTTGGATACTCTACAAAGGTAAATGGTTATAAACTTATTTAATCTCATTTAACATAAATTATGATTAGGATAAATCGATCTATTCAACACAAGAAGTAGTTGATGATCCTGTAGATCAACATCGTACATGTTCGTAGTTCTAGAAAGCCTCCTTTATTTCAGCTCAAGTTTTAGAGACTTGCAATCCAAAAAATATTGCAAAATATTTTCTTAATCTATAATAGGATGCAACAATGAATGATGAATACAATTCTTTAATGGTGAATTTGATACTTGGGATCTTATTCCTCTTCCAATAGGAAGAAAACTAGTCAAATGAAAATAGGTGTATAGAACTAAGTATGTAGCAGATGGAAATATTAATAGAAATAAGACGTGATTAATTTCCAAAGGATTTTCTCAAGTAGAAGGAATTGAGTATATTAAAACCTTTGGCCATGTAGTTGAAATTGATTTCATTTGTTCTGTTATAACCCTTGCATCTTCATATAAATGGGAGGTCGATCAAATATATGTTAATATACCTTATTGGATGATGATTTGAAAGAAGACATGTACATGGAATAACCTCATGGATATATTAATAATGACTCTGGTCTTTTTTCCCACCTTAAGAAATCTCTCTTTGGCCTTAAGCAAGCTTCTCAAGCTTGGTATGCCATGATGGATAGTGTCACGACATCCCAAGTGCCACTCGTCAATTATGTGATGAGCATCTCTTAAGAGGCGTGTGACACTGCCCAACTTGACACTTAGTGGCATGTATGCCTAAGGAAAAATACCAAACTACGCCTAACATGACCCAACCCACTTATTTATACTTAGTTATGTTTAAGTTTTCATCAAGTAAACTTTCCAAGTAAACAACAAACACAACTCACAACACAATGTACACAAGATTTGGTGCGCCACTCAACTGAGTGCCCAAATGATTTTTATTCAATAGTTTGCAATGTATAAAGGCCACTCGGCCACTTCCTATGATGTTACACAGATTACATGGAAAACCAAGGAAAAGCGCCTGGAACCCAAGACAACTCTACCTCCTGCGTCTTCCATGTCTTCTCCCCTCACACAGTGTCATAGAACCTGCCATGCACACTGCTTAAAACTATCTCCACACACTTCCTAGTGCTGTCTCACTATTCTTCCCACCAAATCCACAAGTGCACCTAGGATTGTGGCTTCCCCAATATTGATAAGGCCACATATCTCATCCAATTGTTTTATCTTGCTTGAGCTTGCTTATTTCCTCCTTTTCCTAGCAGCCACCTCTTTTTTATATTGTGTGTCCCATGCTAGGGAGTTCTCCCAAGAAAATGCCCATTTTTCCAAGTGTGTCTAGTTAAACTCACACGTTTCTTCTCAAGTGGTTGTGTTCCATCTAAGGAAGTGCCTCTTTGCAAGTTGTCCTATCGCATGGGATACCTTGGAGCTACGCTCTATATCAATGCGCCAAAATATCATGCTTTTGTGAGACCAATTCCACTTGGTCTCTAAGAAAATATGGCACTGTTCCCTTAATTCCTGCCTCCACACAATGCTTGAGTCATGTTGATGCCTACGCTAGCCACTCTCTTAGTGCACTACAAGTATGGGGTCATGAAATCCTCCCCCACTTGATTTGTTTCCACCTTGACAATGTCTCTTTCATTTTTCTCTTAGCCTGATAGTGGCTCTAGGATTTTGCTCCTACCACTTTCAAATCAAGTCTCCATACTTCCACATAGATTCCTTGGGTTCCAAAATGTTCTCGTCATGCTAAAATCCCTTCTAGTTGACCATATACTCATGCCAAGTCTGACTTTCGTTCTTCACAAAGAATATAGCCAACACTCTCTCTAATTCGTGTTCCAGTCTGTCCAAGTTTATGGTAGGAGCACATGATAGTCTCGCCCTGCTAGGATTTTCTCCATCAATCCTACAAAGTTTCAACTGGCTTACATGAACAACATAATGATAATCTTTCAAGTGATCCGGTAGCCTCAACTTGTATGCAACCTCACTAATATTCTCAAGTATCTCAAAGGGGTCTTCAAAATTCCGCAACATTGCACTTGCTTGCCCGACGGGTGGTTTGAATTGCTCCTTCCCAAACTTTAGAAGGACTTGGAAACCAACTTGAAACTCTATGTTGCAGGTGTTTTCACACCATAACATGCCAAAAGGAACCTACTAAGGTTTATGGAAACCGAAGTAGAGTTTCAAGAGGGATGTAATCTACGTAAAATAAATAATAGAAATATAAACTGATGTAACTAATGTCGAGCATGTGAGAAACATCCGTTATAAGGGGCACTGAGGTCTCACTTTAGGTGGTCCAAAGGGCTCATTAATGATGGTTATGAGGCCGACATACAGGGACCTCTGGGTCTATCCTCTGGAATACATGTGTTGGTGTCGATAGAGGGAGACCTACAACTGCCAAGGAAATGATCATTCCTTGAAAGGAGCACAAGGAATACAACCATATAGTGAATGTAACATGACACGGGGTTGAGACACTGAATTAGGATACAAGGGCATACGTGTAATGGGACTCAAATTTCCTTTGTTCATAGTATGACGGTAAGGTTGACCTAGCATCTTATGAAACTGATCTCATGGGAGGGGAACATAGCTAGGGTGACCTGGTGGGGATGACTGCAATGGGGTAGCCTGAGAGGAAAAATGGATGATTGTGGGATTATAAAGGGATCCAAGGGTGATTCATCGCAAAATACTCTGAACAAAGGTGATCGAGAATGTTGTCGTGATAAGGGACTATATATGATATGTAGGGGCACTAAGAAGCATTGTTTGGGCCTTCTTCATTGTTTAAAGAGCTCAAAGAAGAGATAGAATTTTGCTCGATATGGTACTATCCCGTGGATTTTTGTCGATCCCGAGACAGTCAATGCTCGCTGGTGTTTTCAATTTTAAGGAGTCTGGAAAACTTAAGGAAAACCCCATAAATGTTCTTTTTCATAAATTTAGTGTCCAATACCCAAAAAAGCATAAACGTATACAGGGGAGAACTCTTATAGTTAAAAGGGACTAGAGTATACCTTTTTCATAATTAATCCATTTGGTCCGAAAAAAGGGGTAAAAGGCATAATGAACGAATGCTCTTTCAAATCCTTTAACAAGCATGAAAGCAAGCAATTTTGGTTAGCAATTTTTTCATTCTTTAAGGAGTCAGAAAACGGATTACAAGAAACTCCATAACGGGAGTCCGTTTACAGGGAACGACCAATGAGTCACAATGCGAAGGAGTGCATGCGGCTTCATTTTTGAAGGTCACACTATAAGGAATCCCAATCCTATGGGGGTATGAATGACATGGACGTCAAATGCAAGGGGTACTAAAATGATCACCCATGTAAAGTAGGCTCTACTGCCAAGCAAGGGCGAATGCAATGGTGGATGGGTTGGGCCACTTACTCAGACAGGGGGGTCCTACAGGCATAAAGGGTAAACTAGATCAATGCATTATATGTTATGGGGGAGAAGATAACCTATATGCTAATTAAGAGGCTATACCTGCAGGGGTGGACGTCACCAAAGAGAAGGATCATCGCGCCCATAACTTGTATCTATACACAAAACAAGGATACCCGAGCGTAAATGTGTGTTTGGAACTTGAATATAGCATACAAATACATATGTGACATGACTTACGTGATGGAATGCAAATCGAGTGGTCCAGGTGGATGTTGGTGGCCACCCGCGTATTCCACTTAGGGCCCCAACATTGTTTTTTTAGTTTCCTTAATTATAGCACAACTTACTATTTTTAGCAGTTTTTCGGGTCCTAAACTTCTGGAGTCGTTTTGAGGCCCTAAACGACGTTTTTTGGAAAATCTTGTTTCAGAAAATGTGAGTCGAAGACTTGACATTCTTTATTTTTAGTGTAGTCCTCAGATAGATCTTTCCAATGACGTATCATGCGCGTCAAACAGAGATTGTATGCCAAAGTTACGACGTCGGGAAATTGATGTACCAATTTACCCCAACGGGGCTCATAGTTTGACATTTTCATCTCCTAGGGTTAGGTTTTTGGATGTTTAAGGTTTTCCTTTGTTTCTCAACAATAGATAGGTTGGGAGCCGCATTGTAACTCAGATTTCAGAGGCCGGTAGCCACCACATCTCTTCTCAAAGATAAGCTACCAACGCCCTAGCTAGTTTATGTCAATTCTGTCTGTAAGCATATTTCCGTTATGTGATATTAATGAAATGAAGTATTATTTCTGCTGCATCTCTACGGTTATGTGTATTTCATAAATTCCTTGTGTTCCTTCATAAGTCTGGATCATCGAGACAAGCCCAAAAAGGGCCGAATAAAAGTCCATGATCATGAGAAATGGTCCCTATAATCGGTAAGAGCACGGAATGAGAAATGGTCCCTATAGTTGGTGCGAATGGTGCAAAAAATGAACATCATATGACTCTGCAAAGGTCGAAAGAAGGAATGGACCCCAAAAGGCCTATAAAATTGGGGGGGGGGCACTAGCCACATTTCATTTTCACTACTGGGTGTTTGGAAGGACCCATAAAAGGATTGTTGATTTCTTCCGATTCGGCCAACGAATTCGAGTCATTTTTTCCATATATTTGTTGCTTTTGGGCCTTTGCACAATCAATACTCAATGGTCTTGTCAAATTTTTTCAAGAAGTCCTGCCACCATGCCTAATTAGGTGACAACTTTAGTTGTGTTGCGAAGTATCTTGTCACAATGTTGTATGTGTTCACTACAAATGGTTTTCCCAGCAAGTAGTGCCTCCATACTTGCAAGCAATGCACAACTTTGGTAATATCCTTCCCATAAATGAGATATCGCCTTCCCAATCATGTAGCTTCCTAGTCTCATAGGAAACAAGATGACCTTCCTGCATCAAGACTCCTCCTATTGTGAATTCAGAAGTGTTTGTCTGCACTTCAAACAGATTCTCAAAGTTTGCTATCCTCAATACTGGTGCCTTGGAAATTCTACACTTCAGTTCATGAAATGTTGTCTGACAATTTTTCAACCAATTCCAAGCTATGTCTGATTGCTTAGGGGTGTTGAAATATTAGAGTAGCTTGCAACGAACTTGTGGTAGTAATTTTCTATCTCTAGAAAGCTTCTTACTTCATGCAAAGTTCTCAGCTCCTCCCAATACTCTATTGCATCAACCTTCTTAGGGTCCATGCAGATGCCTCGTTGACCATCCCAATGGCCCAAGAAGGAGATTTTAGTCTTCCCAAACATGCACTTTGAGTTCTTAAAAAACAATTAATGTTGCATTAATGCTTCAAAAACAATTGATGTTGCCTCAATGCTTAAAAAACAATTTATGTTTCCTCAATGCTTCAAAAACATTTGATGTTGCCTCAATGCTTCAAAAACTTATGCCAAGTGATTCTTGTGCTCTTCCATGTTCTTCCACTCGTCTCCTTTCGAAATCCTCAATTGATTTCACTGAGAGTAGCAAGGTTCTCTACAAACTAGTATGGGGGAGATGTTGTGACGTAACATAATGTTATATTGCTACTAAAAATAAAAAGGTAATTAAAAAAATTCATGTTGGCTCATAAAATAAAAATTAAAAACAAATAAAACCAACATAGATCCATCTTAAACTGAATCTATGAAGCATTGAGAGGATCAAATTTCTGGAGGTGTAAATATTTTCTTGATGTGTAAAAAAATTTAAGATAAAAAAAAATTACACCTCAAGAAATTGGATCCCTCTCGATGCTTGATAGATTTGGGTTTAAGATGGATCTATGCTTGAAGTATCCTTTCCTCAATTCCAACTTCGGGAAATTTTTTTCCTTAGCCAACTTGTAAAAACAATTTGTTGCTAATGGCATTGGATACTAATTCTTGATGGTCTGCTTGTTCAATGTGCAGTAATCCAAGCCAACCCTCAATTTTGGAGTGTACTTCTTTGTTTGAAAGAGGACTGGCGTGCCATAGGGAGACCTTGAAGGTATGATGAAGTCAGATTCCAACAGTTTCGTTAATTGTTTCTTCAACTCCTCTAACTCTAGTCCCAACAACCGATAAGGATCCTTTTCCACAAGCCTGGACCCTGACTCTAGCTCAATATGGTGGTCAAAAGTGAACCTAGGTGGGAGTCCCTTAGGAATATTCTTTGGCATATGATCCTCATACTCTTTCAACACACCAAAAAGTTATGAAGGAATAAGCTTCCTCGTCTCTTCCTCTATCACTCCATGAAGCAGTGTTGCGATTTCAAGTTGCGAATCTAGGATTCGAGCTGTGAATCTAGGCATCGAGCTGTGAATCTGGGTGTCAATCTATTTTCTTGAAACTCGTTGCAAAAATCAACTACCATTTTCATCCTAGTCTTCTGGCGTGGTGCACACAATGCAAGGCTTCTATCCCTCCAATATCACCAACTTGTCAACAAATGGAATGAGAAGCGCCTTAGCTCTCCTTAGAAATTCTTTCCCCGAGATGACATCAAATTCATCCAACTGCACCATTGTGAAGTTCACATGACCTTTCTACTTTCCCAACTGAATGTGAACCTTGGAGGCATTTCCAGCTGTTTATTTTTCCATATATTTTATATCCTTGACTAAAGCGCTACGAGATTGAGCTCTAAGTCCAAGCTCACCGACCAACTCCTTCTTCAAGAAGTTGTGGGAGGTACCCTATTCAACCAATGCTTTCATTGTCCTTCAGTTTATTATCAAATCCACAAAATAAAGTTGACAGCAGTTGTGAGTTTGATTTCCATTTGAAGCTCCTAACTACTGCACGTTTCATTCCAAGCAAGGTTGCACCTTACTTGCTATTACTGAAGTACCTTGCGCAAGCTCCAATGTCAAGTGATTCACATTAAGAAAATAACAAGTCTCACCTTGGATGGAAATGTACGACATCTTGGTGTCCTATAGTAGACCGTCCTGTATATTTGCTTGATTCGTTAATATGTGTCCTGCCCTAACTTCTCTTGGGCGTAAGACTGTCCACAAGGCATCCTCCAATATTGTTGCATGCATCTTCACTCCACTTAAGTGCATCCCGAGGTGCATTGGGAGGTGTGGCCATATTTTTTACCCTACCAAAACCTGTATCAACAAATGGTTATCATTTTCATTTGAACTTTCCCTATAACCATGGCCAGGTTGCTTTGCCACCAAAATGTTGCCATGCCTTCTTTTTAGAAAATGTAGTGGGAGTGGGATTGCACCCTGCACTTGCTACACCAAGTGTTGTTGAGATCTATGCACTGAATTCTCTTTTCTCCCATGCTGCACCATGGAAGTGTGATGCCTCTCCAGTACCAAAGTATGCGATGGAGAATGATAGTGACTCGTTGACTCTAACCCCTTCTGCTTCTTCCATGTAGTTGAGGTCCAGAAACCAAATAATCTCTCTGTCTCTCAAAACTTCATGGTGAAGATCATCTAGAATAGCTTTGTTTATACCACTTGTCACAACCTCCCAAGTTCCACCATTCAATTCTACGGTGAGCATATCTTAGGAGGCATGCAACAGTTCCCAGCTTGACATTTAGTGGCGTTCCTAGCTAAGGCAAGCTACCAGACTATGCCTAACAGGACCCAACCCACTTAGTTATACTGTGTTTATACTTAATTATGTTTAAGTGTGCATCAAGTAAACTTCACAAGTAAAAAAACGTCATAGAAAAATGTACACACAATTTGGTGCGACACTTAACTGAGTACCCAAAATATTTTTATTCAATAGTTTACAATGTACAAAGGGATCCCGACCACTACTTTTGGTGTTACACATATTACATGGAAAACCAAGGAAAAGTGCCTAGAGCCCAATACAACTATGCCACCTACATCTTCCATGTCTTCTCCCCTAGTGCACTGTCACAAAACCAACCCTATGCAATGCTCAGAACTGCCTTCATGCACTTCCCGGTGTTGTCTCACTGTTCTGCTCACTAAATCCATAAGTGCACCAAACAATGCGACTTTCCCAATATTTACAAGGCCACAGAGCTCGTCCACTTGCTTGTGCTTGCTTGTTCCCTGCTTTTCCTAACACCCATCACTTATTTATATTATGCATCCCATGCTAGGGAGTGTTCCCAAGACGATGCCCAGTTTTCCAAGTGTTCCCAACTGAACACACACTTGTCTTTTCAAGTGGTTGTGTTCCATCTAAGGAAGTGCCTCTTCACAGCTTATCCCATAGCATGGGAGCCATTGGGTTCATGCCCTAGAGCAACATTCCCATGTATTATGCTTTTGTGAGACCAACACCACTTGGTCTCTAGGAAAATTGGGCATCATTTCCCTTTCTCGTCTCCACACGATACTCGATGCATGTGCCAACCACCCTGTTAGTGTGTTGCAAGTGTGGGGTTGGGACAGATAGTTTTCTTCTTGACACTAGCTTCTTTAGATGTCATTCTGACCCTAAATCCTATAGAAAGAAAGTGGGTGATCACCTCATAATACTTTTTTCTCTACGTTGATGACCTTATACTCACTGGTAGTGACCCTAAACTTTTAATCCATGTGAAATCTAGCTCTTAGAAGAAATTTGAAATGAAAAAATTAAGACATTTACATATTTTCTTGGCCACCAAGTATTGAAAACCAAGGAAGGCATTTCCCTTTCCCAATATAAGTATGCGTGTGACATTCTTCACCGCTTTCACATGGAAGGTTGTAAACTAATCCTTTACCACATGCAAAGTAGACACCACTTTGTGTTGTCAACTAGTTGGTATCATTTTGTATTTGAATCATACCTATCATGGTATTTCCTTCATCATTGGTCTTGTTTCCCAATATATGAAAACACCCCATGAGAGACATTGGAAAGTAGGAAAGATGATACTTTGGTATATCCAAGATACAATTCAGTTTGGCATAGGAACTCCTTTGATGGTTGGTTTCTCTAATTTTGATTGGGATGACAACCTTAATGATAGAAATTCTATTGTAGGTTATGTTTTTAGTCTTCGTTATGGACCTATCACTTGGGCTTGTAACATACATTGTACCCTTTCTCTTTATTCAGGAGAAGCATAATATCAAGCATTAGTTAGTACAAGTCAATAAGTGACATGGTTTTGATGGATACTTTCAAGTTTCAATTCTATTAGAAGCATATAACCACACTATGACTGTGCAACAACTAGAGTACCATTCATATTGCCAAAAATCTACTTCAACATTGCCACAACAAACACATTGAGATACACATGCACTTCATCAAGAAGCTTCTTTAGTCTCATGTCCTCAAAGTTATCTATTATCATACAAGTTATCAAGTTGAAGACATTTTGATGAAGACCCCTACATAAGCCATCCTTTTAAAACATCAAACTATGTCAGGATTTTAGGAAGTTATCATTATGGGGAATAGTCTCTTATGCCTCTTTCCTTCTCTTATTGTGTCACCTTTGTAAATCCTCCAATATTATCCCAAGTTGTTTTTAAAGGGGGATGTTAGGATTTTTAGACACTAAGGAGATATTTAAGTTCAACTTGGTCTAATGTGTCTTGATGTAAAGTGTGCTTCTTTAGTGTGATTTTGTAACTAACTATTTTGATGGTCATGATTATGTTATACATATAAAGTGATCCAATGGTTCATCATCTCCTTGATACTAACAACACTTGATTCATGGCTTAACACGTGATTGGCCCATGATCTCCATTTAAAGAGCATGGATAGTCATTTGCTAATGATTGATTATTGTGAGATGCTCATGTAAATTATTTTATTTTACATTAATATATTGCCTCAAGCGGTTGCATTGGTTGGGGCCATGGATTGTTTCCCTCCTTGAGGGTTTAACCACATGAACGTTGGTGCACTGATATTTGATTTGTGTGTGCATGAACGATTTCCTTAAGGTATTTGACTTGTGTCCATATACCATGTTTATTGGACAAACACCACAAGCATATGTTAGAGTCCCCTCAGGTTGATGTTTAAAGTTCTACAAAATACAAGGTCTTTGGATTTTTCTTATACTACCACATGTCTCCATCTCGCATTATCACATCAACTTCTAGATACACCTTATATTCTTTGTCTTAAGGCTCTCAATCCTTATTGTAGTCCAGAGCATGGAACTTTACTTTCTCCAAGTCCCAATCTTTTTCTACCCTAGATTGCACATTAGTACTAATGCAAAGTGTAGAGGGTTGACCTCTTTTATTTAGTCCCCCACAGTCTCTACTTTTTCATTTGATTCAAAACATTTCCATCTTCTCATGTCTTAGCTTGTTTCATTACTCATGATGCCAAGTATGGGAGTGAAAATCTAGACTCCCCTTCAACTCCCTTCTTTCCTCTACATTAAACTAATCTTTGCATTACTTTGGGCTATGTTGTTTCTTGTAGAGTGCATAGGTAGCCTTTCTTATGACTCCTCCAATCCTTTGCATGCCAAGTCTTTGCATTCACTTTCCTTAACCATTTTTCAAAGGCAATTAGGAGCTTCTCCAAGTCTCAATAAAGGGATTTAAGCATGGAAATCAAGGGTTCTTAAGCACAAAAAAATTAACTAGAGAACTAACTACTTGTCCATTTCAATTACTTAAAGATTCCTATCAAAGCTATTCATTTTCATTAGTTTGGAGAAATTGTATGGGAATTTTTTCTAGGGGTTCTCCCATGTTTCCTTAGCTCTCAACCAAGTTCTAAGTGAAAATGCTAAACTTATTTTGAAAATTACTTCAATGCAATAAACATTGTTTGAATAGCTACAACATAGACTATGATGATCAAAGCCGATGCTAACATTACTAGTTCTATGCCAACCCTTAAATATTTAAATTGAGCTTCAAAGTTCTCAATGGGAGCAATATTACTAAAATAATTTGGTCACTCTATTATTTATCACTTGAAAACATTCAACAATCAACTTAAAATTATTTGATGCACTATTGACAGCTCTACACCAATGTATGAGAAATGTGGGAAGGAAAATATCGTGCACTCTAAACACAAACTACTTTAGTTTAAGAATGGATAGATAAAATTGCAAAGCATTCTTCAAGTGGATGGCTTGTCAACATTAATTTTATTTAGTAATCAAGCAAAAATCAGGATCACTTAGTCATATTCTAGGTATGAGTTTTCCTATTATCACCATTCACTGCATTAAACATGTGACCATGGCACCAATGACAACTTTATGAAGTTGGAAAACACTTTGCATCATTCCACTACAACCTTCTCTCATGTGACTCAATATATGACTTTTATTATAATACCTCATACATTTATGTGTGCTTGAAGCAAACTCCAAAAACATATATGGGAAACCCATTTTCCAAGTTTGTGAGATACTTTAGCATCCAAATAATCCAAGTAGTAGTTCAGGCCATTTCAAATAAAATCATGAAATTTGTGGCATCATCCCAAAAATAGTAAATCACAATTTTTAGGCCTTTTCCATTAATCCTCAAACCCCAACACCCTCACCAACCCTAATGAGCTTTGAAGGAGTTGTTATCCCTTTTGAGTTTTTCTCTTCATCGAGAGATTTCCAATGCCCTATCTTTTTCCCCAAGTAAATTATAGAGTGGAAAGTTATGGCCCTACAAAATTGATGGTTTCATGTTAACTTAATTTATTGGGATTCCTATCTCTTGGCTTACTAACTTCTATGTTTAATGTCTTTTCCTTTTATGTTTTCTATTGAATATTGTGATTATAGAAGCTTCAACCTCTTCCTATGCTTTCACAGAAAATTAGTGTATTTGTGCATTTATTCTCAAAGATTGCAACCACCATTTACACAGAAAATATTAATTATAAATAATATACTTTTATTTATAAAAATTTGGTTATTGGTGTAATACTATCCGAACCTCTTTTTTGCAACTTCCTTACTCTTTGTTCCTCTACTATGATACATTAGGTTATGTAACTGAGTGCATTTCCCCCTAATTTCCTTCCAAA
The DNA here is from genome assembly GCA_027924585.1 of Larix kaempferi. Taxonomy (NCBI): domain Eukaryota; kingdom Viridiplantae; phylum Streptophyta; class Pinopsida; order Pinales; family Pinaceae; genus Larix; species Larix kaempferi. The sequence continues at coordinate 8,953,032 of BSBM01000402.1, forward strand.
TCTAGATCACAAGACTCTTGATGTTTTGTAAAATTTATTTGAACGTCAAATTTATGCAATGATGTAAAAAGCTACATCCATTCTTGCTTTAAATGCACCACCACAAACTAATAAATATAAGGGATTATATACACCCTTGTCCTTGTGCATATATTTCAATGGATTTTCTCACAAGTTTCATGACCATCAAGCACAATTGTAATGTTATTGCTTATGTAGTTGCCAACAAACATTCTAAGATGCAATGGTTGCTATGTTTCAAGGTTAAAACTACATAAGATAAAATCAATCTATTATTTGTGCAAGTGTGGGTAAATGTTGTGAACTTTGTTGGACATCAAGACCGATGCATCAATAAATTTTCATCCTTAGATTATGATTGATAAAAATAATCAGGAGAACCATCATAAACCTATTACGCATATAAAATCATATACATCCACACACATGGGATGACAAATTGATGTAAGAACATGTAAGAATTTAGTGAGTATAATGGTGTGCTAGTAAAGCACATAGTTGATTTAGATTATGTTGAGAATGAAATGAAGTCTATAGAAAAAACAAGGCAAATAACACAAAGGAATTGCAAAGAGAACAATACTATTATGAAACCCAAACTCTATTAATGAATAAGATAGCGAAAACAATGCACTATGAAATCAATACAAACTAGCTAGAATGGTGGAAGCTTATCTATGAAAATAGATGTGTTAGTTGCACCCATTTGTGAAAATATCTTTACAAGAGGTTGAAACTTCCTTTTAACATAAAGTATAACACTCTAAGAAGGAAAAACCATAATATCCATAACCCTAACCCTAGGAGATGAGGTAGCAAAAATAAATGTGGAGCCCAAGGAGCCTAGTTGATATGTCAACCTACCATGGCCCACGACTTTTGCATATGAGCTCCATTTGGGATGGATTTTGAATCATTACAAGTATAATTATGAGCTCTATGTGTTTTTCCAACCTCAAAATGACCACCAGGCTATGATGTCAGCTACCAAAAACACACATGAAATACTCAAAAAATGCATTGGAAGTTAGGGACCTACAAAATTATAGTAGAACAACCAAGGTGTAGGACCATTTCTAAGGCCATGGAAGATGTGGGTGGCCTCCAATATCCACCTAGATCAATAGTAGCAAAATATGACAAATAAAAGTGAGAAGGAATTTGAAACACATAAAAACACTTGATAGGAGGTTGCATGTTAAGTGCAACAAGTATGCATGTTGGTTTGTGTGCCAAAAGAATATGAAATGTCACCCAAGGAAATGTGAAAATATAGGAACATATCTAAAGTGCCATGATCTGTAAAATTCCTTGGATATTCCAATTGTCAACTCATCACAACAAACTTTCTATTCTTTCAAATGAAATCACTGCTTATAATGAGGTTATGATTTATTGTGTAGGGGATTAAGTAAAGTTGTTGTTGAAATTATCAAATTACTTAACATTTGTAAACTATTTGTATCATGGTCTCCCTGCAATTATAATGAGGCTATACTTTATTTTGTAGGGATCAATTATGGTTATTCTTCATACAATGACAAGGGTATTCACTATTCCATTCACCACTATTAATTAACCAAACAATGTACAAATGGAAACTACAAAGAACACCCATTGAACACAAGTGATCCACACAGCAGTTGGCATTATTGTCGGATGCTAACATCAACTTCAACAAGTTTAGCGACCTCAACAGTTCCACGACGTCGACATGCACATTCGACTTGCAACTTGCGACTATCGAACTACGACAAATTGTCTCTCTGTCTTCCATTCGACTGTAACGGTTGAACTTCTGAAACCGTTCTAATTTCTCTTGTAACTGAACGTAATGGGAAGGACCCCAAGCGTCTCAGCACTCTATATAAGCAGTTAAAATATTGTAATGTAAAAGGGGATGATCTTATGATCTTTACATCCAGTAATAGAGAAATCAGTTCACATTCTTGCATATTGTATGTGTGTTTATATATATATTTATGTGCGTAGTGTACTCCCGCCTTGCTTCTCATTCTTGTGCTTCCGCCATAAAAAAAACTGACTCATTCATTCGAACTGTTGTCCCCTTCGTGCTCCTGGGCGCGTGCAGATCATTGGTATCAAAGTAGTTGGCTTGATTCATAGCTTAAGTTTTGCATAGACACTTCCATCGAAGTTACCTGACTTATGCATGTTCAAACACGCTCGCAAACTTAGCAATCCAAGCAAACACTACCTCCAGAGATGGCAAGAGAAACAGTCGATAGACATGCAATCGAAGAGACATAGAAACTCATAGAGCAAGCGCTGGCTCGAAAATGAACTAAGATGTTCGCCCAGTTCAATTAGATTCTCACGCGATTTGCTTCGACATCAGGAGGATTTCCGACGATCCAACTTCGACAAAATCGGTCCATTCAATGTGCAAATGAATATGGACATACCAAATCTAGAAGGCAAGATTGACACGGAATCCATCGACAATTGGGTACAACCATTGGAATCCTATTACTTTGTGAATCAACTCTCGGAAGCTGACAAGATCACCATTGCAGCCTTAAAGATGTCAACATCTGTCAACTGCTGGTGGGAGAACCTCTCAACAAAGATCGAGAAAAATGGAGACCCCATAGACACATGGGAGAAATTTGTCGAATACATCCGAAAGGAGTTTTACCTGCCTAAGTACCTTGAATAATAGTATAAGAAGTGGCAGCAGCTAAGGCAATGGAAAGACCAGTCCGTATAGAGTTACACCGACGAGTTCTATCGACTAATGGCTAGACTTGGCGTTCAAGAAGAAGAAAAATTTCTTGTTCTGAAGTACGTCAACGGATTATCCCAGTACATCCAGCATGAGATGGAGTTTCTGACTGTTAATACACTAGCGGATGCATTCCACTATGCCATTAAACTTGAAACCAAACAAAAAGTAAAAGCACACTTCATGACTAAATTGACATTAGGACGACCACCCGAAAAGAAGGCACCAGCCAACTTCGACAAGTCGAAATCTTCTCAGCTAACTCCACCAAAGCCAGATCATGACAAAAATCCTTTTCACAAAAGGGAACGTAGCAAACAACCCCCTACCGGGAAATGGTGTGATTACCACCACTCATCTTGGCATGATACATTTGAATGAAAAGCTCAGAAGACCTTTTTGGAAAAAGTGTCGACATTCGACGCGTTCGACAAGACTATGGTAGAATCTGACCCAGAAGCAATGACCCTTCTGACATCGACATTGACAACTCTAGCAGCCTCGACTATCGTCGACAAGGAGGAATGAGAGCGCCTGTTCCATACACAGATATGGGTTCAAAACAATCCATTGCATTTGATTATGGACAACAGAAGCCAGAAAAACTTTGTTTCTGAAGAACTTGTGAAGAAACTAGGTCTTGTTACCACTCCACATCCCCAACCTTATAACATCAGTTGGATGAAGGATGGACAAGAGCTAAGGATCACTTGACAATGAAAGCTCGCCTACTTCATTAAGCCTTTTGAAGACGAATTACTCTACGACATGGCACCACTCTCTATAGCCGACGCCCTGTTTGGGAAGCCTTTCCTATGGGATCGCCATGGAATCTACCAGTCACGACCGTAGAAGGTGATTGTCAGAATTCAAAATCAATGGTACAACATGTTAGAGCGACGACCTACACCAACGGTTGCAATGATATCTGCTAAACAGATGAAGAAGCTCATCAATCATGCTCAAAAGTTCACATTGATAAAGATAAATATGCAAAATTCTAGGAAGACTGCAACAACCAGTCGACTCATCGACCAGTGCAGCTCCAGACAAAAGCAACACATCGACAATATTCTTGACGAGTACCAGAACCTATTCCAAGTTCCAGATGGAGGGCCTCGACATTGCCAGGTAAAACACTCTATTGAACTTGCTCCTGGTTCTTCATTACCTAACGCATCTGTTTACAAAAGATCCATTCTTGAAAATGAAGAGATTCGCAGGAATATCCAAGATTTGATCGACAAAGGTCATATTCGACCCAGTTCCTCTCCTTGTGGAAGTCCAGTCGTCCTCATTCCAAATAAAGATGGAACTTGGTGCATGTGCATCGACTACCGGGCACTCAACAAAATTTCGGTAAAGAATAGATACCCTCTGCCATGGATAGACGAGCTCATCAACTGTCTGAAAGTTGTTAAGTTATTTACTAAGCTCGACCTCAAGTCGGGATATCATCAGATTCCAATCGAGCCCGCAGATGTCTGGAAAACTGCTTTCAAAACCAAGGAAGGATTGTTTGAATGGTTTGTCATGCCTTTCGGCTTAACCAATGCACCTACGACCTTCATGCGATATATGGATAACACTCTTCGACCTTTCATCGGCAAATGGGTCATTGTCTATCTCGACGACATATTGATTTTCAGTCGATCATGGGAAGAACATGTTGGACAACTTTGAAAAGTCCTCGACACTCTCCAACAACATCGAGTCTACTTGAACATGGACAAATGTTCCTTTGCAATGAACATCATCAATTAATATTTGGGGTATGTAATTGACTCTATAGGCATTCACGTCGATCCAAACAAAGTGCAAATCCTCAAAGATTGGCCCATTCCTCAAAGCATTCATGAAATAAGAAGTTTTCTTGGTTTGGCGAATTTCTATCGACAGTTCATACTGGGCTTCAGTCACATAGCCTGACCCTTGAATTAGTTGACGAAAAGAAATGGGAAAACTATCTTCAAATGGACACCGACACAACAAACAACTTTTGAACAGCTCAAACACAAGCTTTGCACTGCACCAGTACTTGTGTTACCTGATTTGCATCAACCCTTTGAGATTGAGACAGACGCATCGGATTATGACCTGGGCACAGTGATCACTCAATCTGGTCACCCAATCGCTTTTCATTCCGAAACTTTTAACGATACTGTTAGAAGATATTCGACATATGAGAAAGAACTGTATGCCATTGTGCAAGCTCTCAAGCAATGGAAGCATTACATCCTTGGAAAGGAAATGATCATCCTCACTAACCACAAGCCTTTATAGTTCGCCCTGTCCCAGTCAAAGTTACACACAACTCACCAAATCAAGTGGATTAATTACCTGCAACAATTTTAGTTGGTAATTAAGTATCGGAAAGGTAAATCCAATGCCGCCGCCGATTGCCTCAGTCGACCACCCATTACTCTTTGTTTTACAATGATGAGTATGCAGAGCTATGACACCACCACTTGGCCTCAATTGTATCATGATGACAATGATTGTTTACCAGTATATCGACAAATTTAGACTGACAAGTCGTCGACCTTCGACTATTTCCTGAAGGATACCTTGCTATACAAGCTTGGACAGCTTTGTGTACCGACAGGTGAGCATCGACAACAGCTCATTTGGGATGCGCACTACAACAAGACTGCATGAAACTTTGGAGTAGCAAAGACCCTTGCTATTCTCCAAAAGTATTTATTTTGGCCTTCACTTAAGACCGACGTCAACAAGTACATTCAATCATGCGTGGTTTGTGCCATTGCTAAACCACCTAATCAACAACAGGGATTGTACACACCTTTGCCAGTTCCTAGTCAACCATGGGAATCTATTTCTATGGACTACTTGATGGGATATCCTACTACCAAACATCAACATGACGCGATCTTAGTAGTACTCGATAGATTTTCCAAGATGGCCATTATCATTCCATGCAAGAAGATGACGACAACGCAGCAAATCGCTCAGCTCTTCTTCGAACATGTCTAGAAACACTATGGTTTACCAACAACCATCATTTCCGACTGAGATGCCATATTTTTCAGCATCTTTTGGAAGACTCTCTGGTAGCAGCTCAACACAAGACTCTCATTGTCGACAACTTTCCATCCTCAGACTGACGGACAAACGGAAGTTGTGAATCGCTTGGTAGTACAACTGCTTCGCATGTACAACCACAAGCATCGACAAAAATGGGATGCAATTCTTCCATACATACAACACAACTACAATCGTGCTCAACACAACTCTATGGGTAAGAGTCCATTTGAGATCTGTTATGGATTTCAATCCTCAGTGCCCATCGAATTTATCATCTCCTCAACACAGTCGAATGACACCAACTACAACTAGCAGGAAGTTGATAAAGCCTCGAAGTTTCAAGATCAAATTTGCGACATCCAGAGACAAGCACAGGAAATGTTGCAATGAGCAAACACGAAAGCTAAGGCCCGAAACGATAAGCATCGTATCCCTCATTCATTTCAAATTGGGGATAAGGTCTGGCTACATATCAAGAAGGAATGCTTCACCGGTCCATACAAGAAGCTCAAACCTTTGCGATATGGTCCGTACAGTATTCTTCAATAGATTGGAGAAAACACTTTCCATCTTGACATTCCTGCATGCCTGGGTCTGCATCCAATATTTAATGTGGATATACTTCAACCATACCATGCACCCCTGTTGGAACATAATGGTTTGTAGACAATAGAATCTGACGACATCAATCCAGATGTTTAGGAGCCTCTTCCTGCGACACCATTGTGGGATGACGAGTATGCCATACAAGGATGAACACAATTCCCTTGTTTCAGGTTGCTAAAGCCAGACAGATCCCCGCACAAGGAAAATGGTACTCTGCTATTGAACTGACTGACAAGTTTCCTCACCTGACCGAGCAAACAATGGGGACCATTGTTTCTTAAGGAAGGAGGTATGATCCACACAACAGTTGGCATTATTGTCGGATGCTAACATCAACTACGACAATTCATCGACTTCGACACAACTTCGACAAGCTTAGCGACTTCGACAAGTTCAACGACCTCAATAGTTTCGCGACGTCGACATGCAGCATCGAATTGCGACTTGTGACTGTCGAACTATGACAGATTGTCTCTCTATCTTCCATTCGACTATAACGGTTGAACTTTCGAAACCGTTGTAACTTCTCTTGTAACTGAACGTAACGAGCAGCACCCAAGCATCTCAACACTCTATATAAGCATGTAAAATATTGTAATATACAAGGGGATGATCTTATGATCTTTACATCCAGTAATAGAGAAATCAATTGAAATGGCTGAGAATCCGCGATGAGAATTAATGACATCTTGTGGAGAGTCTGCGGTAGGTAAATTTATTTTGTCAGTTCGCATTCTTGCATATTGTCTATGTGTTTATATATATATTTATGTGCGTAGTGTATTCCTTCTTTGCTTCTCATTCTTGTGCTTCCGCCATAACAGAACCGACTCATTCAGTCGAACTGTTGTCCCCCTCGTGCTCCTAGGCACATGCAGATCAATAAGAATTTACCCTAGAGAAGCCCAAGAGGGAGAAACTCAAACAAGAAAGGACTATGATTTCTCCTTAGAACACAAAGTATAAATTATACAAAATGGTGTCTCTCTTAGATCAATGGAGCTCATAATTCTTCAACTATGGAAGATCAATTGTAAAATTGTCATTCAAAGATGTTGCAATTCCTTGTCACTAGAATAGATTGCAATTCTCCTACGAATTTGTGCTTTTTATCCATCAATATGGTATTAATTGATTATAAATAAATCTATTTGAATCCTTTGTAGCTCTCCATGGAATTTTCTCTCTGGATTCTAAACCCCCTTAAATGTTATACCATAGAATAGTATCATTCCTATTTTAACTTATTTTTCTCATTCATCTACTATATAACAATCTCACTTTAATTATAACCTATTTCTTTCATTTCTCTACTATTTAAATTAATAGTAAAGTTTATTGTTCATTCACAAGCCTATCATTCTTCATCCAAGAAACCATTAACTAGTACTTCAACTATTTAATGGAATCGTCTTTAAATGGTGATAATTTTCCAATGTACAGATGTTTCGTGACATGTCTCCCACATGTCCTAATGTGGTGTAGACACGACACTACCATGTTGGATTCCACATGGAACTAAGGTGGAATTCACATAGCTCTAATAAGGTTTTCTCACAACATATCCCTTCATTTCCTCATTTATCATTATGTGTGTGGGTTGTCTATATTCATTGTTGATCTTATTGTATCTAGGTCTAGGGGTGTAGATGGGTGGATATACAAACCATTGTACCTCTTATATCCTTCTCACATTTTACCTTCTTGAATGAGTGCAGTTCCATCTTACAAGTGTGAAAGGTTGAGGGGGCACGAGCAATGGTGAAGCCTTCATGATGCCCAAATAGAATTCTCCTAGATGAAATTCACCATATGATGAGGGGTCATACAATATTAAAGGAGTGCATGAGTGGGAGGATGATCAAACTTTATCCTCCAACCATATGAGGAGGCTCACATATCATAGGGCTTGACCACTTGGTCCTATTAAGGTCATGTCAAGTGTGGGATTATAAGAATTCAAGGGTGCAAGAGGAACCATAGTGGAGTCATCTTGCCCAAATATCTCTCCTCCTAGATACTTGTGCAATAATCCTACTACTTCCAGCATTTATCATAATAAAAGTTTCTCCACCAACTTATTAAAAGGCATTAAAATTTTCCTTTGCCAACATATTATAGGTTTAGATAATTAATCTTCTCATCTAGGAAAGAAACAACCATTAGTCACATTAAACTCATGAATGATTTCAAATCATACATTTCTATTTTGGATCCCCAAAGATTTACTTCCGAAGGATTTGAAGATAATTTCTACAACTTTCTCCCCAAGGTACCAATGGCTTTCCTTGTTGCAATTTCACCGATGGTCTTACTTTGGATACACATGAAAACTTAGCTTGCAAAAAATTCTACAAGTTTGTTATAATTCCATTGAAATTGGAATTTTCAACTACCTACTAGGTGTGGCTTCTCTAATGAGCCAATCTTGGATATTTCCCTATTAATTGTGTAGCTTGACTTGCACTCAAATTCATTGCAAATGAAATAGCAATTTTTCACAACTAATTGTGATTGTTTTTCTATTGATGAAAAGCACATGCTTCTCCCACAATCACCTTCATTGAAAAATTGGGCTCTCATGAGGCTTAGCCCTAGCTCTTACCTTTCTCAAATTCTAATGAGGCAATCTTGTACTTTCCCAAAATTGGCTAAAGGTGAATCTCAACAACATTACATCCTCCACATCTCTCCGGAGGTAAACTACCTAGTTGATGTCGTTGCTTACGTGTTACCATTGAGATACAACTTGTAGTGTATGTCTTAGTTGGAGTAGTACCTAGTTTCTCTCATGTTCTTCATGATGCTTAGCTATAGCTAGTTTTGTTATGCATTTACAAAAATTGTATCATTTATTCTTTATACATATATTCGATGAAAAGATGGGGAATAACAAGCAAATAAATTTCGGCTACTACAATTTTGGCTCTTCTTTTTTGCTATTCACTGCGGAATAACATTTATCCTTACTTTTGTCTAAAAGTGAAGAGACATTAAATTATTCACAAAGAGCAACATAGAGCCTACCCGAATTGCAAAACTCTATCTACCTTGAAATGAAACTGAGGTTTCATTTTTAAAAAATTTCGAGTTGCTTACTTCCTTCTCAAAAAGATTGGCTTCTTTCATTGTTGCTCTTTGTACAACTAGTGCATTCTTTGAGTCTTGTGATCTTTTCTACCATTTTATTCTTGGCGTGCCTTTTCGATATACATAGTGAAACTATTATATATTTTAAAGCATTTTGCATACCAAGATCAATTTACATTAGAATGGCTGCAAAAATTCTTCTGCCTTGCTTTTCAACACAACTTGAAGAGAGGTGAGATTGTTGCTTGCCCTTGCTTTCATGGATAGGAACTCTTCTTCACCACTCCTAACCTTTGTTTATATGATGGTTCTTTGTATATAATGTCCTTTTTAATGATTGTAGAAATTTCATGGAAAATGTTGTCACAAGAAAGTTTTATGTTATTAAGACTTTTTCCTTTCATTACCAATTACTTTTATAATTACATGAGTTCTAAAGTTTAAATTTTGTTTTATGGTGGCTTCTTCCATGTTTTGTCCTTCATCTTTGTGCATTGGACTACCCATAATCGGATGAAGTTATGACACATTGACACAGTTGAAAGATTTCCATTATGATTAAAAAGGATTTGTTGCCAGAGGTTTGAACCCTTCCTGCACAGTATGTTAGGGCAACGGCAGCAACAAAATTGAGCAAAGAGCCCATCAAGTTTTCTCATGGAGGTGAATATCATATAAATTCAAACGTGCCTACAGGAAAAGTGCAAAAACCAAAATGCAAAATGGCGCCACCCGGACTTGAACCGGAGACATGGAGATGAATATCTAAAAAATTGCAAACGTGCCTGCAGGCTGTAACAGAGAAGAAAAATAGCTGCAAAATGAAAATGACGCCGCGCAGAGAAGAAAAAGGGCTGCAAAGTGGCGCCGCCCGGACTTGAACCGGAGACCTTCAGTGTGTTAGACTGACGTGATAACCGACTACACCACGGCACCAGTTATTTATATGATACTGATTTTCACTTGAGATTACTATACGTCATTTGTCGACTGATAAATAATGAACTAAGGTTGTCAGTTCGAATCCGGGCGGTGCCATCGCTTTTGCTTATTTGTTACCTACTATTAAATATAGCTTTTGCTGGGATTCGAATTTACCAAACTTGATTTTGTTGAAAACCTTTCGGTAATATTTGTTGCTGCCATAGGATTTAATCCATTAATTTCTCACCCCTGGTACTTTCCTTGATTGCAGGTAACCTATGATCTTTGCTTTTAAGAGAGAAAATCTAACTATTTTGCTTAGCGAATATAAGCTCAACCGAGATTTAGACCAATGTTACCATGTGATCAAAGGCTTGGCCCTATTGTCTAATTGTTGTAGCAACAAGAACAATTGGAAGCTGCACGAAATATAATTTCCATTTCCAGGATACTTATAATAAATAAAAAAGCTTGTGTTTTATTGCTTCTTTGTGTGCATGCATGACTCTGTTTGAGCTGTGTGTTGTACGCAGGGTTATCTTTGTCCAATCGGCCCTGCACCATCCATGTAGCTGTTCCAAATAAAGAGGAAGGAATCCCGCGTCAAAAGAAGAGTCTGATTAGGATATGCGTTTCCAATCGTTTTGATTAGATTACACAGCATAAATCAGAATAAAGATACCAAAGTAATAAGTAATGTTAGTGTATGATTCTTCTTTACATATAAGTTATAAGTTCAGTTTGAATTCGAGTTATAATTGGAAGCAAAGCCATGTAACTTGTGGCTAGTGAATACGGATAGGATAGGTAACAAGTTAAGTGTTATGAATAAGTTATTTGTTACTTGTTCTCCATGTTTAGTTGTAATAACATGTTGTTTATGCTTCAATTATCTGTTACTTCTTTTAGTTGAATGGATTGTATTTCACTACCTTCTTTAGTTAAATGGGTTATGTGTCACTACCTATTATCCATGCATGACCTACAAGTTATCCATGCATCAACTACGAGTTATTTTTTATATTTCTTTTTTTAATAATTGTTTATTTTGAATTTTGAACACCCATAAAATCATTTGAACAATACACTTGTTCCATCATCTTTCAATCTAGCAAAAGCATAGATAATAGTCCACCCCAAATTCTAAGATATAAACACCTATAAGTATAATTAGATTCAATAAGAAAAAAACAATTAGTTGTATAAAAATTCAATACATTGAAAAATCAGGAATATACATTTTACAAATATTTTTCCTTTAAATTTTTAGAGAAAATCGAAATTGATAATTAAAATTACCATATCCACAATATGTAAAATAAAATATGTTTTAATTTGTTTTTCAAATAAATCCCGAAAATAATTTGAACTTTATAAAATACAAAATGAAAGACAGAAAGAGCTTGTTTAATAACAACGACCCAAATCAAAACATTTTCTGCAAGGATATCACTTGTAAACAGTTGATAACACAATAGATTTATTAAATTTACATTATTTCTCTTTTTTTCATACAAATTGTTACACTGTAACTATTTCAATCTATTTTTCATCTCATTGTTGGAAAAGTTCCTGCTTTTATAGATCTGAATTGAATTACTCTCTTGGATTTTCAAGGAAGAATATTCACCTATACCAACAGCTATTGGTCTAAATTATAATATCAAATTGTTTGGACATAAATACCTAGAAATCTCACGCCTGTACCTGGAAATCACTGGAATCTCACACCTCTGCCAATTTGAAGAGAAAGAAACAGTAGTGTTTTTAGTTCTCGTCTGTTGTTTGCATCGATTTGCATGAATTATTTTAGATTTTCCACAGAATAATCTCTCATCCACTAGTGAAAAAGTGAGGGTATAGGAAAGGAAGAGGCAGAGAAGAATATATTTTTCAATAATTAAGAGGATTTTGTTGACAAACAGTCTGGTGCAGGAAAAGTCCATCAAGATTCCATTGTCAAAACATCTGGTTCTGTGAAACTATATGTACACTCAAATACAATAGCAATGATTGAAGAGAAAGTTAGTAGACCGGTACCTTAGGACACAAAGACAAAAACCGTTCAGGGAAAGGATGTATGGCCCTTATCAAAAGGGAGTAGAGCTCAATCTATGAAAACGTAACAAGTTGGCAAAAATATTCAGATTGTTCTATTGACTATGGGTCAAAGGATTTGAAAAAAAATAAAGTTTGCCCAGGTGTTGGTCTAATGCCAAGTGACAGGGAGTTCAAAAACTCCAAGTCAATGAGGCTAGGCGCGAGTCTTATTGATTTTGATGACATGGAAATAACCTTCCTAACATGACAGCTTGGCAGAAAGACTTTTGTAAGTTACTATAAGCACTGTTACCAAAACACAAAACTTGCGACAACCCACAGCAAGTAATGGTCAGTCAAGATAAGTGAATTTCTGCATATTCCAAAAAAGGCTTTCTCAACTCCAGACTTGATGGCAACTTGCAAGGATGGCATGGAAAAAAACAGAAAAGTGAAAGAGATGGAAGTGCATGAAAAATGAAACTACTATTTCAACCCTACTAGTCAAAAGAAGCCAGCAGAAAATGCTTTTATTTGTAATGAATATGTAGAAAGTTTGAAAGGACCAATGCATTATGATGTAGGAGCATCCTAGTGTAGAAGGCTATCTTGCCTGTAGATTTCTTGAGTAGTTTAGATATGTTCCATAATGTTTTTTTTATAAATTACTGCTATAGAATGCATGCTGCTACAGGTTTACAAAAACTGCTACAAAATGTGTGATGCTACAAATCTACAGTGTTGCTACATGACATTGCTTTTAAATCAATATAAATTTCATGTCCAATAACTACATGAAGAGGACAACCTTGCATACAGCCAAAGTATTTGATGAAGAAACATATTTTAACTATAATGATTTAGGTACATGAAATAGTTACTGGAGATAATATCTGAATAATCTCTAATACCCTAGAATAATAAAGTCGATAATGTGAAACGATTCATTGCCCCAAATCTGAAATGAATGGTTGGTAGTTGAACTGTTTGGAACAATTCTATATGGGTACACTCCTTATTGTGATGAAGGGCAGAACACATAGGAGAGGAGGCTGTGAGTTCTCATGTTCTCTCATGTGAGTTCTCATGTTGAAGTTGTAAAGGTTGAGTGAATCTTGGAGTTCCAGAGAGTGGCTTTGTTGAATATAATCTAGGAGTAGTCCATCTTCAATAAATACATATTTTAGAATTGTGCTTTTTTCTATGTATAATGTGTGGTTTTCAAATTAGATGGTTGATGTCTATCTGCATTTTGTTTCAATTTTACTCTTGTGTGTGAATAGTTCTGTTGGGCATCTCTGTGTGCAATGTTTTGAGTTTCTCTCTGCATCAAGTGGTATCAGAGCTGGTTGAACCTATAGTGGGGAGGACCACAGTAATTGTGGTTGCAGATTGAGTAATCTATGGATGGTGTTGAAGTGGGGAGCACACACAAAGAGATCTCTAATAAGAATAAAAGTGATGGCAAATAGAGGAAGGGGTCGTGGAAGACCTAGAAGACCAAATGCTATAGAAGATAGGAATGAGCTTGCAGCAATGGTAAGGACATTGATGGCCATAATGGATGCCATAGAGACATCTCAGAGGAGAGGTATTGCACATGTGGTGCAAGAAAACAATAATGATGAAGTAGAATCAGAGACTACAAGAGAAGAAATAGAGGAGAACATGACAGTAGAAGACAAAATGATTAGAGCCATCAACGGTTTTGGAGGTAAATCTAAACTTGATACTCCTGTCTATTATGGAAGTTTAAATCCCGAGGAATTGATAGATTGGATAGGGGAAATGGAAAAATTCTTTGCGTTTGAGTAGATTAGAGAGCTTATAAGGGTTAGGTTTGCTAGCACAAAATTGAAAAGTCATGTTTCTTTGTGGTGGGATACGTTGTAGCTGAATACAGAATGTAGTGGTATGGGAAAGATCAAAACCTAGGATAGGATGGTGTCAGAATTGAAATGTAAATTTCTTCCTGTGGATTATCTTTAAATCTGTTTGAGAAGGTTGCAAAATTTGAAGTAGCTGAAGATGTCAGTAATGGAGTACACAGAGGAATTTTACAGGCTTTTTATAAGGTCTGGACAAAATAAAGAGAGTCCATAATATATTGTCAGGGATGTGAATGGTTGAATGGTTTAAGTTATGCCATTCAAGATGGTTTTACTATTCTGAATTTTCATTCAGTGGCAGAGGCTTATCAAGTAGCCGTGAGAATTGAGGAAAAATTGTTGAGGAAACAACAAAATGTGAAGAAAGCTCCAGGATATGGAAGAGGGCAGCACAAAGAAAAGCAAGATGAAGAAAGTGAATGCAGTTCTAGTGTTGTGGAATAGCATGCTAGAAGAGGGTCTAATGTTGATAGAGGATGAGGTCGATCGGCAAAAGGCAAAGGTAGAGGAGGCAAATTTGAATGCATTTTCTTCAGATGTGGGACCGAAGGCCATAGGGCATTTGAATGTCCAAAAATTGTGAAGAACAAAAGAAAGCAAGAAGGGAGGGCACATATGATTCAAGCATAACCAACAATAGTAGCAAGTGAAGTAGTAGCATTGCAGCTAGAAGAAGGAGAAAATCTGATGATATGGAAGATATTGTTGCAATCTGAGAAAGAGGTTGAGAGAGAACCAAAATAGAGGAAGACAATCTTCAAAACCAAATGCAAAATAGAAGGTAAGTGTTGTGATTTTGTTATTGATGGTGGAAGTTCTGAGAATTTGTTGTCTACTAAAGTTGTTCACAAATTAAAATTGAAGTGTACACCTCATCCAGAGGCATATAGGGTGTCATGGTTACAAAATGGGCATAGGGTCACTATAAACAAGTAATGCTTGATTAGGTTTAATATTGAGGATTATAATGATAGCATTCTATTTGATATTTTTCCCATGGATGCATGTCACATTTTGTTGGGGAGGCCATAGCAATCTGACAGAAGGTTGATGCACGATGGGAGGATGAACACCTATCAATTTGAGAGAGATGGGAAGAAATTTAAATTACATCCTCTTAATGACGAAGTGGATAAGGCTAGAAAGGGGACAATCTTTCCATATGTGAAGGGAGTAGAGTAACAAGAGCATGTGTAGCAGTGGGTTGGAGAGAATAAAGATCAGAACCTGATTGCTACAGTAGCAACACTTTAAGAGGAAGAGCATATGGGGAGTTTCCATTCTCATAATATTTTGAGTGGTTGTACATTTTCCAAAAATGTAGCAGAGAAGGTGGGAGTTGTGGCCAGGAGGAGAACAACTGAAGGTAAAGTTGACAAAAAAGAGAATGATGTACTTGTGCAATTAGTACAATGAGCAATTAAAATGGTGCCTTAAAGGGGGGACACTAGGGCAGTAGAATGGATTCACAAGAAAATGAAGAAACATTAAAGAGTGGGGTACATGCAGTACAATGGTGGGTTAGATGATTGAGGAAGATGTTTTGGATATTAGCAGCAGATATGGGCAGAGGAGGATGTCCAATTTGCACATGTTTTTCACCTACATTTTGAGCAAGATGCTCAAATTTCCAACCAGGGGAGTCTGATTCAGGAGTATCCCTAGTGCAGAAGGCTATTCTGCATGTAGATTTCTTTAGTGGTTTAGATGTGCTCCATAATGTTTTTTTTGTAGATTGCCCTACAGAATGCATGCTACTATAGAATGTTTGATGCTACAGATCAACAATGTTGCTACAGAACATTGCTTTCAAATCAACTCAAGTTTCATGCTTAACAACTATTTGAAGAGGACAACCTTGCATACAACCAAAGTATTTGATGAAGAGACATATTTTAATTATAGTTATTTAGATACATGGAATAGTTATGGGAGGTAGTATTTGAATTATCTATAATACCCTAGAATAATAAAGCCAGGAATGTGAAATGATTCATTGCCCCAAATCTGAAATGAATGGTTGGTAGTTGAACTGTTTGGTATTCCTCCAACAATTCTATATGTGTACACTTCTTACTGTGATGAAGGACATAACACATAGGAGTGGAGGTTGTGAGTTCTCATGTTGAAGTTGTAGAGGTTGAGTGAAGCTTGAAGTTCCAGAGAGTGGCTCTATTGAATGTAATCCGGGAGCAGTCCATCTTCAATAAATAAATATTTCAGAATTGTTGTTCTTTCTATGTATAAAGTGTGGTTTTTGAATCAGATGGTTGATATCTATCTGCACGTTGTTTCAATTTTACTCTTGTGTGTAAATAGTTATGTTATGCATCTCTGTGTACAATGTTTTGGGTTTCTTTCTACATCACCGTTTCAAACAAAAAAATATCCTATGTTGCCCGAACCCATATGACAACAACACAAACAAAATTGAGCAATGCACCCTTTAAGTTCTCTCGTGGAGGTAAAGACTTGTGTTTGCATTTAATTGCTAAACCTAGAACATTGCAAGAATGTTTAAACCTATGTTGCACGGGGACCTGTCCCCCCAAAATTTCATGCATTTCCTACGTTCCCGCATTCCGGGGACTTTGGAACTCCTCGGAAACTTCCCCAATTCATCGGGGACTCCATTGGGGACTTGGGGACTTTAGAGTCGTACCCATAAAAATCGAGAACTTCTCAAGAATATCACTCAACCAATCAGGGACTCCTGGATGTCCCTTAACCTACACAGTTAAAATAAAAATAAATAAATAAAACTAAAAAATTAATTTTTTTAATTAAAAACATTACCTAACAACCCCCCCAACCTAACCCTCTCCCTATTCCTTTAACCTGCAACCCCTTCCTCTTCCCTCTACTCTATCCTACATTCCTAACCTACACTCCAACTCACTGCGCCCGCATAACCCTTTGCTCTACCCATCACTCCAACACTCCAACCCCTACATAACCCTCTGCTCTATGGTTCTACCCATCACTCCTCGTACCACTACTTGCTAAGTCGGCTCTTGTATGTAGTCCCATGCGCAACTCCCCTGTTAGCGGTTCCCCTACCTGCAATCTCACGCGTGCCCCTCTCAGCTTGAAGACCACAGTTCGCGGCCCCCCTTCGAGTCTCTGGCTTTCAACACATGCTGAAAGTTTGATTTCATGGCTCAACACAGGCTCACACTCACAGTGAGTTTGCCCCCTCTCAGCGATAACACACTACACAGCACATGTATTTCATATTTGATATCTTACATTTTATTTTTTAATTTTTTTGGGTTAAAATCTCTGAACATGCTATTATAGTTTTATAAAATTATAATTTAGTATTTACAGATATTAAATTACAAATATAAATTTATTTGTTATTTAAATTTCGAAATGATTCATCATTCATGTACGCAATGTTGTAAAAGTTTAAATTTGTGTTACTGTTTTAACTTTCAAATTTTAAGTTATGTTTAATACTTAATTTAGAAGTTATAACTATTTAAAGTTTTTAGTTAAAGATCTTAGGCATGTACATGGAGTCTTCACTATTTAGTTTTGACAATGGATAATGATGATTGGACAATACTTTATATTTCATTTTCTAATTTGGATTTCATAATTAGTTCTACTTTTTATTTCAATATTTTATATCTTAATATATTGCCATCGCCTGAAAAAATTGGGAATATGCTCTAGCCATCCCAGAAACTCATCCCCGCATCCCCACGTGTCCTGTCCCCAAGGCCAGCCACTGCAACATAGATTTAAATCATTCTTTTTTTTTACCACCACTTCTCTTTTTGCAAGATACATTGAAATACTGCAGCATAGATTTAAATCATTCTTTTTTTTTACCACCACTTCTCTTTTTGCAAGATACATTGAAATAGCATGATGTCCCCAAGGCCAGCCACTGCAGCATAGATTTAAATCATTCTTTGTTTTTACCACCACTTCTCTTTTTGCAAGATACATTGAAATAGCATGAAAAAACATAAATAGGAAGAAAAATTTAAACCATCAACCATATCAGGCATTGGATGGAAAGAAGCACCTGGATATGGAAAATAAAGAAAATGAATAAATCATAATGCTACCGCTGATAATCCGTACCATTATCATCACTACTATTATCATTTCTTCTCTAAGTTTTTATCGAGCAAAACAGAATAAAGAGTAATGCGACTTGCAGGAAAGAGATATGGCGCCTCCCGGACTTGAACCGGACATGCCATTTAAAACGGCATCAACTAACACACAATAAAATATACTGTGACTAGCAGCGTTGTAACATGGCGGGGCCCGGGCTTGAACCAGAGACCTTCAATGTGTTAGACTGACGTCATAACCAACCACACCACGGCACCAGACGTCAGTCAGTTATATGTAAATGTCTATTAGTAATTAAATATAGTTTAGGAATACTGATTAGTAATATAAGTAAATTCAAATGGAGAAAAGATTGTTTTAGCGGGAGTTCGATATCACATACCTTGATTTTGTTGGAGTCCTGCTTTTGACACTGCGATGATAAAACATCACATTGCATAGATAACAAAAGATACAATATTAAAAGTAGAGCACTATAATGAAAATCAATTTTTATTGATGAATCAACTCAGTGAAAAAACATTGTAATGTATATAGTAATACAAAGTGGTTAGCATGGTGGGCATTTATCCCTGCAAGAGATGTGATAGCTACACTAATTCGTAAAAAGTCTATAACAAGAAGTTGAAATTATATTTTATCAATGTTCAAAATATCAAGAAAGAAAAATCCTAAAATCCAAATACCTAACCTTAGGCATTGAAGTTAGTTCATACATCAACTTACGAGGGCCATAACTTTCGCACATGAACCCCATTTAGAAAAAATTTGGACCATTACAAATTTTATTTCGAACTCTATGTTCTTGGCAAGCTTGGCGATCAAGACATCTGTGCCATCAAAATTGCCAAAAACACATGGAGAAGGATTGAAAAATGTGTTAGAAGTTCAAGACCTACAAAACTATTGTAAAGTTGACAAGGTTCAAGATCAGTTTTGAGATAGTGGTAGTCCCAAATGGCCATCTAGCTCAATCACCCCCCCAGGAAGTGACGATTCCCAAGTTCCTACATCAAGTTCCTACATGAGATGGTAAATTTTTTTTGAATATCATCCCTAGTAAAGTAGTTGCCGTGCATTGATAACCTGATAGAGTTGTATGTTATGTTGGAGGGTGTTCTTCATCTTGTTGTCCGTGACTTGGTTTATTGTGGCCTATTGAAAGTAATTGGGGCTAACTGTTATAGGGGAAAAGTGATATACCACCTTTGAGGTGTCCAAGAAAGGTAGAAAGTATTGTGAAACAAGGTCACATTAAAGACGAGGTGTAAGTCGAGAAAAGGTGGAAGATTCAATTCAAAAAGCTTTCACACCCACAACTTTGGTGATGGCGTAAAGCTCATATCATAGTGGTATGAACTTCTAGTGGAGTCTATGATTTACTATTTTGCAAGTACAACCATACCGAGTCATCAACATGAAACTTGTTTGGAGCTCAATGTTGATGTACTTTGATAAAAAAAAATACTTGACCTTTTCTCCATGCTTGGTCACCTGGTTTAGGGGCTAAGCAATATGAGAGAACATCAACATGAACCTATTGTAAAAGTTGGTGAGGCTCAATACGCTATAAATCTTTACTAGTATCTTCGCGGTTGGCTAACCATAGATGAATTGGATTTTGGTTGGATCCACATCCACACCATGCTCATCCATGATGTAATCTAAAGATTAAATTCTTTGCATGTTGAATGAACAGTTTTCTAGGTTGTCATATTTAAGTTGTGTTATCACAAGATACTCAATTCTTGTTAAATGTGCTTTAAGTTTTCTAGGTTGTCATATTTAAGTTGTGCTATCACAAGATGCTCCATGCTTGTTAAATGTGCTTTAAATGTTCTTACTAGGTTAAATGTGCTATTTAAGTTTTAGAGGATGTTGTTTAAATATACAACTACACAAAAATTGATGAATGGTCATAAAATATCATCCATCATCTCCATGAACTTCAATGGTAACTTAATGAAGCCAAAAGTCACTACCAACCACCTATTGGTGCCTTATATATAAAAGTAGTAAATACCTAATGGTTTCTTACAATGGAGAACTAAATCAAATGCAAGCTACAGGAGACAATTCGCTTTCTCTCCACCTGTATAATTCTTCTTAGCCAGGAGCTTGATTATGGTTCTTCTAATTTTGTGATGATGTACTTCAAGTTGTTACTGTGTCCTCTGCTACTGCATTTTCGTCTGGGATAATTTGTTTGAGGTTGTTCTTTATATTATAAACGTGACATCGTTACAGTCATAAGATTACATGATTGCCTCAGAGTTGTATGAGTCTTCATTTTGGGCAGAACCGGGGGTGATTACTTCATGAATAATTTGCAGGTTTATAGGTGCCTTTTAGTACTGTGAATTATTTGTGGCAGCTATCTTAGTCACACCATAGACTCCACTTGCGCAACCTATTCAGTAAAAAGTTTATGCAGTGAATATGTGTTTACAGAAAACGCTATTATTGGTAAATGAATCTGTAAAGAGTTTGGTAGGACCAGTGCATTCAAACAAAAATTTCCTCTGTTTCCAGAGGTTAGAACACATCCTGCAATATGGTATGGCAACGGCACTAACAAAATTGAGTAATGCACCCATCAAGTTTTCCCATGGAGGTGAAGACCTGTGTATGCATTTGATTGCTAAACCTAGAACATGGCAAGAATGTTTGAATCTTTTTTCTCCTTCAGCGACCACAACTTCTCCTTCTGCAAGATACATTGAAATAGCTTCGAGAAACAAGGATAGAAAGAAATATTTGAACAATCAGCAATTTCAGGCATTTGATGGAAAGAGGCGAACGTGTGTTCATCGGGATTATCATCACAATTATTAATATTTATTTTCTATTTAGATTTTTATTTTTCTGGTAATCGGTAATTGGGAAGGGGCTTGTACTGGAGTGACACACGGTCCAGGGATCCAATCCTGTCTGCTACCACTATACCCCTAGGTGTACCTACACAGCCCGTAAGCATGGAGCACGGGTAAACCGAGGTGATTTGAACTCATGACCTCCATTTACAACATTTCCTTCGTATCAAGCCAATCTTCGATTGAACTACACCCTGCCGGCTTTCTGATCCAGATTATCCATTAATGTTGTTATCATTTATTCTCTTTTATCTGTTTATTAACCTGACGTTTAAAATAGCAGATCTTCTATCTTTCTCTTATATATAAATAAAAATAAAATTCGGATGTGCAAGCATCAGAGACGCAATAACACGACGTTTAAAACAGCAGATCTTTTATTTTTCTCTCGTATAAATAAACTGAACGTGTGCAAGCATCAGAGAAGCAAAAATGTCGCAATTTGAAGAAAAAAATGGCGCCGCCCGGACTTGAACCGGAGACCTTCAGTGTGTTAGACTGACGTGATAACCAACTACACCACGGCACCAGTTGTTTGGTTGATAGGGTGATAAAATTCTGAAGATTTACTGAAACATATTGAATAGCGTTCCTTAAAGATAAAACAATGGATGAAGGTTTTCAGTTCGAACGCGGGCGTCGCCATCCCTTTTGCTTATTTGTCACCCACCATTAATCAGTTTTAATGGAGAAAATATAGCTTTTGCTGGGATTCGAATTCACTAAACTTGATTTTGTTGGAATCCTATAGTCGACAGTTTGAAGTCACCAAACGGGGGCTTGACATAAGTTTGTGGAAGCCAATCATATAGAACTCTATCATCAATGGAAACACTATGAATTAATTGGATTGGTAGATGATTTTTTTTTTTTAATTACTAAGTTTAAATTCGAATTATTTTGTTCCAGTCTGATGTTTGCATCCATTTGCAGGTTTTCCCACGAGAAAGAAACAGTGGTTTTTTTAGTTTCTGTCTTCTTTTTCATCGATTTGAAGAAATTATTGTAAATTTTCTGATGAACAATTATTGCTATATTTTTTAAAGCGAATTAAGAAATAATACAGATTTGATAAGTTTTGGTTCAGAAAAAAGCCAATCTCTACAGACCGTAAGGAATCAAAATTAGACGAATTAAGTTCCGAATTGAACTGAATTTTCAAATTTCCGAGTTCTAACTTCTTCATCCCAATTCCGCCCAATTTGGTCACTCACTATGCTTTTTTTATCAAGTTCGAGGGATAACTACAACATAAAAAAAATAGGAATGGAGGTTCTAGTATGCAGAAGGGGCACAGAACCAAAGTATCCTGTCAATGTAGAATTGAAGGGATCTATGTTTGAGCTCATGTAAGATAATAACCAAAGTAAAAGGAAATTCAAGAATTGATCAAGAAATAAATGTTGAAAATCATAGTTGTGGACTATCTGAAACTTCCTTGAACATGATTTATGATTTTTTTTCTCATCCAAAGATTTAAAACCAAGGGAATAGAAGGACAAAACCAGACAGAATATTTTCTCATTCACTAGTGAAAAAGTGAGGGTACAGGAAAGGAAGAGGCAGGAAAGAATATATTCTCCAATAATTAAGAGCATTTTGTTATCAAACAGTCTGTTGGGAAAACTCCAAGAAATACAGGCTCAGGATTCCATGGTTAAAAATTCTGGTTCTGTGAAACTATATATACACTCATATACAATAGCAATGATTGAAGAGGAAGTTAGTAGCCTGGCTTAGGACACGAAGACAAAAATCGATCAGCGAAATGATGTATGGCCCTTATCAAAAAGGAATGGAGCTCAATCTATGAAAACATAACAAGTTGGGAAAAATATTCAGATTGTTTTATTGAATATGTTTCAAAGGATTAAAAAAAAATGTGACCACATGTGTGTGGTCTAATGCCAAGCAGCAGGTGATAGGGGTTCAAAACCTCCATGCCAATAAGGTTAGGCGAGATTTGAGGTCATAGACATGCCATTCATGGCATGACAGATTGGTAGAATGACTGCTGTAAGTTACTATAAGCAGTGTTTCCAAAACACAAAACTTGCAACAACCCAAAGGAAGTAATGGCCTTAGGATAAGTGAATTTCTGCATATTCAGAAAAAGGCTTTCTCAACTCCACACTTGATGGCAACTTGCAAGGATGGCTTGGAAAAAAAGCAGAGAAGTGAAAGAGATGGCAGTGCTTAAAAAAAAAAACTATTATTTCGACTCTATTAGTCAAAAGAAACCAGCAGAAAATGCTTTTATTTGTTTTTATTTGTAATGAATAAGTAGGAAGTTTGGAAGGACCAATGTATTCAAACAAAAAATATCCTCTGTTGCCCGAAGCCATCCTGCACACTGTGTTATGACAACGACACAAAAAAAATTGAGCAATGCACCCATCAAGTTTTCTCCTGGAGGTGAAGACTTGTGTCTGCATTTGACTGCTAAACCTTGAACATTGCAAGATTGTTTAAATCATTATTTTCTACTTCAGCGACCTCAACTTCTCCTTTTGCAAGATACATTGAAATAGCGTGAAGAAACATAGATAGGAAGAAAAAGTTGAACAGGTTACAATTTCAGGCATTAGATGGAAAGCAGCACCTCGAGATGGAAAAAAACAGAAAATGGATAAATCATAATGGTAGCGATGATAATCATTATCATTTATTCCCTATTTAGATTTTTATTTTTCTGATCCGAATCAGTGCTGTTATATCTGTTAACTATTTATTTGTTTCCTAATATGACATTTAAAACAACGTGCAACACTTATCATTATTCCCTATTTAGGTTTTTATTTTTCTGATCCGAATTGTTCACAGTGCTGTTATTTTTCTCTGTTTCCTAACATGACATTTAAAACAGCGAGCAACACTGAATAAAAAGTACTGGACTTGAAGAAAAGGAAAATGGCGCCGCCCGGACTTGAACCGGAGACCTTCAGTGTGTTAGACTGACGTGATAACCAACTACACCACGGCACCAGATGTCTGATGCGTATAAATATATATTTCTAATTGGATGTTGTTTAGGAACACTTATTCACAATATAAATAAGTTTAAATGGAGTCCTACTGTCCTACAGTTGACAGTTCGATATCACCAACCTTGATTTTGTTGGAGTCCTACAGTTGACAGTGCGATGATAAAGATCGAGGTGGAAATGAGACAGAGTGCAACAAGATCTTGCGATTGAGGTGGAAATGAATGGGGTTTGACAGAGTACATCTATGATTCTGCTAAGGGTGTGCGAGGGAAACCAAAAAAGCTGGGTAGGATAAAAGAAAACCAAAACGTCCTGTTTTTTCATGATTTTGGGATAAAAACTGGTTAAAATTTTGGAAATAGTTATTTTCACATTTTTGTAATTTCAGTAATTGGGATTGCCTATTCTAAACTAATTGTCTAATTTTAAAACTATCCAGATCGTGGAAATTGCGATCTGAACATTCCAAATTGTGATTTTGGCAAGAATTGTTGATTCCAACAAGTCCACGTTTTAGTTAACCCTTATACAACGCCCAAAAAAGCTTGTAATTTTGTAATTAAAGGTAAGAACAAACAAACATATGAAGCGTGATGAGATACATGGTAGTCATGCCTGTAAGCAAGATCAAAGGTAATAGAAAGGAATGTGAAGAGATAGACACAAATCTAAGATACTAAAGGAAGTTGGAGAGATAAAAATGTGAGGTAAGATCTAATGATGTTTATGTAATTTAGATTATTTATTAGTATTTTTTTTTAGATTTTAAGTTGTCACTATGTCCTCTGCTACCATGTTCTTCCGGGTCATCTGTTCGAGGTTGTTCTTTGGATATCATAAACGTGACATAGTTACAGTCATAGTATAATTACAGTTATAAAATGTCTTTTAAGTGTAAAACCAAAACAAAATTGGTGAAAATATCATCAATCATCTTCATGAACTTCATTGATACCTTAGTCAAGCCAAAAGGCACTACCAACCACCAATTGGTGCTAAAAGTAATAAATACCTAATGGTATCTTACAATGGAGACCTGAAGCAGATGCGAGCTGCAAGTGACAATGCGCTTTCTCTCAACCTCTATAATTCGGTGGGACTTTATTATGGTGCTTCTAACTTTTTGATGATGTACTTCAGGTTGTTACTGTGTCCTTAGTTGTCCATTGCATTTTCTTATAGGTTATCTGTTTGAGGTTGTTCTTTATATATCATAAATGTGTAAATATAGTTATTATTAAAAATTGTGACAACTAATTAACATTAACAATAACTAAGATGGTTTGTTTAATCGTTGGATGGTTGAAAGTTTTTCTAATGGATGGTGATTCATCCATATAAGTAACTCCTTCAAACATGTATTTATATGTAATCTTGGAGAGGAGTAAACGAAAGAGGGAAATGTATGGACTAAAGAAATACCTGATTGTAATCTCCGTTATTAAAAAAATAAGACATCAATACTTTGTCAGGTAGATGTTTATTATTTTTATTACAAACTCAAAATAATAACAACAACCAATGGTATCAGAACAAGTGATATCAGAGCCTAGTGCCAGAGGAGCAAGTGAACCCGTGTAAGATACTGTGGTCGTTGGAGCTGGTGGGCGCTGCCATCGTAGAGCAAGAGTGGAGAGTCGTCGTTTCCTTCTCTGCAAAGACGCCCGTGTGGAAGAAGCTAGCCTGTGCGTTGACAGGAGGTGAAGCCCGTATAAAGGTGGAGATAGCCGCCTACCGCATGTACGTTGACAGGAGACCTGTGTAGCCAGCCGGTCGTGGAGGAGGAGACCTGCGTGGAGGAGAGCAACCAGGAGCAGAGAGGTTGTGCGAGAGGCTGTGCGCCCGTGAAGGCTCTGCGAGGTGAAAGCTGTGCGAGAGGTTGAGCGTGAAGTGGGAGAGAGCCCTCGGTCCAGAGGGAGACGTGAAGCCCGTGGAGAGGTGGAAAGAAGCCGCTCGTGGAGGAGAGCAGAGATCGAGGCCGTTTTTCTGCCTAAGCATGCGCAGAGTTGTTCCTGTTGCTGCCAGAAAAAGGAAGACGTCCGCCATTCCTGTGGAATCCGTGGTGCTGGTGTGAAGATAAGAACCCGAAAGAAGCAGAGCCTACAGCCAGAGGTGGAGAACCCCCTACGTGAAAGAAGTATTTGCCCAGTGCAGCCAGAGGTATTTTTTGGGTTATTGTTCTTCTGAGAAAAGATTATGTTTATATATACTTTGGGAAGTTGTAAATGTAAAGTTACAAATTCAAATTCAAGGCATTGGATTGGAAAGAAACACCTAGAGATGGAAAACAAATTGATTCTTCCAAATCACCCCGGTTTGGGATATGTTAAATAGTAGCAGCAAGTGCTGTTTTGTGGAGAAATACAAGTGATTGTTGCTGCAAACAAAAAGGATGAACCAATTAAGTTCCAAGAATCGCATTCTGCATGCAACGAAGTCTTCTCAGATTGTTGCAGATGAATCATGAAATGCAGTTCTCAAAACCGATATAGAGAATCGAGATCAAGGTTCTGAATGTGCACAGGAACTGGAACATATGAACCTCCAATAAGCAAGGAATGCAAAATCAAGTTGGCAGAGTAGAAGCCCACAAGTTTGACACCTACACCTACTACGTTCATGTCATCTCTTTTGCCAAGAAAAAGGGATCCAAAATTTCGGAATTTGGAAAATGTAGAATCAAGGGGGTATGGCAAGATATGATGGAAACATGGGAAAAGTTAAGGAAGGGCATCACAAGTAATCGTCTATTGTTTTGAATATAGTGGCAGGGCAGAGAATGTAGTACTTGCTATTGTAGTGACAGGTCTAGTTCTGTTGGACTCAGACGTTGTTCTAACTTCTGTTGGACCATCGCCATGAAACCATTTTCTGATCCGAATGAATCAGTACTATTATAATCTATTCCCTGTTTAGGTTTTTATATTTCTTAATAGGATATTTAAAACAGCAGAAAAAACGCAAGCGTGCCTGCAACAGAGAAGAAAAAGTGCTACAACGGTAGATGCGAAAATAGATGGCGCCGCCCGCACTTGAACCGGAGATCTTCACGGTAGTTGCGAAGAAAAATGGCGCTGGCCGGACTTGAAACGGAGACCTCTAGCCTAACAAAAAAGTGCTGCAAGTGTAGATGCAGAAAAATGGCGCCGCCCGGACTTGAACCGGAGACCTTCAGTGTGTTAGACTGACGTGATAACCAACTACACCACGGCACCAGTTGATCATAAACTGGATATACCTATTATCATTTCAATAGTGTAAGTGGCTACAGCTACTTCGGGTTTTGCAAGAGATTTTGCGAAGGGATCAACATGTTGGGTTTTTCAAGTATTTTCAAGCATCGCTTTCATAGAGAATAGCTTGCACCAGATGTAACGAACTGCAGAGGACGATGACGGCCAATAAGAGGGCATATAAATCAATTTATAGATCAATAAATTAAATATAGGAGGTAATGTTGGATCGATATTTGATCTCAAAGCTCAAAACTCTTGATTTTACAGGGGATTATTTAAACGAGAACCTTGTTGCTGGTATTTCTTCTGTGACAACACTTTCTTTAGCAATCAATGGCAATGGCCATACTTTAACAGCTGCTTCACATGCTATCATCAATGGTTATAAGAATGTTTTTAGCTATTGATATTGCAACTTATTATCATTCCCCACAAGCTGAGAAAGAAAAGGATTCCTAAGTTTGCAGTTTTCACTGCCCCAATTGCTAGTGCTACAGAAGTTCTTCTTGTTGTAGTTGCTCCAAAAGAATAGGAAGGAAACCCCAGCCAGAACAAGAATCTGATGAGGATATGGGTTTTCAGTCTTCTTTATTAGATTGCCAATGATACCAAAGTAAAGTCTGTGAATGGCTCTATCCTCTCAATATAGAATTAATAATTGAAGGGGTCTATGTCTAAGCTCATATCAGCTAATAACTACAGTAAAAGGAAATCAAGAACCGATCTAGAAATTAATGATGGAAAACAATAGCATTAGCTGTGGATTAGTTGAAACTTCCTTAGAACATGATGTATGCAATTTTTGTCATCCAAAGAGTGAAAACCAAAGGAACAGAAAAAGATAGAACCAGAAATAATCTTTACTGTGAAAAGCGAAGGAATAGGAAAAGAGGGAATCTATTCCCCAATAGAATCCGGGGATTTCATTGTCAAACAGTCTGGTGCAGAACATACGTGCTCACTTAGGCTCAGGACTCTATTGTCGAAAAAATCAGACTCCGTGAAACTAAATACACATTCAAATAAAAAACCAATGAATGAATAGAGCTAGTAGCCCGGTACCTGAAAACAAAAATCGGACGGGGAAATAACATGTGGCCCTTATCACAAAGGAATGGCGCTGAACTCATGAAAACATAACAGACCAGCAAAGATATCAGAGACAACAGATTTTGGAATCTTCGGTTGAGCATTTTCCATGGGTGTGTGGTTTAGGGGCAAGCAGCTAGGGTGACCAGGGTTCAAAACCTCCTGAGTGGGTGCAGATGAGGCTAGGTGAAAATCCTGAGTGATTTGGTGATATAAAAACATCCCACAAAACGTGGCAGCTCAGCCAAAAAATAATTGCAACATCCCACAGCCGGTAACGGCCTCAAGGTAATTGTATTTCTGCATGTTCCAGAAAAGGCTTTCTCAACTCCAGCACTTGATGGCAAGGGAAGTCATGGAAAGAAGCAAACATGTGAAGAGATGGCAGTTCATGAAAAATGAAACGCCATAAAAGAAATCTTTCAGCTCTATTTGTAAAAAGAAGCCTGCAGAAAGTGCTATTATTGGTAATGAGTATGTAGAAAGTTTGGAAGGACCAATGCATTAAAAAATAAATAGCCATACTGCACAGCGTTTTATGGCAACAGAACCAACAAAATTGAGCAATGCACCCATCAAGTTTCCTTATGGAGATGAAGAATTGTCTGCCTTTGATTGCTAAACCTAGAACATTGCAAGAATGTTTAAATTTTATTTTCCTTCAACGACCACAACTTTGCCTTCTGCAAGATACATTGAATTTTTAAATAGCTTCAAGAACCAAGGATAGAATGAAAGATTTGAACAATCAGCAATTTTAGGCATTGGATGGAAAGATGAACCTGGAGATGGAAAGCAAACTAAGTCTTCCAAATCACCTAGTTTGGGATATGTTAAATGGTAGCAGCAAGTGTTGTCTTATGGAGAAATCAAAGTTGTTGCTGCAAACAAAAATAATGAACTAATTAAGGAGTTCCAAGAATAGCATTCTGCATGCAAGGAAGTCTACTCAGATTGTTGTAGATGAATCATGAAATTCAGTTCTCGAAACTAGATAGAGATTATGCTATGTTGCACAACTTTCCGGAAAACATAGTATCGGATACGTCTAGAAGTTTCCCCCAAATTTCAGGTTAGAGAATAACATATATTAAAAAATATAAAACTAAAATAATCAAAAAAACATGAGAATCAGATGACTTAGCTTATTCCTTTATTATATAAGGTAGACTCTTTCTAAAGTGAAAACTTCTAGAAGTTATAGTCCCTATATTTGTGGCTATATGTATAGAGTAAGTTTTCAATTTTATGTCAACTATGATTAAAATGTATTAAAATATTATATGTTTACAAGAATATTATAGCGTATTTGCAAAGGTGTATAAATAATCAAGTTTAAATTATTATAAAATAAAATTCAAGATAATTTTTATTTAAAATTTTAAATGTAATATATGAATTTAGTTTTAAAATAAGATTTAAAACTATTTTCAATTATTTAAAAGTTTATGTTTTTATTCGTAAAGTAAATAGTAAAATATATAAATTTACTTTATTTTATTTAATATATAAAAAATCAAAATAGATTTACATTTATTATTGATTAGCGGTAACTGCAGTGCACCAATTCGACAAGGTAGCACGAAATAGACTTTTACTGCAACCTAGTTTTCTAGAGAAAAAATTTTGAATCAACCATGTAAACGTATGGTCGCGAGGAAACAAGAATGCCGTTAACAAACTACATGGTGATCATGAATGCCTGGAAGCTCCCAATGAAGGAAACGCGCAAGAAAAAGTCCCCAAGTTCCCGATTTTAGAAGGTAAAAGTCCCCAATAAGTTCACAACCATCCGAAACGGTTCCCGCTGGATTGAGAAAGTTTCCTACAAGTTCCCTGGAACGTTGAAACTTCAGAAACGAGTTTCCTAAAAGCCGAGAATGGTTCCCGTGCTACATAGAAATTATGGTTCTGAACATGCACAAGAAGTGAAACATATGTTTCACTTTCATTACGAGGGAATGCAAAATAAAGTTGGCAGAGTCGAATCCCACAAGTTTGACACCTACTGCGCCCATGTGATCTACTGTGCCAAGAAAAAAGGATTCAAAATTTGGGAATTTAGAAAATGTAGAATCAAAGGGTAATGACAACATATGATGGAAACATGGGAAAAGTTAGAGAAGGGCATCGCAGGTAATCATCTATTGTTTTGAATATAGTGGCAGGGCATAGAATATGGTACTTGCTATGATAGAGACAGGTCTACATCTCTTGGACTCAGACCTCTTTTTTTTCAACAGAAAAATGACGATACTTTATATTGAAGTATGGTTTTTTTACAACAGGAATCTTACCAGCAGTCCAGAGATATGACCAATACAGAATCCAACAGGAAGTAGACCAAATAAAAATAGATAACAACAGTCCTATGGCATCCAGCCCGGCCCATCAGCAACCGAATATGTTCTCCAGGATATTCCAATCCTCCGGTGAATGACGCAGGTAGCAAATATAATCTAATCTAAATAAAGTGCAGTATAGTAGTGAATTAAATGGGACCAAAAATAAAGCCAACGCGGTGGCAGAGTGAAGACATTAATATAGCCGAGCAAATAAATAAGGAAATATTACAATACATGCCGGAAAAATAGGAAACCAGCTAACATAAAAATATCTGCCAGAAGCCCATGACAGGCTGGTTCAATCCACAGGTGATCTCAAAATGTATCAGACCTTCATCCGCCACGAGACCGCGCTGAGAGAGAGAATCAGCAACTCCATTATGTTTACGGAAAATGTGAACAATCGAAGTCGAAGAGCATGAATCAAGTAAAAGACGAGTATCAAGTAAAAGACGAGTATCAAGAGCAGTAGCATTGATCACAGCCACAGAGTTGGCCCAGTTAATAATCACCATTGAATCTCCAGCCACCTGTTCCAGAGCAATGTTGGCGTTGGTGGAGAAAAAAAGAACCATCCATAATGCCAAGAGCTCACCCTTGCTATTGGTACCCACGACCCCAGACATCCATAGCATGATCTGGTCACCACAAGACAATTCGATGAATGCCCCAGCCCCGCAAAGTCCAGTAGAAGCTAGAGCAACCCCATCAATGCGAGCTCTGTTACCAAAAAGGAGAAGATGAGAAGGTGCAGTAGAGCGATCCCGAATACCATCAGCAAGACTTTTGTTAGCTATCCCAATATATTCAGCAGATAAAGCCCGAATGAGACAGGATACCTTACACGGTTCAGTAAAAATATCATCAAATAAAAGCCTGTTCCGAGCCTTCCAAATCTCCCACCCTACCAGACAAGCCAAGCACCCAAAATCAGAGTTGATCGAAAACAAGGTCTTGTACCATTCCTGCAATGAAAATTCCGATCCCCGCTGGATGTGTATAAATGGATCCTCAAAATATGACCAGATCTTGATAGAATACGGACAACCAGCAAATAGATGATAGAAGGATTCCTCATCTCCGCAGCATAATAGACATATGCTAGGCCCATGAATACCACGTTTTTGGAGATTCCCCCAAATAAGGATCTTCCCAGCTAATAAGAGCCACATAAATATCTGCACTTTTAAAGGAATGTGCCACCCCCGAGCACGATCGGAACCACCACTTCCATTCAACCAAATTATCATGACAAATAGCCTCATACGCTGATTTGGCCGTTAACATTCTATTCTTTGAATTCCATGACCATATCAATCTATCTTCTGTCTCCCGAATGCATATGTTTGCCCGATAAAGATCCAGAATGTATTCCTTCCATTCGGTAGCCAAAGAACCAATCAGTACCAGTTGCTCCGCGCTAATCCAGCAGTGAAAATTTTTGGATTTGCGCTAATCCAGCAGTGAAAATTTTTGGATTTGCGCTAATCCAGTCCCGGTTGTTCTCACACCATCACCATTTTCTGATCCGGATTATCATCAATACTACATTACAAATATATTCCCTATTTAGGCTTTTATATTTCTTAATAGGATGTTTAAAACAGCGGTACTTATTTCGTACAGAAATATTTCCCAGGTATGAATACCTCGCAGTTTAGTGTTAAAATAATAGACAACATACATGAAAAAATACAAGCCTGCCAGCAACAGAGAAGGAAAAGTGCTGCAACGATAGATGTGAAGAAAAATGACGCTGCCCCGATTTGAACCGAAGACCAGACAAAATACATGAAAAAATGGGGAGAAACAGTGCTGCAACTATTGACTCGAAGAAATATGGCGCCGCCCGGACTTGAACCGGAGACCTTCAGTGTGTTAGACTGACGTGATAACCAACTACACCACGGCACCAGCTTATTAGATTTTCCAATAAAAACATTATCGTACTCTATGATTAGAGTATCTACGCCAACGCATGAGTAAAACCATTAATTGGCTTCCGTACGAAAAAAAGAACCCCACATACTGAACGTAGGCAAGGTCACAATGATAAACAAAGGGAAGATCAAATACAAAATGCATAACATAAATGACATGTTAAGGCTTGAGAAGTAGTAACAAAAGAAGTAAGGACACTCTATATTGTCATACATCTAATAATACACTTCAACATGCCAATGCAGCAACAACAACACTTGTGTGGTAGTATTTTGCGTTCCTCTTATCTTTATGAGCTATGACTCAACAAGATCTCCTAAAGACTACATGTCGAAACATTGGTTGTGCTTTCTTTCTTCCCCACAACTCAAGAATGAGCTATTGGAGTTATTGGACACATTGGCAAACATATTAGGGAGGATTAATGATGACAAGGTTGAACGTGAATGAAAGTGGAATTAGGAGGCTCGTCAAACCATATGGATGTGAAAGCAAGGGGTTTAATCTTCGAGTAGTAGCAAGAGCACAATTTTAATGCAATGCAATGAATACAACAATTCTTAGTTAATGTTGGTGGATAAGAGATTGAAAAGTTTCCATCACAAAATCCACCAATGTGCATGATCATCTAGAGGGTGTAGAGGAACTAAGTCGAGAGGTAATCTATAATTCAATACGAGACAACCCCTCCTCCCTGAATGTTTGAATAGAGGGCAACTCAACTGCTAACCATAATAGCAGCTAGTAACCCTGAGGGACTCAACTAAATTTAAACATGTGACCTATGGCCTCCCCTTTGGCAACATGCCTTAAGCAAATTGTTCAACAAATCGAGTTAACCACTAGGGATGCCTTAAGCAACTTGTTCAACCAATCGAGTTAACCACTAGGGCTAAATAGTGTGGATATGCGAAGGAGCGATATATGAATAAATGCTTACATGAATATTCAAGGAAACTATGCTTCTCGACAAGGATTGGCTCAAATCCATCAGCATGAATGATTGTATAGAGGGTGTAAAGGCACTGAACTATGAGGTAGAGGAACCAACTCTAATGATCCTGATCGATGAAACACATGGCTTGGTGAATTGGATAAAGGATAAGAGACATCCTTTGATTGAAAAAACCACACTCAATAGTATAGAGTCCAGTTGATTCAAAGTTTATCAAAGGAATGTGGCAAGAACTACTGAAACTAGTATTAAAAAAAATCATGGAGACGGTGCCACAAGAAATTGACAATTCATTGGTTTCATAGATGTAAAATGGGATTTATCCTAACATGTGCATGTTCATATTGAAGTTGCTATTATTCCCTTAAACATGCTAGTGACTTCAAAAAAGGAGAACTGAGAGATTCCCATTGTGCAATGGAGCTTTTTATGCACAAATAGGGAAAATGAAAGGTAGTGTACAAATGCATAACCCCTATATTTTTTGGAAGATTTCACATCAGTGTTCTTTGTAATTGTTTAATTTTAACTCGAAATTACACTTCAAATGTACTAGTATTTTTATGCACTTGAGAATTAATTTGTTCTTATATCATTGACCTAATAATTTTAAATGTGAGTGCATTTGTCAATATGCTAGTGTTATTTCAATATGTCAATTTTATTTTCATATGTTGCCATTATTTCAATGTCTAGATTTTTTATGATTTCAAGGAATGGCACTCATAGTACAATCCATAGGACTACACAAGTGTTGTTAAAGATCCATTGAATAATAATAAGCATCTAAATCAATAAAGGAGGAAGAAATAATGCCAATTGTGTTACATTGTTAAATTGGTTCCCAATAAACCAAACCTAGTGTTCATGATTTATGTCCAATGTCGGCATGTGGACAAAAATGGTTTGCTTTGCCATGGTGGCATTGATCCTATATCTACAAACCAACAATCACTTATTTTTATGCATGTATCACAACATAAAAGACATTGGGTAGGATCTCTCCTTTTGTGGATGTTTCTCCAACCGAGATACACAGTAACCATGTTCAAATGCTTATCTCATAATGAACCCGCGATAGTTTGCTCATAATGTGGAGGGATGAGTTTGTATCAAAAAGAGACATCCTAAACCAAAGAAACAACTTGATGGCTCATGGTATCAGATTCATGAGAATAAGTCCTAAGTGTCCAATATTGGGTGGAAAGGAATACGATGTATGTGTTCCTACTAGATTGGGATATTCATGTTAGGGATAATGATGAGATGGCAAGTGGAGTAGGGTGTTATAAATAGGCATAGTTACATGTTCTTGCAATGGATTCAATTTTTTGTGCAATCAAATAAAAGGGCTTTGGTTTCTAATCATGATGGGGAAGACAATGGTGACATGGTTGCAAGCCTTTCACCAACATTTTTCGTCTTCCAATCCCACATGGAAAATTTCATCCTTTATTGTTTAAAATAATGCGCTCAAATAAATTTGGGAAATAAGGTGTGCAATTATCTTAGATTTTTCCACTCAAAAAGTACAAAAATTACAAATTATATAGTGATCCATTTCAGATCATACCTTCCCATTTTGCGATGCTTTCAATTCCCAAAATATTTAAATAAAGGAGGCGAGGAAATTTTTCCTCTACCTTATGCTTGGAGTACCATTTGGCCTTGCTTGGAAGTTTTCCTTTCATCCAGACCTACGAATGTTATTGTTTCCCTTGTCTAGTTGTTTTAAACCTCTTCTACAAAACAATATCTTCTACTAACTATGTATGAGATTATGGTGCTAAGTCCTCTACAATATGTAAGACCTTCCCATCATTTTCTTAGTTTAACATGGAAGGTTCATAGAATTTGAAATTTTCCACATGTGTTATTGATTAAATGTGCATATATGGATGTAGATTGAGTCTGTATGCATCATCACCTACCTATTTCAACACTTCAAAAGGACCATACCACAAAGCCTTGATCTTCTTACCAAAACCTTATAACCTTTCAAATGCACCCAAACCTAGTCGCCTACCTTGAATGTCTTTTCAATTTTTTGATGGTCATGTTAGGCCTTGTACTTTTTTGGCTACGACTTATTCAATGTCTCATGTAGAATTTGATTGATCTCGTCAATGATTATTTTAGCCTTCAATTCTTATCCTATGTTGTCTTCCCTCACTCCTCCATGTTATCCGTATACAACATCCAAAGGTGAAGGTGGCAAATAACCAAAGCAAGTTTGAAAAGAGGACTTACTAGTGGAACTGTGGATTGCAATATCATAAGAGTGATAAATATAAATAATTTTTGGTCCCATTCCCTTGGATGCTTATAATTGTAACCCCTTAAAATATTAAGTCTTTCCATCCATTTTTGGCTAGAAATTTGTACATCTCTTCAACTAATTGGTTTCCATCTTCTCCCAAAGTGTAGTCCAAAA
Source organism: Larix kaempferi (assembly GCA_027924585.1). Classification (NCBI taxonomy): domain Eukaryota; kingdom Viridiplantae; phylum Streptophyta; class Pinopsida; order Pinales; family Pinaceae; genus Larix; species Larix kaempferi. Next base: position 8,989,348 of record BSBM01000402.1, read on the forward strand.
AGTATTGAGAAATATGGTATCATTGTCTGAGATGATGCTCCTTGCAGGTATGCCAAAGTGCACCCAGACCTTTTTGAAGAACATGACTACCACATCTTGTCCCTTGATGGCCTTTTTACAATCCATGAGAATGCACATCTTACTAAGCTTGTCCACCACCACAAATAGATTTTCATGTTCTCGCTTGATTATTGGAAAACCACCCATGAAATTCATGGAGATGTTCTCCCATGGTCTAGTAGGTACATCTAAGGGATGGTGTAAACCTTGCTTCCTATTATTGGGTTTGCCAATATGATAGAGTATGCATCCTCTAATGAATTGAGCTACATCTTCTTTCATTATGGGACAATACACATACCTTTGGAAATTGGTCACTATTTTTCCAACACCAAAATGACCTACAAATTTGGAGACAATGAGCCTCTTTGATAAGTTGTAACATATATCCTTGAGGAACACATAGCTTATATAACTTGTTGAGAAACCTATCCTAAATATGGTAGTCAACCTTGCTATCACCTTCTTATCCATGAACTTGGCCTTGTATCTATTGAAATACCTCCTTGAAGTCCTCATCTTATATGTATTCCTCTTTGTATGCATCGTGGGTGAAAAGGTCCATGTGCACAAGAGTACCCAAAGTGTGGGTGGGATTGAAAGAATGTATGCCAAGTTACTAGTATTTATTTTCTTATAGTGTTGATAAGATGAGATCGTTGCCAAAAAACCATCCACTTGTAGTGTATTGGTTGTTGAACATTACTCTAGGTCTACAAATATTGTAGGAATTGGTGATATGTGTGGATGATGGTTTCCTTTCCCATAGGATAGTCTGTAAATTTTTTAACACCTTGCACCAAAGCAAACAGCTCCTTGTCATATGTGGTTAGTTCAAGATTGATCCATGAAATATTTTAGAATGATAACATACTAGCTTACTTCCTTGTATTAAGACTACTCACACAACTTATCCACTTGCATCTCTTACTACTTTGAAGAGATTCTAAAAATTGGGCATGCAGGAATTGGTGCGTGACTAACCTTTTGTTTTAGAGCTTCAAAAGGCTTTTCTTATTCTTTCCTTGTTAAATTTTCTGAATTTACTTCAATTTGATCTAGGATCTTAACTGAGAGAACAACATGTACAGCATATCTACAGCATATCAATCATGGAGACAATAATGCAAGCACACAAGAGACACAAAGATTTACTTGGGGAAAACCATAAAGGTGAAAAACCCCAATAACTTCCTCAGAGATAGATAGAGCAATGATACAACCAACCAAGAGAGATAGCCATAACCTAGCAGCAGATCCTCCTCCTCCATAAGTGCGCCACTCCTCCTTGAGTGCATGTGTGAGAAGTGAGTGAACAAATAGAGTGCCTCCCGCACTCTATTTATACTTGACTTGACTTGCCTTTTTACCTAACTCATGTAGGCTCGAACTTTACCACATAACATAATGCTGAGTGGGCCGACCCCCAATAGGGTGGTCTAATAACCCTTTGACCCACATGGCCGACCCCCAATAGGGTGGTCTAATAACCCTTTGACCCACATGACTTATACAGGGCCGACCCCAAACAAGGTGGTCTAATAACCCATCAAGTATAAGTTACGACACTTACAATATAAATGACGACACTTCCTTATAGAGGAATAATACCATCTCTATAGGAATATAATATACATATATGTGAAATACATTCCGAAGTTACATATACATCAACACTCCCTCTTAACTAGGAAGGTATTTCTCAGCACAGTTCTTCTAGCACAAGTCATCTTCTCTGGATCATCGTCACTGGATAATCGTCATCGAGTCATCATCATCATCGCCACTGCTGCTGCTATCTCAATCAATCTCTGAATCTACTCGTCATAGGAAGTTCTACAGAGCCAGTCCTTTTTCATACTGGATGTAGGCCCACCACCTGCAGGTCTTCGTCATCACTGGCCATACTGTGGAATCCTCAGGACTTATTACGTGCGTCACAAAACCTCGAAAGAGCATCCCAGGATGTTACGGGTACACAACTCCGACCTGTAGGATCTCCCAGGGAGCTATTACATGTGACCCCACCACAAAACCTCGAAAGAGCATCTCAGGATGTTACGGGTACACAACTCCGACCTGAAATCTCCCAGGGCACAAATTACATGTGGTCCACCACAAAACCTCGCAAGAGCATCTCAGGATGTTACGGGTACACAACTCCGACCTGAAATCTCCCAGGACGCTATTACATGTGGTCATGGCAAAACCTCGAAAGAGCATCTCAGGATGTTACGGGTACACAACTCCGACCTGAAATCTCCCAGGGCCCAAATTACATGCCATAGGACAAAACCTCGCAAGAGCATCTCAGGATGTTACGGGTACACAACTCCGACCTGAGATCTCCCAGGGCACAAATTACATGTCCTCCCAGAGCAATGTCTCGAAAGAGCATCCCAGGCTGTTACGGGTACACAACTCCGACCTATAGGATCTCCCAGACATGCTCATCTGCACAACCTGATCCACGGCCACAGAGTATCAACCTGATACTCACCATACATCATCCTGATGTACTCATGATCATCCTGATCATCATCACTGCAACGTCCTGCTGCATGTCATCTGGAGCAACATCCTGAAGCTCACCATCCATGATCATCCTGATCATCATCACTGCAACGTCCTGCTACATGTCATCTGGAGCAACATCCTGAAGCTCATCATTCATGATCATCCTGATCATCACTGCAACATCCTGCTGCATGATCCACCTGATCATCAATGCATCCACCTGATGCATACCAAGTATCTACCTGATACATATCATCATACATGATCCTCCTGATCATACAATGTATCCACCTGATACATGATACATATCACCATACATGATCCACCTGATCATACAATGTATCCACCTGATACATATACAGATACATGGTCCAAGCATCCAACATGATGCATATACAAAAATACATACACATGATCCAACTGATCATATCCAGCATCCAACATGATGCATCCATACATAAATGATCCACCTGATCATATCTAGCATCCAACATGATGCGTACATACATACATAAAAATGATCCAACTGATCATATCCAGCATCCAACATGGTGCGTACATACATAAAAATGATCCAACTGATCATATCCAGCAGAAACCAGAACATCATCCTGATGCCCATCATCCAGCGCTTACATCCACAGCCATGTGAAGGATCCTCCTTCCAACATGCTTGGAATGGCTTTAGCAAATGTGTCCATCACTTCTTTCTCGAAGTGTCATCGATCTGAAGAACGTTGAGCCTCTCTCTGAAGTACTCGAACTTCACTCTGGATAGTGGCTTCGTCAGCACATCTGCAATCTGCTCGTCCATTGCAACATACAGGAGCTTCATAGCTCCTCTTTGCACCATATCCCTGATATAGTGATATTTGATCTCTATGTGTTTCGACCTGTCATGAAACACTGGGTTCTCGGACAGCTTCACACAACTCTGGTTATCACAGAAGATACCAGTAGCCTCCAACGGGAGATCAAATAACTCAGACAGTAGTTTCCGTAGCCATACTGCCTCACAGCTAGCTGAACAGGCTGCAACATACTCTGCCTCAGCTGTACTCAGTGCTACGCAAGACTGCTTCCTACTAAACCAAGAGATCACACCTGATCCCATACTGAAGCAACACCCAGATGTGCTCTTCCTATCTGCAGCACTGCCAGCCCAATCTGAATCAACATAACCCTGCAGGTTAAACTTTTGATTCGCCTCATACCTGAGCCCATAATCCACTGTACCCTTCAGGTACCTCAGAACATGCTTTACAGCAACCAGGTGAACACTCCTCGGATCCGTCAAGAACTGGCTCAATGTGTTCACAACAAAGCAAATGTCTGGTCTCATGTTCGTCAGGTACATCAAGGACCCAATCATCTGACGATACAAAGAGACATCAACCGGCTCAGATGAAGCATCACATAGAAGCTTTAGATTTGATGCCATAGGTGTGGCCATGGCCTTGCAATCCATCATCCCGAACCTCTTCAGGATCTCTACTGCATACTTCCCTTGTCCAAGGAAGATTCCTTCTGCATTCTGCCACACCTCCATGCCAAAAACAAATAGTGCATCATCCCCAAGTTCTTCATCTCGAACTCGGTAGTAAGCTTCCGCTGCGTGTCGGCAATCAATCTATCTTCACCATACCAAGTTCTGCACATATATGATTTCCTATCATGTGTCTCAGAACCAAGTGGCTGCTTCTTCTTCAACTACACCATTCAAGAAAGTTGTCTTGAATCCATCTGGTGTATCTTCTATTTCATCACTTTTATATTTCTCTATGCTGCCATCTGCAACATGCTTGATCTGAAAGTTCTATTTGGAATTCACAACAGACTTCCCTTTAGCTCTTGGGATCGCATCCCAAACATCATTCTTCATGATCGACGGATCATGACATTCCATTTCTTCATCCCAGATCCTGGGAACTTCAATATCTTCAATAGATATCTTTGTTGCTGGAACAAATGTTGTAGTCCTTTTGTAGGTGAAGATATACGGTCTTTCCTACAAAACAGGTTAAATTGCATGATTAGAAACATCTCATAATTTTCAGAACAAATTCTTACACATGAAGAAATATGTCATACAGTCATGCAATTATCTTAGCCAATGCTTCAATACAACATTTATCCATATCCCGTAACTTTCTAGATGCCTTCCAATCTCTACCAGAACATTGTTAAGAGTGTGCACAACTCCCAACATGTCAGCAAAGAGGTTTCATTCTAGATAAGTAGCAATGGAATGTTGTACAGTGCCATAGGCCACTTACCCAACACATGCATATTAGTAGTATACTGTTCATTAATTCAATCATTCTAATATGCACAATACATATCCTAAGTCTAGGAACATGAGCATATTGAACAATTTTATTTAAGCAAACAAATATGCAAGAAAATTAAAATACTTATCTTTGTTTGTTTGTTGGGTGGACTCCCTCTGAGTCTTTTCTTCTTTGCAAGAGCTGCTGGAGTCCTTCTACACCTTCTTGTTGTGTAATGTAGAGAGATGGAAAACTCCCTCTGAATATCTGCACCCTTGCAGAAACCACTGGAGTGTGCTCCCTCTTGATCTTTGCTTCCTGGATTACCTGTTCTTGAACTCATATTCATCCTTGGTCCCTATGCATGTTTATTAGTATCATGATTGTGTTATCCTTGTGATCTCATACAAAATCATACATTCATTAAAACACAATAATCTCAAGTATGTATAGTCATGATCATTTCAAACAGAAATAATAAGCATTAGCATTCAAGGTTTATGTAGGATTCTTATGGTTAGTCAAATCATAAGAAGCATAACATGTCTAAACCTATAATTACTCAAACCTATGACTCTTCGCGTTAGTTGAATCATCAATTAAGATAAGAGATATAATGTGCATAAAACCTGTTATTATTCAAACCTATACCATCATGAATAATCATTATCAACAACACGATAGTATAAGATCCTAACCCAAGGTAGGAATCTAGCTTGATATAGGAAAAACATACCTGGATTATCATGTTAGCTAGTTATGTCTAACATACCCGTATAATGTCTTTTGGTTCTCTTCAGTGACTTGTGCTAGTAACCTGCATGTCTCATAAGTTAACCATTATAAAACCAAGTTATACATACCTCGTGAATGGATCTTGTATGAGATCCATGACAATGGATGAATCTTTGTCCTCATGTTATCATGATCATATGTTCTTGGACCAGAACATGATCTGTCTTTCTTGGTGTACCTTTCATGTTAGTAGACAACATAAACCTCATACAACACCATAATGCATTAGTACAATCATAAGTGTCAACACCCTAACCAATGAATATCTTCTATCATGCATTCATAATTTTGTTAAGGTGATACAACAAATCTAAAATCAAAATTGTACTAACCGTAATAACATGAAGACAAACATACCATAAACTTAATCATGGACAAATATCGAAACATACCTCGATGAGTCATACCTGTCGAGATCGCTTGTAATATTCTTATGTAAGGCCTTATCCTCATCTCCCTCTGAGACAGGAACTTCTTTCACTTATGCAGGTGATCAATCCATCTTCTTCTAGGATTAACCCAATCCACTTGATTTGCAAGAACTGGACCTTGAGCTAGATATGGGTTTGTCAGAGAAACCCCAAAAATTCAAACTTTGAATTTCAACCTTCCGATAAGATAGGAATATGCGCCTTGATGAACTGATCAAACTGGTATATTAAGAATTTGAAAACTGCAAAGTTTCACTCCTCAATTTTGCCTTTGAAACTTTCGGATTCACTGGACGTGACCCTGAACTGGGGTTTGATGAAGCCCACTCTTTTTCCCCATCAAAATGTTTGATCCAAAGCTCTAAGCTTCTATTTTTCTGAGGAGCTTCCAGCCGTGGTCACAGATTTCAAAAATTCCCATTTTTACAGAAGCCCTAATTTTCCACTTTTCTGATCAAAGTCCCGAACTAGGGTCTAATCAAGCCCGGCCTTCTGTCCAACCAAAAATTCTGATCTTGGTCTCTAAATTTCTATTTTGATGAGTACCATCCAGCCGTGGTCTCCGATTACAAAAATTCCAACTTTCTCCAAAGCCCTAAATTCCGGAAGCCATGAATGAAGGTACCAAAAAATAATTCTGTTTTGACAGAAATATGTACCTGATTGTTTCTGGTGTAACTCCAAAATTTTTGATCCACAGGGTCTGAAAAAGTTTCCTGAGATAGCCTGACCTGTTATCTTTCCATCCTGACAGGTCTGACCTCAATTGGATTCTCTGAGAGAGAGTTATGCCAAATGTCGCAACGTGACCTGTTTTGGGATAAAACAGGAGAGCGAACTTGTACGGCGTGCCATGTGTCACTGTTTTAACTTCGGCCTCTGAAAAAGTTTTCTGAGATAGCTAGGCCTGTTACCTTTCCATCCTGACAGGTCTGACCTCAATTGGACTCTCTGAGAGAGAGTTATGCCAAATGTCGCAACGTGACCTGTTTATGGGATAATACAGGAGAGCAAACTTGTACGGCGTGCCACGTGTCACTGGTTCAACTTCGGCCTCTGAAAAAGTTTTCTGAGATAGTGCAGACTGTGAACTACCTGTCACTTTTTACGAAATTTCATTTGGAGCTTCCTAGCCCAAGATATGACCTTTTTCCCAAGGTCACCTGATTTTGACTCGGATCTGGAATAGGCAGAAACCCTATATTGTACAGATCATAAATCACAAAGTACAACGAATTAGAGGTTGTGCTTTGGACACAAGATACCTGGAGATCTTAGCTTCGGCCTGTAACAATTTCAGATCCGAAAACTTCGCCAAAACGGATTTATAGCGAAAGTGCTACGATGACTGGTTTTTGCTATATCAAGCCCTAGCATCGTAAGTGCAACAAGTGTCATACATGCCATATCATGCCTTCTTTCAGGCTAGCTCTGATACCATGTTAAATTTTCTGAATTTACTTCAATTTGATCTAGGATCTTAACTGAGAGAACAACATGTACAGCATATCTACAGCATATCAATCATGGAGACAATAATGCAAGCACACAAGAGACAAAGATTTACTTGGGGAAAACCATAAAGGTGAAAAACCCCAATAACTTCCTCAGAGATAGATAGAGCAATGATACAACCAACCAAGAGAGATAGCCATAACCTAGCAGCAGATCCTCCTCCTCCATAAGTGCGCCACTCCTCCTTGAGTGCATGTGTGAGAAGTGAGTGAACAAATAGAGTGCCTCCCGCACTCTATTTATACTTGACTTGACTTGCCTTTTTACCTAACTCATGTAGGCTCGAACTTTACCACATAACATAATGCTGAGTGGGCCGACCCCCAATAGGGTGGTATAATAACCCTTTGACCCACATGGCCGACCCCCAATAGGGTGGTCTAATAACCCTTTGACCCACATGACTTATACAGGGCCGACCCCAAACAAGGTGGTCTAATAACCCATCAAGTATAAGTTACGACACTTACAATATAAATGACGACACTTCCTTATAGAGGAATAATACCATCTCTATAGGAATATAATATACATATATGTGAAATACATTCCGAAGTTACATATACATCAACATTCCTCACTAGAAACTCTCATTGTTGGTAGTTATGGCATGGAATGGTGCATCCACATGAAAAGGGTGCTATAAAATTTTGAATGTATTGTGTTTATCCCACAAAACTCCTAACTTTAGTGACATTAGTGGGAGTTGGTTACTTGATGATGCAAGTTCAATCTTGAGCTCCCCTACACCTATTGCATATCCCAAGTACAACAAAGATTATTGAGCAAATTCACATTCTTAAAATTTCTTAATAGTTGATTTTTTTTAGGGTCTCTAACACATGCATAAGATGTGAGATTTGTTCTTCCAGGTAGAGATAAAAATCAATATATCATCCAAGTATACTATTATAAATTAGTCTAGAAAGAGACACAATACATCATTCAGCAAATGCATAAATGTAGCTAGTGCATACATAAACAAAAATACATTGTAATCATTCATATAAACCTTTCCTTGGCTTGAAGGTGGTATTCCAGGTGTTTCTTCTTTTACTCATGAGTCATACCTTGTGGTATCCCGATTTGAGATCTAGATTGGTGTGATGTAGCGAATATAAAATTCATCCATCATGGGCAAAATGTATCATTTCTTGAAGGTAACCTTATTCAAAGCTTTGTATTTAATACACAATTTCCAAGTCCTATCCTTCTTGGACACTATGATCATATGTGATCTGCAAAGTGAGGTACTTAGTCAAATTACCCCTTTCTCCAATAGTTACTACAATTGTTTCTTCATTTCATCTCCTTCTAGTATGGATTTTGTGTATAGTCCTATGTGTGTAAATGGATAGTTAGGCAATAGTTGTATCTTGTGTTCCACTTCCCTCTTAGGTGGTAACTCTTTAGGCTCTTGGAACACTTCTCTATTCACCTACAAAATCCCTTCCAATGTCTGTCTATACTCTTTAGAAAACCCCTCTAGAGATTCCTTTACCTTTGTTTATTCATTTATTTGTTGATTATGTCTTAAGAAGAACAGTACAAACTTCCTACTTGAGCTAGTTAGTTTCTTGGCTTGGTAGCACTTACTAGAGAGAACTTGGATTTACCTCTATGTGTATTGATGATGAAGGAATTCCCATCCTTGATCACGTGGTATTGGTTTTCTCTCCCCATAAATATTGCATCCAGGCTTATGCACATGTAGGGTTTTCAGTGTCCTTTCATTTTACCTTTCTTAGTGACCCTAAGCTCTACATCCTAATTTAACCATACAAATAGATATGGACAAGGATGATCATGAACTTCTAATCAAAGATTACTTATCAGATCCTTTGCTATGAGGTTGGCCTAAAAAGAAAAATCAAATAGAGCTTCCACCTTTGTCTTCTTGACCTAGACCATGATATGGAATAGTTTAGTCATCTCATTCTTTTCCTTAGGATGGATAAATTTCACTTCCTTTTGCATTGTACTAAAGAAAAACTGTTCAACTGCATCTAATTTTCTATCTACCTAGTTGCTTGAATCCATGGCTAATATGCTCTTGTTTGTTGCCTCCTTCTTGTGGTTCTTTGGATTTAGCTCTAGATGTAGCTTCCAACAATTATCTTCGATATAACCATTGATATTACAATGGTTGCAGTGATTTCTTGGATCTTTCCATGATGTGTAGTGGTTATTTTCTTCTTATCATTTCATTTCCACTTCCTTCCCTCCTTGGAAGCACCTTGGTGGTTTGCCTCCAAATACTCTACTTGCACACAATCTTCAACAATTGTCCTAGGTTTAAAGAGCATCACTTTCCTCCTTAAATGATTGTGGAGATCACCCAAATACTTGACGAGTACACATAGGTTCTTTGGATATATTCCCAACATAATGGCTTTTTTTAAGTCACTGCCACACTCATATACACTATGCCCCCGCTTCTATCGAAAGTAATGCCAATGGATCCATTGGTCCAATGTACACCCAATAGGGTAAAATTGAGTCTCAATTAGGGTTTTAAACATCTTCCACTTAGTTACTGGGGGATTATCCTCCAACCTAAGCATCTCCATGTGGATTTCCCATCATATTGGGCATTTCCCTCTAACCTTAGTTGGGCAAATGATATATTTTTCTCTTCACCTATGCTATGAACATCGAATAAACTTATAATTGTTACAACCATTGATTCAACTTAACATCGTTGATCTCACCCTGATCAGGTTTGATGTCCACTTTTGCTTCTCCTTTGAACAAAGATTGGGAAGAGGTGACGCTGCAACTTGGCCTCTCTTTACTTGGATCCTTTGCTGGTTCTTCTTTGTATCTAAATTTCTCATCAAAGCTAGTCTCTAAGTTAGACTTACCAAACTCCTCGAAAGGTCCAAGATTTCTCCTTATAGTTGCCACGATGATCGTTATGTTGCAAGATAAGTCAGAGGCTTGTGTTTCTAGTTTTGAAAATCTCTTCTATGATTCATCCCTTGGATTGTTGGTGTACTCATCTACCATGTCTAGGGTTTGAGACTTCTTTATTTAAGCCAATTTCTAGATTCTTTAATTTCCCACAAAAATCCCAAATAAAACCACTTGATATCATTATGATATGTAAAGTGTGGTAGATATTCCATTAGAACAATTTGTCATAATATATCTTATGATTTTTTGCAAAATACCTCTATTATGTAGTGTTTCCTTATTATTATAACTTAATATTACAAGCACAATGCTCAAATTATTGAAATAAACAGAGAATGCAATAAAATTAGTTAAGCAATAACACCACATCACCCACACAATGAACACAAGATATACCTTGGAAAACCCAATATGGAAAAACCTAGCCAAAGGGTGAGGGCTATGCCTTTTTTTTCATCTTAGATATGAAATGAAAATACAAAGAAAGTTGGACTCACTATGGAGTTACCATATGCAATATGGCTTGTATGGTTGTTGCAAGAATTTCTATTTCCTCTTGTTATACTCACAACATCCCACCGGGCCTTTGCTCTGCTCAACTACAATACAAACAATTAATACAACTATACTGGAACCCTTTACTTTCTTAGCATCCCAATATTTAATATGTCCTAATAGTCATCTTTGGTTAAGGTTAGGGTTTTTGCATGCCTCAAGTCCCAAATAGGGATATGATTTTGGACCCTCTATAATCTTCTTGAAATTCCACATGTGACTAGCTCCACATGTGTGAGTAATGGGAGTTGATGTGGCATCCACTTGGTACTATGGTGGTCAAAAGCATAGGCCAACTTAAGGAGGCATAAATTCCTCATAGGACTCCAATTGAGATGTTTTTTGCACTTTTAGAAATCTCTTGACATTTAAACAACATTGAATGGATGGGAGCTTCATTCATAAAGTTTTAACCCCAAAAATGGTAATTTAATTCCCATCATTGGCTCTAGAAGTTCAAGACCCCAATCATCAAAATAGAACCTGCCTCTAAAATGTGCCCTACAAGTCAATGCATCTAATTTTTCCACTCAAAAAGTACCAAATATATGACAAATTATATTGTGATACATTTTGGATCACTAATGTTGTTCATTCGTAGCAATGTTTCCAATTGTATTATAATCCTATGCATCTGGTATATGTATCGAGGTTAGTTGAGGAGACTAGCCAAGTATGTTCTTGATCACATTAAAAGTGATCTAGACATGTCCTAGATCTTGGGGGAACATAATGTATTTGCTATTGTATTTCAAGGATGTTGCTAACAAATTGATCAAGTTCTATCAAAAATTCTTCGTGCAAATTGATTTCATAAACTATTTCAAAGATCGGTGGGAGTTGCAACTAAGTGAGTAAATCTATCACTTTGATTGTTGGTGATTTATTCAATGTTATTAACTCATATATAGTAGGAACAATAATTTTCATTCTTTATCTGAAACATTATTGTAGGTATGTGGGTCAAAGCATGTAGGAACATTCAATATTGGAACCAAGAACAAATGCTTTGGCATTGAGTCCAACCATAATCACATTGAACAATAGTTCCTTAGAGAGATGACTATTCAATGTTGATATCATTTTATTCTTTGTTGGTGCTAAAATAGATAATAAGATTGAACTATGGGTCTCAACATTATGCTATAGTAATCGCAGGGCCGCAATGCCTCTTCCCACAAAATGGATGTGCTTATCATGAAACTTACAGTACAAGTATATTCCTACTATAAGTGTCCTTTTGTGTTCATGAAAGAAAATGGATTTGCTTAGATTTTTTTGACAAACCACATATGCAACACTTCATAGCAGAGTGCACTTAACATCCTAGATGCCAACATTTTTTTATGACACTACCCACATGAACATTTTAAGGATGAAGTCACAATATGTACAATCAAATACTTTCCACATTAAGTGTAGTCCCAAATTATAAATGTCCTTTTACAACTACCTAGATGCAAAGAGGGGAAATAAGGAAACATGCCACAAAGGTGTATATGTACCTTAGGACACATCCCCTACTTTTCTTCTTGGTGTTCCTTTATGCTTCCTATTATTACTAGACTCTACTAGATTGGCAATACTATAACCTGACTAAAACAATTTTGAAATGAGTGTAATTCCGCACCCATTAGTGAAGGGGATGACAAGAAAAAACATAATCTTATATATCAATGTACGAATCACTAGGCAATTGAGGAGTTGGCAACAAGGCTATTGATCATTGCATTTCTAAAAAACGAAAAAATAAACATGTTTAAGTTGGAAACACTCGGTTTGTAGCAATAATGAAGCGTTTGAGGATATTTCAACTCGTGGATTGTTGCTTTTAAGGATTATGAAAAGGATAATTTTGGAATTGGGTATTCCCAGAAACACATAAGGAGATTTATCAAAACATGTTTCAATAGGTCAATTAAAAAGCGAACCTACATGCTTATGATTTCATTAGCCTTTGGTACCTATTAAAGCTGCAAATCATATGAGATGTGGTATAAGAAGTAAGTGACCCAATAAAATACCAATTTCCAAGACAAATCATTCGAGACATCCCTGAGACCACATCAACACCCTTGGACTCGTTGACTGCTATTGTCGACATTATTTCTCTCTGCATGTTATATTCCCATTGCCTTATGTACTTTCATACTAAAAATGGGATATAAGATGGTTCTTAACCTCTGCTATTGATCAACAATCAATCTCTATGTTTTTATGGTTAGATTTTATGCTTTTTAAAGGCATCTTTTGTAGTGACAATAGTGATAAACCTGCTTGGTGTTTTGTGTTTCTAGTGTTGTCCATCATGCTAGCATTTGCTATAATGTCAACAAAAGCTCTAATATAGTGTTAACATTTGGCATAAATTTGACATAACACCAACAAGATTTTATGCTTTTTTTAATGCAACATTTTTTCCTTGGGATTATTTTGCTAGGGTTGATGGTGAGAAACTTGCCTATTTTTTATATTTATTAACTTGGAAGTATTCACTCATTTTGAACACTTTCATAACGTCAGATTTTGATATGTATAACTCAAGAATTTGATATAACACAAACTTCATATTTCTCACAATGTCAACAATTGAAATAATATTGATATTGATTTTGGCATAACATCAATCGTTTTAAGCTTCTTCTTTTTTAAAGGAACCTTCTTTTCCTAGGGTCGACAGTGCAAAGACATTAGTCATAAGCTTTCATTTTATTTGTTTTTTATGTTTATCAATTTGGAAGTATTCATTCATTTTCAAAACATTCCATAACGCTAACATTTGATACCTATAATACCGACATTCGATGCAACACAATGTCGACAAAATTTTATGTTTTTTTCAAAAGTAACTTATTTTCCGTATATTGGTGGTACAATTAAAGATAGTGAAAAATGTCTCTATAATTTGGTTTTTTATTTTCTTGAACTCACAAAACATGAAAAATCCTTTTAATTTCATTACAAATTATTTTGATTTGATTTATAACATAAACATATTTAATTTACAAAGATGTACACTCCTTTGAACATAGACCCCTAATACTTAGTTTTGTATGCAAGGGACATGTGACATACACACACAAAAACAAGAGACAAGATTCTTTGATACCACTGATTTGGATTCGATTGAGAATAAAATGAAGACCACAATATTCTAAAACAAAACAAAATACAGTATTGAAAATAGAGAGAAAACCAAATTATACTAATGAATCAAATGGTGAAAAACAATGCAATGTGCATAGCAGTACAAAGTGGATAGAATGGTGGTAGCTTATCTCTAAGCAGAGATGTGGTGGCTATGCCGATTCGCAAAAATCTCATAGCAAGAGGTTGAAACTACATTTTATCATAGTGCCAAAACACTAAGCAAAAATCCAATTTCCTAACTTTAGGGGTTGAGGTGACGAAAGGAATTCAAGCCCCTATGGAGCTTGTTTGTAAATCATCTTCACAAAGCCATCACTTTCACATATGAACTCCGTTTTGGGAATTCTTTGGATTGTTACAACTCTTATCTCAAGATATATGCATTTACAAGGTTTGATGGTCGTGGTTGGTTAGGGCATCAAATTGACAGAAACACATGTGAGGGGATCCAAAAGCGTTTCAAATATTCAAGACCTACAAAACTACAATACATATCACAAGGTTCGGAACCATTTTTGAGACAATGGAAATCCTAAATGGCCACTTGGATCAAGATTAGTAGTGCATTATTATTCTAACCCAAGTCACAAACCACCACACATAGTCAATGAGCGATTAGGTTGGTTGGTTAAACATGCCACATCTCTCACTGTGCCATTTGGTATCAGAGAAAGGTTGATAAGTTATAGGAGACTAATAGAGCAAGAGGAAGCCTCAAAGAAACATGGTAAGAGGTCATAAGTGAGTAAAGACACTAAGAACAGTAAAGAATTGGAGAGTGGGGCAAAAAATATAGAATCAGAAGGGAGCATATAAAAAAAAAAAGATGACGAAGTTGAGTCAAAAATATTGTAAGGTAGTTGGAAAGGCTCGTGAAGAACAAAAAGGAAACAAATAATCGAAGTTCCTACTATGGGGAAAGTGTAAAGCCAAAGGAATTAATTAATTGACTTGCAAAAATGGAAATATATTTCAAATTCAAGAGAATGGAAGACCTTAGAGAACAAAATATATCAATATGAAATAGAACATACACACTACCATATAGTGGGGTATCATGCAGTGAGAGAAATGAAAAGATATGAAGTTGGAACAAGATGTTTGTGAAGCTATGGGAGTATTGTTTACATGTAGATCATAATTAGACTTTGTTTATACAATTACATGCTTCATGACAAAAGAGACTAAGTGTACAAATTACATATAGGAATTTTACAAAAAATTAATTTGACAACGATTGATGAGTTTTAAGGTATGTCAATTGTTTAAAGTTCACAATTCAAGCTGAGAAAATATGCACAAAAGTTGTTTGGTGGAATTGGTGCCTTAGTGGGCACTAAAAGTAGAGGAGAAGATAGTGTGCAAAGCACAATAAAATCAATTTTAGCAAACGTAGAGGTGTTCATGGTGGTAGAGATTGCAATTCCACGCAGAAGTTGGATGATGCTTGTGATGAGAAGGCTAAGAAAATTAAAATAATGCAATGGGTATAGGCTGGGGTAGAATTCACAATGGTTTTGGAGGATTAGGAAGAGGCTTAGATGGCTACATGTGACAGTTTCATTGTTATACATGTGGGGAAGAGAAACACAAGTCATTTTAGTGTTCACACAAAGATAGTGTATGCAAAAGTGAGCAAAGAACTCAATTAGCATAGGAAGAGGTGTCAAAGGATAAATAGATAGTCATAAGGGGATCAAAATATAGAGAAGTCTTGATGATACATAGAGGAATAATCGCCCTAGAGAAGCAACAACAAGTGTTGGAAGAACATATGTGGTTGAGGAATGTTGGTAGGCGGTTTGGTAGAGTGTTATCGCAGCATCTCCGATGCTGCGACAAGGCAGAAGATGGCACGAATGGCGAGAAGATGACGCGAATGACGATGAGTGGAAGATTAGTTATGCATTTTGGGTCAATTATACTGCAGAATGCAGGTTTTGGGTCATTTGGACCACATATTATGTAATGTTGAGTCGGCTATACCGCAGAATGCAGGTTTTTGGTCGTTTTTGGATAAGTCAGTTAGATATTAGGTCATTTGTCCATAGTGTCAGTTAGGAAGTCGGTAGTAAGTGGACAAGAGTTGTAAGGCAGAAGCCTATATATAGATAAGAGTTGTAAGTGTTGAAGATATAATTTGCATATAATTCGTAGAGATATAATTCATGGGAGAAGAATGTGAAGCTTTGATGTTGTATGATTTTCGGGTATGTTTTGATGTCAAGAGTCATTGCGGAGATCTAGTTTTTGCAGAGGCATTATATCTGGGTTGACAATGATAATATGATGAAGTTATTTTAGTGCAATCCTTGTGTTCAATTTGTTCAGTTATGATAATGTGATATTGCACTATATGAATAATGTCATGCTTCTTTGATGCGATACTTGCTTTACAATTACTGTTGTTGCAATGATGAATGTATTGGTTGAATGTCGCTTTAATACTATGTTGAATGCTTAAAGATCTCTGTCGCTGTGTTACAATAAGTTAATTATCATAGCTGCAACTGTCCTCCTTCATTTGGCGGAAACATGGTTCCGTCTGCTCTTCCTGGACGCCTCAGGTGAGACCTCATCTGATCTACAGGTGTTGCTGGGCAAGATAAATCCTATCCAGGCCGGTGACTAGGGAGATTGCGGTTGGTGTCGACAATGATGTGAACCCCTGTCGACTGGGTTTGAGTCAATAAATGGTTTTGTTTTCGGGACCGTGTACGGAGTGAAAGGAGGACATGTTGTGGCACTTGACGAAACCAGAGATCCAAGAATGGTTTGATCAGAAGTTGCAGGAATTCGCTGAAGAGGAAAGCAGGAACACTCGATTGACAGTAGATCAGTGGGTGGGTAGATACATTCACCACGGTCCGCACGAATGGTTATTCTGTGAATTTTCGGTCTTATTGTTCGAATGGTTGGCAAAGTTGACCTTCCAAAAGAGGAACTTCCAAGGTGGTGAACCGACAACCTGGACCCCCGAATTGATTCAAGAACTGCAGGAAGTTGATAATAAAGTATCGCGGGATGTCGAAGTGTGGTTCGATAGCATCCTAGAAGGCTATATCACAGAGTTCGTGGTTGATACTCAGAAGTCCTATAGTGAAGCCGAAAGATAATTTTTCCGCGAACCTAGGGGCAGGTTTTTACTGTCGATCAAGATGCTTATTTGCGAAAAGGGTATATTGAAGATGCATCTTGATCAGTAGACATCCTGGTGGGCGGAGGCCGTGGGTACCGCGACTATTAGGGGGCGATACATGGAATGGTAAGGGGTAGATGGGTGCAGGTCATGATGAGACTGTGAGTGAAGCCGAGGAAGAAAGTGGTCTTACGAGGGGAGGAGCGAGGTTCCGACAGGAAAAGAGGCAGAGGACAGGAGAAGGTCCTACTGCGGTTGAACCACAAGACCGTGAAGGAATGCCACACGAGACGAAGCGACCTCACAGTCCTGACAAGGACAACCAGGCTACGCCCAAGATAGAGGCAGGACCAAACCCCGTCACCAACGTACCCACACCTCCGCTCACTATCTCTCAAATAGCAAGAAACACCACTTCGACACCGCCAAGTTCGTCAATTCCACAGAAGTTAATTGGTAGTAGTACAGCAAAAGGAGGAAGGAAGCCCAGAATGGCGGGCGATGATGCTAAGTTACCTTTGTTCCACGGAAGTGCGACAGACAACCCAGAACAGTATTGGTTTTTGTGTGAAGCAGTCTAGACCATAAAACAGATCACCGATGATGCTGCTAAGAAAGGACAGTTAGCGACGACTCTGCAAGGTCGTGCATTAGATTGGTTTATGAAGTTCATTCTAGTCCCTACAGGAGCCCCAGAGAAGTCGCTAGATGATATTCGGGATGGGATGATTGCCGAATTTAGAAGGCCCAAGTCTGAGGCTCAATATATTACAGAATTGAAGGAAATTAAGCAGTATCCCAATGAGACAGTATGGGATTTCGACCAACGATTCAAGACGATGATGGCAAAGGTTAGTTTTGATATGAGCGTCGTCCAACATAAAGAATGGTCCATTGTGGCATTGCTACCACATATTCGGTTACCACTGATGCAACAAAACATCTCGACACCCAGTGAAGCTCTAGAGATTGCAATGCGATTGGAGGCGTCGTCGATTGGAGAAACTACATCCGGGATGTCGCAAATACAGACATAGCTCGCCAACTTGACCATACAACTGTAAGATTTGAAGAAGGGCAAGGAGTAGTGTGAAGAAGTATGGTGTACGCGATGCCGAGGAGAAGGGCATACGAAGGACAATTACCTGGACTTCTGCAATTATTTGGTTTCAGGAGTGCCTAATCCATTGAATGGTGGTAGCATGCCATGGTGTCGCGTCTGGCATGTGTATGGGCACAGTCACGACAATTGCCCTTATATGCATAAAATGGTTACCACCCCGAGGAATCTCTATTGTACATTCTGCAAGTCGGTGGGTCATGATGATAAAGATTGCCATGCATATGGGTTGCTACAAGAAAGAATGTACGATGCATTCTATGTCAAGGACGATCAACATGTCGTACAACAATCACAACCGCAGCCACAGGTAGCCCAGCCGCTACCTCAACCACAGATGCAGTTTGTACCGCAGCAATAGCAACCACCGTAGTTCATGCCACAATATGCTCTGATGCAGATGGCTCCACAACAGCCACAATATGTACAGCAACAGCAGTATGCACCACAAGAGCAAGGGATGCAACCATTACCAATGAAACAACAATTTAACCAACCACAGTACCAGCAGCAAGGAGGATTCCGGGGAGGATACTGGGGAGGACGTAGAGGAGGATTTGGTCGCAGAGGAGGACGAGGTGGTCGCGGACCTATTCAATGTTATCACTGTGCGGTATGGGGACACTATCAGTGAGACTACCCACAGTTGCAGAACCAGTGTATGTTCTGTTTTGTTAACGATCATACAGTTGAGAATTGTCCATAGTTGATTGCACGATGGCAGGCAGGGAACACTCCCTAGCTGCAGACACAGCCCCAGGCACCACAGCCTGCTCAAAACTAAGTTCAGCAACCAGTATAGAACCAGAATCCGCGGCCGAATTAGAACATAAATCAAAATATAAATCAACCGAGGAACGTACCACCGAATCAGCAGCAAGGTGCAAACATCGCGACAATTTCTGCAGAACCAAGACCGCAAGATGCTTCTGTTATTGTGGTCACTCAAGGAGGAAAGACAACTGGAGAAGACAGCTCAACGATCCGGTTAGCCGGACAAAAGAAGTTATCATTTGATATTGATGCGGAATGGGAGAGACGTTTCTTCAAGCACGACGGGCCTTAGGGAATGACCGAGGTAAAGCCATCATGTATGACATGCCCTCTACTTTTGATGCTACTTCGGAGGTTAGCCCATCGTGGCGGTCCAACACACTGCGAGCATTTTTGGAACATTGTTTGTCCCTGGAAAAATATCCCGACGCTCTTGCTGCAATTGAAGCCTTGTTGCGACAATCGGCTCAGGATCGACAAGAGCTCGCGGTTAATTCCTTGCAACGACGAAAGACAGGTAAGGAAATGCGGATGAATATTCAAATTGGCGACTATGATGTTGATTCAGTTATTCTAGATCTTGGTTCGGATGTCAACATCTTGACCAAACAGGCTTGGCAGAAGATGGGGAGCCCCCCATTGAGCTAGTCTCCTGTACAACTCCAATTGGCTAACCATGCGAAAGTAACACGTATTGGGCAAGTTCCGCGACTAGTGGTAGATATCGAGGGTATGAAAACCTATGCCGACTTTGATGTCATAGAAGTTGTCAAAGGTAGCAGCTCTTATCCTGCGCTGTTGGGGATTGGATGGGCTAATGATAGTGGAGTTGTAATCAACTTCAAGCGACGGATGACGACTTTTGAAAATCACGATCTCAGATTTATCGCCCCGTTGGATCCAGCTGAAGGATGCCACTACATAGAGCCAGTGAAGGATGGAGATCCCAGCGGATGGGACCATGCATTCAATATTTCTGAAGATTATATACATCTGACTGCCAACGGTGAGCCGGGATGGCGCAGTGACAGCTCTACGTCTTCCGACTCTGATGATGCGTTAGAATATTGGCAGAACCGCTTGCACGAAGTGTCGCTCCGTAAGTGCGGGTTGGTCACACAGTCATTATGCAATGTCACGACTGAAACAGTTACACTACCAACATATGAAGGACTACCTAGCCTATCCGACTTTCTGATGGAGTTTGAAGAAAGAGTTTCCAAACCACAGTGCGTGTTGGCATTGAATGAAGCATTGAAGGCTACTCCAGCACGCTAGTGGGTGACACACAAGGCATCGATTGATGGATGGTTGAAATGCCAAAGATTGATGATGGTATGTTTTGGTGATACTAAGGTTTACCACACTGAAAAGTATGATGGTCAGACTGATCCGGGTGGTCACTTGATGGAATGTCAGCGGCTATGGGTATCGCGACCAAAAGATGAGTGGGTCCATGCTTTTATCCATACTTTGGATGAGATGCCACGTTCATGGTATACTGCAGCTGAGTTGCGAGGGGAAATTTCTACTTGGTTGGAGCTCATAGTGTGTTTTACCCATACATTCAGTTTTACGGATGCCGATCCATAGGTTAATAATGCATTACAGCTCATCCGTGATGTAATTCTGCAAGTTGTCCTAGTAGCATATCCTGCGGATCCGCACACGCACTGCCAGATGCAGTCTCTCATGGAGTGTTTCAATATCAGTGGTGGACCAGAAGATGGTGATGATCCGCAGAATGTGAATATCTCGAATTCAGAAGGAAGTCATGCTGTGGTACCATTTGATGCGCCAAGTGACCCGATCAGTCAGCCGCTGAAGCTCCACAAGATCAATATTGGGACAGAGGACACTCTGAAGTTTACAAATGTCGGGGATTACTGGGATGATGAGCTGATAAGCAAGGTCACTGACTTGCTCCATGAGTTTCAAGACATATTTCCTACTAAGTTTTCCGACATGAAGGGGATTCTGGGTGACTTAGGAGAAATGAAGATTCCATTAAAACCAGATGCTAAGCCGATTCGGCAGCGACCCTATCGATTGAATCCGTGACATAAGGAGTGGGTCAAGGCTGAGCTGGATCGCATGTTGGACGCTGGTATTATTGAACTAGTTGAGGAGTCGGAATGGATTAGTCCTATGGTGGTGCAGGATAAGAAGACTGGTGAAGTGTGCATTTGCGTTGACCTCAGGAAGCTAAATGATGCATGTTTGCACGATCCATTCCCAACTCCATTTACCGATGAAGTGCTTGAAGGTGTGGGTGGCCAGGAGATGCACTCCTTCACAGACGGGTTCTCTGGCTATCATCAGATCCGCATTGCCAAAGAAGATCGCCATAAGACAACTTTCGTTACTGAATGGGGCTGCTTTCAATACACTGTAATGTTGTTTGGTTTGAAGAATGCACCTACAATATTTTTGTAGGTTGTCGTTGCTGCATTTAAAGACTTCATTCAGAAATTTTTACAGGTATACATGGACGATTGGACGGTCTATGGTTTGGTCCATGATCATCTGGCGAATCTGCGGTTGATGCTTGAGCGATGTCGACAGCACCAAATATCGTTGAATATGAAGAAATGCATCTTTTGTGCACTGTTTGGGATATTGCTCAGCCATATTGTGTGTAAGCAAGGGTTGTTGGTCGATCCAGCTAAGATTGCGCTCATTTTGAGTTTGCAACCATCGACCACTGTTAAGCAGTTGCAGGTGACTCTGGGACACACGGGATATTATCGCAAGTTCATCAGGGGTTATGCTGCAATTACTGCCCCTATGGAGAAGTTGTTGAAGAAGGATGTGGCATTCCAGTGGAGCCCGGCATGTCAGACTAGCTTTGAAACACTGAAGGCAAAGATGGCGTCGACACCGATATTGGTATTTTCGGACCGGAGTAAGGAATTCCATGTCCATGTTGATGCCTCATCGATTGCGTTGGGTGTCGTATTAGCTCAACTAGGAGAAGGTGACCTTGATCATCCTATTGCTTTTGCAAGTCAAAAGTTGTCCTCTGCAGAAAGAAATTACACTACCACTGAGCGGGAAGGTCTGGAAATGGTCTACGTGCTGCAGAAGTTCAGGCACTATCTGTTGGGTGGGCACTTTAAAATGTTCACCGACCATTCCACGTTGAAATACCTAGTCAATAAGCCTGTGTTGGGGGAGAAGATATGTTGCTGGCTACTTCTTTTTCAGGAGTTCGATTTTGAATTCATTGTGAAGCCAGGCCGGTTGAATGTCGGTCCTGATCATCTCTCGTAGATCGATATAGGAGAGGAGTTGACCAACATTGAAGATGGTTTACCAAATGCTCAACTGTTTCGGGTTGAGGTTCTAGATGGCTACTTTGCTGAAATCATCTAGTTTCTGACAATGGGTACTGCACCAGGCGAGTTCACCACCAGTCAGAAGAAGCAGTTGGTAGTCAAAGTTGCAGACTTCCAGCTAATTGCAGGAGAGTTATACAAAATGGGTGCCGATGAGGTATTGCGCAGATGTGTCTTGCCGCATGAGCAATCTCAGATATTAGCAGAAGCGCATGGAGGAGTAGCCGGAGGACACTATGGCGGTAGGGCGACTGCTAGGAAAGTGTTGCATGCTGGGCTATGGTGGCCCACACTACACAATGATGTGACAGACTATGCATGGTCCTGTGATGTCTGTCAGCAAACTGGAAAACCATCCCGACGCGATGAGATGTTGTTGATGCCCCAGTTGACATTACAACCGTTCGACAAATGGGCAGTGGATTTTGTAGGACCAATCAATCCACCAAGGAAGCGCACGGGTGCATGATATATTATCATCGCGACAGAGTATTTGACTCGATGGGCAGAAGCTACACCAGTCATTGATTGCTCTGCGGCCACATCCGCACAATTTCTCTTTGACCACATTGTCACTCGCTTCGACTGCCCCAAGATATTATTGAGCGATCAAGGTAGCCACTTTCTTAATCGCAACTTCAGCGCATTAACAGAGGAGTTGCAGATACAACATAAGAAGAGTACACCCTATCATCCGCAGGCGAATGGCACGGTGGAGGCTTTCAATAAGGTATTGGGGCATGCGCTAACAAAGGTGTGTAACGTGAACTGCAATGACTGGGATCTCAAAATCCCAGCAGTATTGTGGGCCTATCGCACCACATGTAAACGGCTGATAGGGAAGACACCATTTAAGCTGGTGTATGGCCAAGAAGCAATTATGCCTATGGAGTATATTGTCCCGAGTTTGCGCATTTCAGCCACAACAGGCATGGATGCTGCAGCGGCACTAGATGAACATCTACAGCAGTTGGTGCAGTTGGAGGAAGATCGTTTCATCGCTGGGTTCCACCAAGGGGTAGAGAAGGATCGCCATAAAGCATGGCATGATCGACACATAAAAAAAAAACAATTTCAGCAAGGCAACTTAGTGTTGTTGTACGACAACAAGTTTATGAAACAACCAGGAAAGTTGCAGATGCATTGGCTTGGTCTGTATCGCATCAGTAGGATTACTTCAGGGGGTGTGATTCAGCTGCAGTAGCTGGACGGGGCGATGCTCCCAAAACTGGTAAATGATCATCAGTTGAATTCCTATCAGTTGGGCTTGGAATACCGCGATGCCTGAGTCGCATCAGGAAAAAAAAAGAGAGAAGTAGGTTGATTGGTGGTAGGATGTTGCACCACCATGGATGAAATGCGGAAGCAGGGAGGCTTTTGCCACAAGTTTGGAGCGGTCGGAGACACATGGCAGCATTGCGACCGGGTCAAATCAGCAATAAATGCCAAAAGTTAAGACAGTTAATTAACAACGCTCATTCGGATGATGAGCATTAATGGTGGATCCAGTCGATCGACTAACAGGAGCGACAATGGATTTGGGTCATTAATACAAGATTGTGGTTGAGTTAATGCATGATTTCATGATGATTACGACAGATTTGGCTGGATGCTATAAAAACGAATCGGAGTTGATCGGAAGACACCGAGAAATCAGTTGAGAAGTGTTGTTGCAAAGTGCAGTCGTGAATTGAGCAAGGTGTTGATAAGCATATAACGAGGTGCTGTGAGGTATGCTAGGCGAACTGGAGACAATTAAGATTAGCAGCGAAGTGGAGTCTCCGTTCATCCCGATGGTTGTTGAACAAGAAGTTGTGTCATCTGGAGCTGTTGATCTTGGAGCCGAAGTTGCCAATATGCCGGTGGGAGCATCAGTCGTCGTTAAGAAGTGACAGGAGGTCAGCACTCTGAGTCCCTGCAGAGTAAGAGGGTGCTTTGGTCCTCCGCCGCAACAACAGGCGAAGCTTAGGAACAGGTGGGATAGTCCAGTCGCCCCATTCGTGAGTCTGCCCCATGGGTGGGACTATTAGCCGGTGACATCCTTGGGTATATCTCTCCCGTTCGGCCAGATGCCACCCTGCGTAAGATAAACCCAAGACAGAAGTATAGTGTGAATATGTCGGCACTCCCGGCTGGAATGGAGTGCTCTGTGGATATTGGGTCGACGTTGATGCGCCTACGCTATGACGACCATGATATGGTGGCCTACCCTGACATTGCATCCGCCCCATATGTGTCAGAGACGCGCCTTTCCCTGACACCGACTGCACATGACTGGGCACGAGGATTGAAGCAGGTCGGCTTGTTAGGGCTTATTAACATGCCACATTTTGGGCGGCTGGCGGAAGTGAATGTGTGTGTGAAGTAACTCCTTGCATGCTTCCATGGTGGGTCGTTGTGGCTGGATAGAGAAGTCTTGGTCACCGTCGACTTAATTTCATACATTATCAGCTTGCCTAAGAATGGAGTTGATCTATCGCAGTTCATCTAAGGGAAGGCAAACGACAAAAAGCGGGTGCTGCAGTTGGCATAGAAATACGGCTTAGAAACGGATGGGCGTGGGTATCGCACCAGTACCTGCAATGATCACGCGGTACTCACGGGCATTAAGATCCTATCCTACAAGGTGGTTAGGGGTGGTCTCCCTAAGCAATGCAACTTAGGGATTGTTGCATGCACCAAGCAATGTGCGAAAGGGGTCCAAATGAACTGGTGCCTGAATCTCTTGAATCAATTAATGGAGGACATTGTGGTGGTCCAATCGGGAAAGGGTGCCTTCACATACAGTTGGCTGTTGCTGTTGATCCCCTTCGTCGCATGGAAAGAGCCCGGCATGTACCAGGGCATGGACTGTCCGACTGCAGTAGAACGACGGGGGGCGCGATATCAAAATCTATGGTATGTAAGGGAGCTAGAGAGACTCTGGGATTGCCAATTGCAGTTTTGGCTGTATTGGGAGATGCTTTGTGCCGCGGCAACACAAGTCCCGCGAATATTTGAAGAAATTGTAGCACGGTTCAAACCTGTCATGGTGTTTGCAATTCGGCCGCATAACATACATATCTAAGCCCACCGTGATCTTGATCGGCAATGGTTGTAGACCTCGTATAAGGTGACGTCCGAAGATTTGGAGGCTACTGTGAACGAGTGACCGGAGGCATGGCGACAACCCATGAGTTTAGCAGAGATAGAAGCCGGTGGCCCGACGTTGGGCCCAGATGATCAAGTATCAGCACAGGACGAGCAAAGTCACCATGAATCAGGGCACCAATTGACCAAAATGTTGTCAGATGATAGCGACCGAGAGCTTGAAGAGAACCGCTCAAAACAGTATCAGGAGCATGCAACGATCAACAAATTGTCTTTTCCCACCGAGGCATAGTTAGGCCGCCTGGTCACAGCGATCAATACTGCATCCTCTGCGACAGCAAACAAGATGGCAAGGAAAGCGGATGAAGGATTCCATGCGATCACCGCTCGGTTAGAATCTTTGTATGACATGATTTTCGGTAAGGCACCAGAGAAAGCAACAACATCAACCTTTGACACAATCAGCACTGAGCCGCGGGTCAGGAATGTGTAGATTCCCCCGACTGCGATTGTGACCGAAGATGCGACAGTAAAAACGTTGTTGCAGCAGCTGAAAATGGTGACCATTAATGTGAATGCCTTGCCTGCGGAAGGATTGACCACTCTGCAGGATACTACCAGCAAGGAAACGACACGACTACGGCAGATCAGTGCTATGTGTGTCCGACTACAGGAAAGCGAGGCCGATGCATATCACACTATCGAAGAATTGACTGCCAAGGCTGCTTCCACATGACAGGTCGTGGATGACCTCGAAGCACACATCAAGGAAGAACGGGCTGAGAAGGTACGCGAAATCGAAGGCCTAAAAAAGGAACATGATTTCCTTATTATGGAGAAGGATCGTATGTGGGACAACAATGTACGGGTTGACTGGGCGATCACGGAAGCTTATCAACATGTACCAGAGCCCACTTAAGAGGTAGATGTGCTCCACCGGGTGCAGTGATTGGGGGTTGCCATTATTTAGTTGCGACAGGAGAATCACGAGTTGAAGGCCCAGATGAAACCGAGTATGCCTCAGGCTGAAGTGGATGAACGAAGAAGGGCAATTGAGGAAATTGCCACTCAGATGGAGGAGTTGAAAACGCAGGAAACCAGGCTCACGGCCTAAACAGTACAATTCTAGGGCCGCATTGTTCACGATGAGCAGGTTGAGCAGCTGACTACGTACCGGCAGGAAGCGGAGGGACAGTTGGCCACATTAAAAGCTGCAATGTGCACAATGCCACCACTGGAGCAAGTTGCTAAGTCCCAAGAGCTGAAAGACTTGCATCACCGTGTCGCTAAAGTGGACAAGTGACAGAAGACACGTGCAGCCCAGTTAGAAGAGTTCCAGGACATCGACGGTAAATTTATGATGCAAGCTAGTGAAGCTCTGCAGGCAGTGCAGAAGTGTCGACAGCAGGTCGTGGAAAAGCTTACAAATCACCCATCTGCAGAAGACGTGGTCGACAGTCAGGTAGTGGCTACGGAAGCCAAGGAGGTGGTGCGGGTAGTTGAACAGCCGTATGAGGACTTCAAAGTCAAAATGACGGAGTACACTGTATCCTGTTGACGTGGCTCGAGGGCGAGCCACAAGATTGTGTTGGGGGCCTGTTGGCAGGCGGTTTGGTAGAGTGCTATCACAGCATCTCTGATGTTGCGACAAGGCAGAAGATGGCGCGAATGGCGAAAAGATGACGCGAATGGCGATGAGCGAAAGATTAGTTATGCATTTTGGGTCAATTGTACCGTGGAATGCGTGTTTTGGGTCATTTGGACCACATATTATGTAATGTTGAGTCGGCTATAATGCAGAGTGCGGGTTTTTGGTCGTTTTTGGATAAGTCAATTAGATATTGGGTCATTTGTCCATAGTTCCAGTTAGGAAGTCGGTAGTAAGTGGACAAGAGTTGTAAGGCGAAATCCTATATATAGATAAGAGTTGTAAGTGTTGAAGATATAATTTGCATATAATTCGCAGAGATATAATTCACGGGAGAAGAATGTGAAGCTTTGATGTTGTATGATTTTCGGGTATGTTTTGATGTCAAGAGTCATTGCGGAGATCTAGTTTTTGCAGAGGTATTGTATCTGGGTTGACAATGATAATATGATGAAGTTATTTTGGTGCAATCCCTGTGTTCATTTTGTTCAGTTATGATAATGTGATATTGCATTATACGAATAATGTCATGCTTCTTTGATGTGATACTTGCTTTACAATTATTGTTGTTGCAATGATGAATGTATTGGTTGAATGTCGCTTTAATACTATGTTGAATGCTTAAAGATCTATGTCGTTGTGTTACAATAAGTTAAGTATCATAGCCGCAATCGTCCTCCTTCATTCGGCGGAAACATGGTTCTGCCTGCTCTTCCTGGACGCCTCGGGTGAGACCTCATATGCTCTACAGGTGTTGCTGGGCGGGATAAACCCTGTCTGGGCCGATGACCAGGGAGACTGCGGTTGGTGTCGACAGTGATGTGAACCCCTGTAGACTGGGTTTGAGTCAACAAGGAAAAAAAACTTTAGGACAAAATGAACATTAGGTATGGTAAGGTTGTTATTAATTGTGGTAGCACATAAAATATTGTGGCAATAAAAAAAGTGGATGTCACATACTCGGTAGCCTCTTTACACGATGGAGACCACAAGGTACCCAAATCTATATATAAATTTTTCCCTTGATACCAATTTCGGATTTTTGATCCATTCATTGGCTTGTTGAACTCCTTAATTACCTAGTGATTGATCTTTCTTTGATAGATGACACCCTCGAGTTGGAGTTGTTAGTCCATGAGGGGTGAATTCCTAATTCTGTCACTCAATCACACTCACACTACCCAAAGGTGCAAAAACACCCTCCACAGTTGTCCCCACCATTTCACTCATTCCCCATCAACATGCACAACACAATGGATGGTACCCCCTTCTTTGTTCCACAGTCCCTCAAGCTGTCCCCATTCCCTTCCAATGCTCCAACACATTTCCGCTAAGAAGTCTCCACAGGGTCCCAAGCAATCCAACTACAAGCTAGGTCTCTCTCACATGGGCACCAAGACCATTTGCACCAATTTACCAAGATACGTTGTGTGAGAGGTTAAGAAACACACATTTTCCTTTGGATTACCAACCAAAACTACCATAGCATGCAAAATATCCCTTGCTAACTGATGGAATGGTTGATCACTGGATGAGTTTCTAACAAGATATATGCATGATTATGGGTTGACAAGTGGCTTTCCTAGAAGTGACCACTTTCCCCTTCTTAATCTCACTTGGGATAATTAATCCCATAATTATTTAAGGTGACTCACATAACTTGTGCTTAAATGAATTTGGTTAAAAAGGTCAATCAAGGTTAAGGACATTATCTAAGTTCATCACCCCTTAGCCCCTCTCACTTCTTCTACTTGTGGAATCATAACCCCCCATCTCTTCTTCATCCTTCTCCACTTGCATTTGTTAGGGATTTTTATGTTAATAAGTATGTACAACATTAACAATATACATGGTCTCCTGGACCATATAAGTGTGGCATCTCGCCTTTGATTCATTATATACATATTCACATCTTGGGGTAAAAAACAAGGTGTTACAATGGAAAATAAAATTTAGCATGACAAAAGTGCCCACAACCATAAAGATTATTTTCCCCTTCTAGTTCTAGTGTCTATGTGAAGCTATGGTCATGAACAATGCAACATGCCATTTATTATAGATAAATATAAGGATGAGATTATGTGTGATGTCATTCTGATGGACTATTGCCATTTATCAGAGAATACCATGGTAGTGTGGCATATGTATAATTCATGACAAGAAAACCTACAACTTTTGAACATGGATAGGAAGAGATTCTAGTTGCTAATAGTGGGCATAGGTGCTTGTCCTAACTTTGGAGATACCCAACCCTTCTTTGAAACCAAGCCAGTTTCAACCTGTGTTTACACTATGACTCTTTTTAATAGTGGGCAGAGGTGTTTGTCCTAACTTTGGAGATACCAAACCCTTTTTTGAAACCAAGCCTTTTTCAACCTTTGTTTACACTAGGACTCTTTTTCAAAAAATAAGAACATAAATATCAATCCCCAAGTAGAGAAAATTTTTAAAATAAGATTTAAATTAATAAAATAAAAATGCAAGATATTTATATATCATACTACTTTTCACCCACCCAACCCAAAAATATACTACGGTCAATGTATTCCAACCTTGAGCAAATGCAATTAAAAAAAAATGTGCGCAAGGCACCAACCCTTGTATATACCTCCACAACATCATCAGTGAATGTCGGTAGGGATGTTGTTGTGACTGCAGAAGTTCTGAGGAAGTGTGAGAACCTCTTGTACCAAATGGCCTAACTACTGCTCCAGAAATCCCTATTCATGTTGATTTGAATTGTAGCAAGAACAAGCATATGCTTCGGGAAATGGGAAACACAAGTGGATATATTATACCAAATTATGAAAATGCTTTTGGTTGAAGCAAAAAGAGTGCAGCAAGAAGACATTGCATGTGGAAATCTTTTACAGACAATGAAAGTCAGAGAGTACCTACAGTATGAAAAGGGTTACCTTTTCCTTCGCTCCCTTGGTGGGACAGAATTGTGCAGAAAAATCCAGGGTGTGAAAAGTTGAGCTTGACCTTTTGACAAAAAAAACACCGAGTTGAGAAGTTGCATTCATGACAAAGTCTATGGACATATAGGCAGTCGCCATGAAACTTGTGGGCCATGGATCTTTTGAAATTACTTTGATGTCTTTTTCTAGCAAGTCAAAATCTTAAAAAGTGATTAGGCAGTTAAGATGGAGAGTACGTGTATGCAGCAGTCTATTTCCATAGTTGTTGAAGTTCATACAATGATTCCCAGCTGATGGATTTTGATGGCCAAATTATACATCATGGGGCATTTTGTCTGTAAAATGCTGCCAAAATATTTACCCTTCCACCATGAAAGTTAAGGATATGGTAAAATATGTCTTACAATACAGTTCAAACTATCAAATTGATAAATGACCTTGTTTTCAAATTCCAACCCTGCTTCCATGAACTAGTTTTTGATGCCTTGAAAGGGTGTGACATATAAAGAACTTTTATTCTATCATGTAAATCCATCTTACACTTGAGCAAAACTTTGAGTTCAGAATCATTGTAAGATGTTTGTAAATACATCGTGCTATGTGCCTTTAGTTGATGGCAGTCTTGAAACGATAATAGAATGTTATTGCAACTGCTAGTTATTATTCTTTCCCACTGTCTGAGAAATTAAGGAATATTTGAAGAAACCATGCAAGTTGCAGTTGTGACTGCCCTAATTGCTAGTGCTACAGAAGTCGCTCCCACTGTAGCTGGTCCAAAAGAAAATAAAGGAAACATGAGCAAGAAGAAGAGTCTGATGTAGCTGGTCCAAAAGAAAATAAAGGAAACGTGAGCAAGAAGAAGAATCTGATGAGGATAGGGGTTTTTAGCCTTTTTTATTAGATTGCACAGCACAAATCATAATAAAGATACCAAAGTAATGCCAGTGGATGACTCTTCTTTTATTAAGTTTAGGGGATATAAGTTCGGGGAAACAAGAACAGAAAAACTAGAAAGGAGGGAGGTTCTAAGATGCAAAAGGGAGAATAGAGC
The DNA here is from genome assembly GCA_027924585.1 of Larix kaempferi. Lineage (NCBI taxonomy): Eukaryota > Viridiplantae > Streptophyta > Pinopsida > Pinales > Pinaceae > Larix > Larix kaempferi. The sequence goes on from BSBM01000402.1 coordinate 9,020,638, forward strand.
CAAAGGATCCTGTCAACGTAGAATTGAAAGGGCAAATCAATTACTGATATAGAAACTACTGAGAAAAACATAGTTGTGGACTAACTGAAAGTTCCTTGGAGCATGATGTATGCATTTTTTCTCATAAAAAGAGTGGAAACCAAGGAAAGTGAAAAAGAACAGAACCAAAGAGAAGGGGAGAGGAGATTTTATAGGTGTAGAAGTTATTCTAAAACAGCACAAGATATGTGTTTCTGACTGTTGTTTCACACATATACACCTACACAATACCTCCCACAGAGAAAGGAGGGAAAGGCAGAGCAAACAAGCATGCTCACATCAAACAATCAATCGACCATTATGTTAAGAGACACCACTGCCTTATGACTAAAATGAGGGATTATGAAAAGAAGAGACTGGAAAAAATCTAATCTCCCATAAGTAAGAGGATTTTGTTGTCAAACAGTATGGTGCAGAAAAGCTACCAGAAATATGTGCTCAGCACTATATGGTCAAAAGTCTGGTTCTGTAAAATTATATACACATTCAAATACAAGAGAAAATAATGAAAAGGAAACTAGCAGCCACGTACCTTAGGAGTCCGGACATGGAGGCAAAAATTAATCAGGGTAATAATGTGTGGCCCTTATCACAAGGGAATGTAGCTCAAGTCATGAAAACATAGCATACTGGCAAAGATATCAGAGATGAGATTTCAAATCGTTCCACTGACCAGGTTCCAAAGGATTAAAAAAAAGCGCCCACAGGTGTGTGGTCTAGTGGCAAGTAGCGGGTGATCGGGGTTCAATTCAAAATGTCCCAACTGGGTGCCGTTGAGACCATGTGTAAGCCCTGAGTAATTTTGACAGCATACAAATGTCCCTCGTAGCTTGGCAGCTTAGCAAAAGTACAACTGTACTATAAACAGCATTTCCAAAAAAAATTACAACAGGTAACGGCTTCAAGATAATTGAATTTCTGCTTATTGCAAATAAAGTTTTCATTTCTCCATCACTTAATGGCAAGGGATATAATGGAAGGAAACAGAAAACAAAAGAATAGGTACTATTATTATCGATACTGTTATCATATATTCCCTGGTTGGGTTATCTATCAGTACAATTAAATTAAAATCTATTCCCTATTTAGGTTTTGCTATTTCTTAATATGAAATTTAAAACAGCGGATCTTCTATTTGTCGCTCGTAAGAGTATGATAATTTTTACTTTTATATCATGAAAAATAGCGTGCAACCGAGACAAAAATGTGCTGCAATGACAGCCCCTGCTTGCAACATAGAACTAAAAATCACGGCAAATAGAAAAATGGCGCCGCCCGGACTTGAACCGGAGACCTTCAGTGTGTTAGACTAACGTGATAACCAACTACACCACGGCACCAGTTGGTTGAAAATCTTTTCGGACAACAAAACCCAGCTCCAAAAATGAGTTGATGCCATAGCTTTTGCTTAGTTGTTTGTTACCTTCGTAGAGAAAATTTGTTTGTTGTCTACCATTAACATTAATAAGTGTTCGTGGAGAAAATATAGCTTCTATTGGGATTCAATAGTACCAAACTTCATTTTGGTTGGAATCCTATGGTGATGTTAAAGAAAACCTTACTAGGCATAAGTCATTCATATCAAATTTTATTATTTATAAATCAATATATAAAATTGAATTAGCTATGTCAATGTATGACTCAAACAATTTGAGATAATATTAACAATTTCAATAATTAGAAGAGACATCTTGTATATTTGAGACATAAATTGTAATAAGATCTTCCAATTTAGGAGGTGTGATACATCATTATATGAGGTGGAAATGATTGAAATTAATTGGCTTCAATATGAAAAATGATGGTAGGGCCAATTCACCAATGAAGTATTCAATGCACAATGGTTGAGGTAACAAATGGATGGAATTTTACAACGAAAATAATCATCATGGTTTATTTTGTCCATCAAATATGGTTAAATAACTTCATTACTTGTCATCAACGTTGACAAAAATACTTACTATGTTTGAATTTTCATATAAATCCATCAAAATGATAGGTAGAGATTGTTTCCAAAGCCAACCTTAGTTGAGGTCACAATGACAAACAAGTGGATGATCAACTACATAATGCATAACATAAAAGACATGTTTGGCTTCAAAAGTAGCAACAAAATAAGCAATTGCAATCCATGTCACCATATACGAGAAAATGGAGGAAATTTTTCATTTATCTGATGATACACTTCAGAGCTCCAATTTAGCAAAAGTCATGTGGTGTTCCTCATGTCTCCTCCCTATCACCACACAAGTGTGTCCTTTGGAATTTGTCGTCCCCACCCAACATAGCTTTTAATCAAGGATAGAGAACCATCTGGGGACCACATGCTACAACACTAATTGTGATTATCTTCTTCCTTGCTACACTGGGTAGGATCTCTCCTTTTGTTGGTGCTTCTCCAACTAAGATGCATAGTAAGCATGTCTAGATGCTTGTTGCACAATGAACCCACGATAGTTTGCTGGTAATGGGGAGAGATGCATGCCTATCAAAAAGAGACATCATAAATTGAATAAAACTAATTGATGACCCGCAATATTGAATTCATGAGAATGACTACCTCAATGTCTAGTGTTGGGTGGAAAGGAACAACATGGATAGGTTTCTACTAAATTGGGAGCCATTCATGCTAGGGATAACGATGGGATGGAAAGTGAAGCAAGTTGTTAGGAACATGCACAATAAGGTTCTTGCAATGGATTCAAAATTTTCTACAAACAAATACAATGTATTTTTGTTTATAATTATTTAGATACTAGGTCAACATTATTTTTCTATAATATGAGTTCATGAAAATATTTTTTTGTAATGGCCTTAAATTCAAGGCCAACATTATTAATCTAGTGGCCTTATATACCAAGGCAGCATTATGATTTTGTAATAATAGTCATGAAATTCTATTTTCTAGTCACTAGACTTATTTACCAGGTCAACGCTATTATTCTCTAATATGAATTCAAGAAATCTTGTGCCATAGTAGTATCCTTTGTAAACCATGACTGCTTTCAACACACATTGAAATGGCATCCTTGTCAATTAGCTCATATCAAAGATGTAACGGGGGGGAGAGAATGGCAATGTGGTTGCAATCATTTTGCCAATATGTTTTGTCTACCAATCCCACTTGGAAACCTTCATCCTTTCTTTTTGAGGATGCCCTTGCAAAGATCCAAGCAATAAGATGCATAGTTCTCTGAAATTTTTTCTTTCGTCCTTGGTTTCATCATGTATTTATTTCAAATGTTATTGCACCTAAATATTGTTCATCCACAATAATTCTTTCGATTGTCCAATAATTCTTTACATTTAGCATATGTTTTGATGTTGGTTGAAGAATCCAAGCAAGTATATTTGTGACCACACTAAAAGAGTAGACATGTCCTAGTTCATGGGTGAACATAGTGTATTTTTCATTGTAAGTCATGGATGTTGCTAACAATTTGCTCGAGCTTATGAAAAGTTCTTCGAGCAAATTGATTTCATAAACTATATCAAAGATCAGTTGGAGACACAACTAAGTGAGTAAATATGTGACAATGATTATTGGTGATTTAGTTGGTGTTATTGTTTTCTAAATAGCAATAAAAATCATTCTAATTTATTATCCATACATTGCAAATATGTGTGTCAAAGCATGCAATAACTTCAGCAATTGGAACCAAGAACATTTAACGCTTCCATTCAGTCCCATCATAATCACATCAAATAACAATTCCTTAGAGAGGAAGGTGTTCAATATTGATTTCAAAAACTTTGGAACCAAGAACATTTAATGCTTCCATTCAGTCCCATCATAATCACATCAAATAACAATTCCTTAGAGAGGAAGGTGTTCAATGTTGATTTCACCTTGGAGGCTAAAGATTAGGGTTTATCCCTTGGAGGCTAAATATTAGGGTTTGGAAACCATTGGATGTATTTAGGTAAGAATAGGAGGAAGACATATTGCTTTGGAAATAGTGTTGGAAGGATTCTTGCACTTGGAGGAGCTATGATTTGTTGACTAACCCTAGCTAGGGCATCTTGGGTGGTTAGATTTTTTCCTAGCCTTGAGAGGAGGTTTTAGTATGATTAATGTACTTATTTCATTGAGCATATTTATATGAGATTTCAAGTTGTCCACATATTGTGTATATTGTATTTGATTTCAACATTTTATCTTCTTGGGATGGTCATTTCTAGTTCTTAATTATCTTTATGATCTGACACACTTACCGAAAATTGTTAAGGGACTAATTAACACTAAGATTGAATATAATAGTACAACTATCTATTTTTTTGTGCTATCTATTATGTATGGTGTGTAAGAATAGTTTCTAGATCTCGTTTATACATGTGAAGTTTCCCTATAGGACTAGAAACTCATTGAAATGATTGGTATCTTTTCTCTTTGAATCGTAATGAGTTTTGCGACTACTAGAAGTGAATTAATGTGATTGTTCCAATGTTGTTTTACACATTAATTCACAATAGTCCTAAAGGATGAAAATTCTAGGGTTAAGATCCAAGGAACCTTCTCAGAAGAAAGTGATTTTAAAATTTGCATTAATAATTAAATGTAAATGAAATTTCAAAAGAAATTTTATCGACCTATATAAGTGAGGTCCATTATAGTGACCCCAACCCCTAAACCAAGACCAAGGTCACTAGGAACCCAAGGGGAGCCTAAATAAAGGTAAATGCACAACAGAATAAGGTTATCTAAGGCTAGGCCATCATGCCAACAAGCCAATTAAATAAAACAATCAACATTTTTAAGGACAATGCAAACTTGCAATACGTATCATTTTCCATATGCACCTACTAAGCAAGGTGAATACAAGCATGAATGTAATCAGATCTGAGCAAGCTATTAATATGTAAACTAACATCAATTAATCATATCTACCACAGACATATAACCAATATCAAAATCATATTTGTAAAATAACTTAGTCAATATAAATTAAAAGATCTACAGGTTGCCATATTCCACCATATTGACAAGTTAGAAATTAGATCTTCTGAATACCACCTACAACCATATTAACATAAGTAAAACCAAATATGAGGGCTTCCATCTACAGCCATAATGATAATAACATAAGGACTCATGGATTTCACCTACATCCTTACAAACCATAAGAAAAAACTAGATCTAAAAGCACATGTACATCAGAGTATTGTAAATAAGCACATAATGAAATAATCATCACAGACTACCAACCATAGCCATATCAACATCAACAAATTCAATTATGAAAAATATATTCTACATACATATAAAATCATATCTCAAGGCTTTCACCTACATCCATATAGATCATAAGAAAATCACATCCATAAGCACATATAATTTTGAGGATGCAGTAAATACACACAATAAAATACTTATCTGATTAAGGGGCAACTAGATTCAAGTGGACAAATTTCCACCCAGCCATATAAACAGTCAATTCAAGCCATACTTGAACATGTCACCCCTTATTTGAGGCCATGGATCCACAAACAGAGGTACTCTCAACCAATAAGCATGGTGTGTTCTTTCTCAACACTGTCAACACTACCACACAGAAAAGATCATATCTCAACCATAAAGAAAAAAATTTCAATGAATAAAAAGGTATTCCTTACTGGAAACATCACTCTAGACACAATGGAATAGGTCCCATGACCCAAAAATGCTCATAAATAGGCAAACCATATCATATAGTTGTGCCCTTCTCACCACTGTGAGGAAAACCCCACCACAATAAAATAACAATATCTTAGCCATTTTGAAGTCTTTTTCAATGAAACGAAAAGTGTAACTTACAAGAAATTTCACTCTGGACGCAATGGTATAGGTCTCATAACCTAGAAATTCTAAAAATTGTTCGAACTAGAACATATAGTTGCACCCTCCTCGGCTCAACTAGAGAAAATCCAATGTATTTCCATCACAAGAAACTTAGGTCATACATCCTAAGAAAGCACAATACATTTCTCTCACAGGAAACTCAGGCCATGCATCCTAAGAAATCACAACATATTTTCATCATAGGAAACCTAGGCCATACATACTAAGAAAGCACAATATATTTCCATCACAGGAAACTTAGGACATACATCCTGAGAAGGCACATAAAAATCTATCCAGACAACACTCTAGCATAGAGTAGTATTCATACCTCATTACAAGGCCTCCAATATTCGAAATCTATCCAGGAAACACTCCAGAATAGATCAGTCCTCCAATGATATCTATCCAGGCAACAATCTGGCATAGACCAACATTCCAATTCACTAGAGGTGCAATACGAGATGATAGAAGAGCCCCCATGAAGCTAATATGATTCCTCTTATAGCCATTCGAATCCCTGGGTAGAAACTAACTCAGGTTAACTGGAGAATAAACATACTACTTATTGGAAGCTTCTCCAACTTCCATTGTGACCATTCCAATTCTCATGAGAGCAATTCAAATTTCCAAGAGAGAGTCTAAACCTCCCAATCCAACTCAAATTCAAGTGGGGACCATTCAATCATGAAGGAAATTTGAATTAGGTGGGGAGAAGGTTACACAAACAAAGGATTCCTTTCTAGGAATAGTAAAGGAGGAGTTACACCATTTTTGAGGTGTCAAGGCTTAAAATAACTAGTGAAGGTGCACTTGTGCAAGTGGGGTTTACAAAACCAAGTGTAACCTCCAAAAGGAGTTACAAAACCACCAAAGGGGAGGTGCATTCAACAAGGAAGTCCCAGTAAATCATGAATTAGGCTCAATAGTGCCAGCATAGGCTAAAATCATAAAAAATAGGAAACAAAGAGTGTTGTTAGGGTGAGCCACAACTCCTAGTCCCCAACCCCCTCACATGTGGAATCCATGACCCCCCAGCCACATTAGTTGTCCAAGTTGAGCTAATTATTTAATTAAAAGAAATTAATAATAATAATGATGATGATGATGATGATGATGATGATGATGATAATGTCCATAGTCCATAGTCTAGGCACCTAGTACACATAACAACACAAATAATAATCACAACATATGTCCATGGGATTAGCACATTGGGGGTATTACATCTCCCCTCCCCTCAAACAATGCATCGTCCTTAATGCATACTTATTACATACATGACGCAATATACCCAAATTTCAAAATAGATGAGGGTATGCTTCCCTCATAACATATTCCAGCTCCCACGTAGCATCAACAGGACTGTAATGGGTCCATTGGACCTTTACTTGCTTGGTCTCTCATTTCCGGAGCACCTTGGTTTTTCTTCCCAATATGCAGACTAGTTGTACTGGAAAATCCCCTTCTGGTTCCACCTGAATCACATTCCAATCAACCACATGGTTAGGATCTAATATATACTTTTTCAACAAGGATACATGAAAAACATTATGTACTTTTATGCATGCAGGAAAAGCAAGCTCATATGCAACGGATCCTATCCTAGCTAGGATCTCAAAAGGGCCGCAATATCTAGCAGCTAGTTTGGAACAGTTCCCCAAGTTCAAGGAACTCTTTTTGGGTATAAATTTCGAAAAGACGTGATCTCCCACTTCAAACTTCCTTCATGTCTTGTTCTTATCTACATAACTTTTCTATCTATCTTGAGATGCTTTCAAATTTTGCTTGATCTTAACCATCTGGTCTTCCATGTCTTTCAGAAGTTCTGGCCCAACAATTATTTTGTTTGTTGGATTGTCCCAACTAATAAGAGTATTGCACTTCCTCCCATATAGTGCCTCAAAAGAAATCATCTTCAAAGAGCCATGATATCCATTGTTATATGCAAACTCTACTAAGTGCAAATAATCCTCCCATATATAGGGTTGATCCATCACATACATCATCAACATATCCTCGATCACTTGATTTACTCTTTATGTCTAACCATCTGTCCGAGGATGGTGGGTTGTACTCATGTTCAAATCTGTACCAAAACCCTTGAAAAATCCTTTCCAAAAGTTACCAGTAAACTTGTAATATCTATCGGATATTATGGCTTTTGGAATTCCATGCAACCTGGAAACTTCTTTCATAAAGATATTTGCAATATTAGATGTTGGATGAGTTGTATTTACTGGAATAAAGTGAGTTGCTTTAGTTAACTTGTCCACCACCACCATGATGGCATCGTGTTGTGATCTCAGTTTGGGAAACTTTTTGATGAAATCTATAGTTACCATATCCCACTTCCACTCAGGTATTGGAAATGGCTCCAACAATCTAGCTAGGTGCCTATGTTCTACTTTAACTTTATGGAACTCCATGCATCTAGTTATGTATTCTGGAACATCATTTTTCATACCTGGTCAATAGTACTACTTCCTTACAACTACTATTGTCTTATGATAACCCGAATTCCCAGCATAAGGCACATTATGCATCTCTTTCAAAACTACATTCCTCAAATCTCCAGAGTTTGGCACATAAACTTTGTCCTTGTACAAGAGAATTCCATCATCTTCCATCATGTACTATTCAAACTTTTGGGGCACTTTCTGCAGCTGCAATACATTACTTACCTCCTAGTAATGCTCATCGGTAGCATTAGTTTCAATGATCTTATCTTTCAAATAATATGTACCAATACTAAGGGCTACCACATGCATCACATGTATCTTCCTACTAAGTGCATCGGCTACCTTATTCTCCTTACCTTTGATGTGCTTGATGTCAAAGTCATATTCACAAAGCAATTCCATTTTCCTCCTCTGCTTGGCATTCAAAGTAGGCTGCTCAAATAAATACTTTAATCCATCATGATCAGTTCTTAATTCAAACTTCTCACCCATCAAGTAATGTCTCCACATATTCAAGGCATGAATTATGGTCGCAAGTTCCAGATCATGGGTGGCATAGTTCTGCTCATGTTCCTTCAATTTTTTGGATTCATAACTGATCACATGTCCATCTTGCACCAATACTCCACCAATGCCTTGCTTACATGCATCTATGCACACAACAAATCTTCCCTCAGGATCTTCAATTTTTAGAACCAGTGCATCGATAAGTAATTGCTTGAGTCTATGAAAATTGTCTTCATAGTTAGAAGTCCATTCGAACTTCACACCCTTCTTTTGCAAGGAGGTGGTGGGTTGAGATATCTTTGAGAATCCTTCAATGAATCTCATGTAGTATCCTGCAAACCCCATGAAATATCTCACTTCTAATAGACTCTTTGGTGCCATCCAATCCATAATAGCTCTTATCTTTGCAGGATCCACTGAGATACTCTCTACTGAAATGATATGCCCCAAGTAATGGATTATGCTCTGATAAAATGAATACTTACTGAGTTTGGAATACAACCAATGTTGTCTAAGCACTTGAATCACCAACCTTATATGCTCCTCATGTTCTTCTTCTGACTTGTAATAGATGAGGATGTCATCCAAGAATACAATCACAAACTTGTCCAAATACTTCTTGAAAACTCCATTTATCGGGCACGTGAATACTGTTGGTGAGTTTGTCAGTCAAAAGGGTACTACTATAAAATCATAGAATCCATACCTTGTTATGAATGTTGTCTTACAGATGTCTTCATTCTTGATTCTTACTTTTTGATACCTGGATCTTAGATATATATTTGAAAATAATTTGGCTCCTCTCAGTTGATCAAACAAATCATCAATCCATGGAAAATTATACTTGTTTTTTATTGTTTCTTTTTTTAATTGTTTGTAGTCTATGCAGAATCTTAGAGTTACATCCTTCTTCTTCACAAACAATACAAGAGCTCCCCAAGGTGACACACTAGGCCTTATGTAACCTTTCTTTAGAATCTCTTCTAGCTGCATATGCAACTCTCTCAACTCGGGTGTACTCATCCTATAAGGTGTTTTATATGAAGGAAATGTTCCTGGAACCAAACCAATGGAGAAGTCAATCTCCCTTTCTGGTGGAAGTCCTGACATTTCTTGAAAAACATATGCAAACTCCTGTAATACTAGATAGTCTTGCAATTCTGGTTCTTTTCCCTCTTCTGGTTCTTGCACATGGGATGCATACATCTGACCACCTTTATTGAAGCACTTCTTTAACTAAAGAGATGTGATCTATCTCAAAGATATGCGTCTAGGTATACCTTTTACTATCACTTGATTTCCTTCTTCATCCTAACAAGTATAAGTCTTGTTGTGACAATGAAGTATGGCATGATGTGCCTCCGACCAATCCATGGCAATCAACATATCATACTAACCCAAGGGTATGATATTCAGATCTGCAAAATTTTGCAAACCATTCATGTCCAATGGACACTTATTTACGGCTTATGTGACTTTCCTCTTAGTACATGTAGCCAATTTCACTAAACTTATTGCTTCAAGCTTACTTTTCTTCAAATATAATCTCTCAACTCTGCTAGGTGCAATATAACTATGGCTAGTTCCATAATTAATCAAAATAGCTATAGGTACATTAGCAATATTACCTGCCACCTCAATCATCCTGGACTGACGATCAGCTTTCCTTCTGTCTAGAGCTGCATAGATTCTTGGAATATTGCTCCCAACATCACCAACAATTGAGGCTTGAATGTTATGAAGGGTATCTACCTTAAGAGGGAACTGTCTGGAAAAATGATTCCCTTTACATATCCAACATTCAATAGGTGGTCTTGATCATTGGTCATCTTCACCTCTGGCTCTGCTTTGATCAGGTTGTCTTTGCTAATTATTGTTTCTGAAAGCTGGAGGTCAAAATCCTTTCTTCTTTTGATCCTGCTTATCTTTATTCATCTCTTTCCAATTATTTTTCTGTGGAGCCTTGTTCTTGTTCTGATCATATAGGTGCTTTGCATTCCAAATGACATCTTTGAGAGTATTTGGTCTATCATACTGGATCTTGTATTTTTAGGAGTCTAGTAGGCCACTCAGGAACCTCTAAATATTCACCTTTTCATCCTTCACAAAAAATGCATACTTCAAAAGTTCGATAAATCTCTTCTCATATGCTTCCATAGTCATTTTTCCCAGCTTGAGTTCAAAGAATTCTTCCATCTATTTGTCATAATAGTGCTTAGAGAGATACTCTTTTTGGAAGTACTTCTTGAACCGTCTCCATGAGATTTGGTCCTCATCAATATCTTTCAGCTTTACTAGTTGGTCCCACCAAATGGATGCTTTGCCCTGCAAGTGGTAGATGGCTACTTTTGCTTCCATATTTGATGAATAGTGATGCAACTGGAAAAACAATTTGAGTCTCAACAACCAAGCTTCAACATCTTCTCCTTTTTTATATTCTCCATCAAATTTTGGATGCTTGATCCTCCTTAGTTATCCCACCATTTCATCTTGAGAAAACCTTCTCTTCTTAGATCTAACTGGGGATCTCTCTGGGATGCTTTCAGAGCTGCTTGAGGAGTACTTCTTCTTCTTCTCTGGAGAGGGTTTGCGATGAGTTTTCCTTACATAAGGTTTGGATCCTTCAGAATCTTTTATTGGTTCGCGGTGGCTATTTCCTAGATGGTCTCTTGAGGTTTATATTTGGGATTCTTGCATTTGTTTCAGACTATTCATGATTTGTCTTTGGGTATGCATGATTCTTTCATTCTCTTTTCTGTAGGTTCTCATTTATGTCTTCAAAATTCTAACTGAGTTTTCCAGATCTAAGGGATCAAGTCTTCTTTTAGCTATATGTTTCCTTGATTCTTTTATAGGAATCAACTCAAAAAATTATTCTTCAGGGTTGTATGGTCTTTGACCTTCTTTTAAGTCCATCTCTAATTCTGTGACTAAATTTTGCTCTCTGAATTATGATCTCTAGAGATTTAGTCTTTTATTATTTGATTAGATTTTAAAACTTTTGGTTCAATTTTGACATTGTATGCTCTGATGTGTTCATTCCAAGCATGGTTAGCACATTACAAATCCCTTTCACAACATATGCATCATAATTTCAAAATCAAATACACAAAGTTCAAATTTGTATAAGGCCCAACAGTCACGGTGTTGAAACCTAAGCTCTGATACCACTATGTAGTGTCCTCGACCCCAAAACAAAGACCATGGTCAGAAGGAACCCAAGGGGAGGCTGAATAAAGGTAAATGCAAAACAAAATAAGGTTATCTAAGGCTAGGCCATCATTCCAACAAGCCACTTAAATAAAACAATCATCCTTTTTAAGGACAATGCAAACTTGCAATACATATCATTTTCCATATGCGCATGCTAAGCAAGGTGAATACAAGCATGAATGTAATAAGTTATGAGCAAGCTATTAATATGTAAACTAAAATCAATTAATTAGATCTACCACAACCATATAACCAATATCAAAATCAGATTTGCAAACTAACTTAGTCAATATAAAGTAAAAGATCTACAAGTGCCATATTCCACCATATTGACAAGCTAGAAATTAGATCTTCTGACTACCACCTACAACCATATTAACATAAGTAAAACCATATATGAGGGCTTCCATCTATATTCATATAGATTATAATAACATAAGGTCTCATGGATTCCACATACAACCTTACAAACCATAAGCAAAAAGTGGATCTAAGAGCACATGTACATCAAAGTACTATAAATAAGCACACAATGAAATAATAATCACGGACTACCAACCATAGCCATATCAACATGAAAAATTCAAGTATGAAAAATATAATCTAAATACATATAAAATCATATCTCAAGGCTGTCACCTACATCCATATAGATCATAAGCAAACCAAATCCATAAGCACATATAATTACGAGGATGCAGTAAATACACATATAATAAAATACTTATATGATTAAGGGAAAATTAGATTCAACCAGACAAATTTCCACCAAGCCATAGACATAATCAATTCAATCCATACTTGAACAAGTCACCCCCGAGCTAAGGCCATGGATCCACAAGCAGAGGTACTCTCAACCAATAAACATGGTGTGTTCTTTCTCAACACTATCAACACTACCACACATACAAGATCATATCTCAACCATATGGAAATATTTTTCAATGAATAAAAAGGTATTCCTTACCGGAAACATCACTATAGACATAATGGAATAGGTCTCGTAACCCAAAAATGCTCAAAAATAGCCGAACCGGATCATATAGTTGCACCCTTCTCACCACTGTGAGGAAAACCCTGCCACAATAAAATAGCAATATCTTAGTCATTCAGAATTCTTTTTCATTGAAGCAAAAAGCTGGAAACGTCACTCCAAACGCAATGGTATAGGTCTCATAACCCAGAAATGCTCAGAATTGGTCGAACCATAACATATAGTTGTTCCCTCATCGGCTCAGCCAGAGAAAATACAATGTATTTCCATCACAGGAAACTCGAGCCATACATCCTGAGAAAGGACAATACATTTACATCATAGGAAACTTAGGCCATGCATCCTGAAAAAGCACAACATATTTCCATCATAGGAAACTCATGACATACATCCTGAGAAAGCACAATATATTTCCATCACAGAAAACTTAGGCCATACATCTTGATAAAGCACAATAGATTTCCATCACAGGAAACTCAAGGAATACATCCTGAGAAAGCACATAAAAATATATCCATGAAACACTCTGGCATAGAGTATTATTCATACGTCATTACAAGGCCTCCAATCTCTTAAATCTATCTAGGAAACACTCTGGCATAGACAAGTCCTGCAATGATATCTATCCAGGAAACACTCTGGCATATACCAACATTCCAATTCACTAGAGGTGCAAGAAGAGATGATAGAAGAGCCCCCATGAAGCCAGTATGAGTCCTCTTATATTCATTTGAATCCCTGGGTAGAAACTAACTTAGGTTAACTAGAGAGTAACCATACTTGTTATTGGAAGCTTGTCCAACTTCCATTGTGACCATTCTAATTCTGAGGAGAGCAATTCGAATTTCCAAGAGAGAGAGTCCAAACATCCCAATCCAACTCGAATTCAAGTGGGGACCATTTAATCATGAAGGAAATTCGAATTAGGTGGGGAGAAGGTTACACAAACAAAGGATTCCTTTCCCAAAATAGTAAAGGAGGAGTTACACAATTTTTGAGGTGTTGAGGCTAAAAATAGCCATTCAGGGCGCACTTGTGCAAGTGGGGGTTACAAAACCAAGTGTAACCTCCAAAAGGAGTTAAAAAACCACCAAAGGGGGGAACATTCAACAAGGAAGTCCCACTAAATCATTAATTAGGCCCAATAGTACCAACATAGGCTAAAATAATAAAAAATAGGAAACAAAGAGTGTTGTTAGGGTGACCCACAACTCCTTGTCCCCAACCCTCTCACATGTGGAATCCATGACCCCCCAGCCACATGTGTTTTCCCAGTTGAGCTAGTTATTTAATTAAAATAAATTAAGAATAAAATAATAATTTCCATAGTCCATAGTCTAGGCACCTAGTGCCACATAACACCATAAATAATAATCACAACATATGTCCAGGGGATTAGCACACTAGGGGCATTACATCCATTAGTGAGCATAAACAAACAACAACCAAGAGCTACTGGTTCTAAGTGATGTAGAGCAAAGTCCCATTGAGTGAAGCAAAGTCGAGTCTCACTGAGTGATGTAAAACTGAGTGAGAAAATCTAGGTGAAAGTGGAATTAGGAGGAAAGGGGAGGAGCATGTAGAAAGGATCATAGAACCATATAAATAGAGGATAGAGTAGGTAGTTTAGTCTCTTAGTAGCATAACATGAGGGAAATTAAAATGGCATTCAATAGTGATTGATGAATGTTAAGGCATAAAGAAAGGGGAAAATACCAACTCTAATATTACAGAGCCAAGAAGAGTGATTCAAATGGGCGAAACATGAAGTAAAATTATAAAGTTGAGGAAATTGATTGAATTATATGGAAATTAGAGTAATCTTTTAGATTTGAGGAGAGTGATTGATCTAGATGGGAGGAATATGATCATTGAACTAAATTCTTGTGGAGCAACAAACTATTATATGCTTCAAGAATCGAATAAAATATGTCCTCATGTGGGCAAGAGATTACGGTGGAAATCTTGAATTTTGAATCATCCATGGAGGTGGGAAAAAAATTTCCATCTAAAATGCATCATCTTGTCACCCCCTATTGATGGTACATTAGAGAGGGTTCAATCATCGAAGATGATAGTTGTTATGAATACTCCATTGCATGATAGTCAAGGGAATCTATCTAGGAAAATGATACAACAATGACACTTCATTTTGGATCAACTGGCATGGAGAGGTTTCCATCCGAGTAGATGATATTTATCCTTCATAACTTAAAATAAATTTATTATTTTCCCAAGCCTCACGGAAAGGTTGGGAAGTGTATTGGGTATAAGCTTGATGCATCCATAATTTTCATCCCCACATTAATGACTAAATGGAATTGTAAGTAGACCCATCCTACACCTCTGGATGTAAAATCATGAATATCCACATGCACATGACAAGCAAGTGATGCAGAAGTATCTATGAATTTGCTAAGCACAATAGTGCGCTAGGAAAACACCAAAAATATTTCTATGAGAGTTACTAAAAATTTCATATATGAAGTATGATGAGTACACATGGTAGTGAGTGCTCCTAGGGGAGATCAAAGGTCACATAAATGAATGTAAAGTGAAAGGCATAATTCTAAGGTATTAGAGGAAGTTGAAGAGACAATTGTAGGTTGAAAAAATGTGAGGTAAAATTTAGAGTTCATGGAAGATGGATCATTACCTCGTATGTGTAGGGACCCCCATTTCGGGGTCCCCCAAAAATACTTTCTAAGTAATACTAACATCCTATGAAAATTTTAAATCTTAAAAATCAAATATGGAACCGTAAATAAAAATGCATAAACTCAACTTGTACATAAAAATGGAACATTATACCTGATTCCGATGGTTGTAGGTTGTTGTAGCCAACATCCCTTGCCGCTTAGATCCAACCATCCAAACTCCTGATTTACTGAAGACCTCTCGGTTGACCTCCCTACCATATCGGGGGTACTCTTCTTTCCCCCCAAACCCCTGAGCATTTTGGGGCCGTAAGAACACACAATGCAAGCTTTCCGCGGGGATCCCCTAATCCCCGGAAATCTCAACCCAACTCACAAGAATCACAAGATAATTTCTCAATTACGGTGCCCATCCAACTCTAGGGAGCAAGAGAGTCCATTCTCCTTCTCCTCCCTTTCTTTTATAACCAAAATATCCATGCCAAGTGTCTCTTCATGTAAAATTATTATTTAATTTAATAATTTTCAATTATTTATTCTCTTAAAACAAGTGTCACTTTATCTTTAAGTGTGCACCAAAATCCCTACATTGTCTCCTTGTTGTCTCCTTAGTTAATTTCTCTAATCCCTAAATCAGTGGGATGTAGGTGGAGTGGATCCTATTAGAGTCCTAGTTGTATTTTGCTCCATGAATTGTTTATTCATTATTCATTCTCATTCAAGTTTTCTCCTTTTCCAAAAATGAAATAAAGTAGCATTTGCACATTGAGGGGCAAAAATGAACGTCGGTAGGAAAAGATCAAAGTTTGTAACAATCTCATATTACAAAGACATAGGCACTCAACCCATAACAAAAAATAATGTTAAGTTCATCAACACAGTGAGCCAACTACAATTGTTTTTTTCACAATCTCTATAGTAGTAATCTTAACATTATAGATTACTACTATTTATGGAATATATAAGCAATTTGAAAAAATATTTCTGCAATAATATCAATGAAAACAATGATTATAATAGCTCCTAAACTGCACAAACTACTTGTGAACAAAAGTCTGCTTCCATTCCATGTGTTGTAGCAATAAATTTAGGAATCTCCATATACAAGTATAGGTATAGAACTCTTTCATGGACCAGCTCTTGATAGTGCCACAATCTAAGTTGTAAATGAATCTTCGTTATGCTTGCTTCAAGAATGGAATATACAGTGGGAAACCCAAATATGTTTCTTTCTTCTCATTGAGGATTTCAAGTCCACAATAAAAACTTTACATCCTTATCAACCATGTAAAGGAGAACAGACCTGTCACTACATGAACTAATCTTCTTAAAATTACTAATAAACCAAGGAAATTAACTGGTTATCAATGACTCTCACCGCATCAAGGATTCACACATATTATAACAATATAGATAGTTCACAACAAAGCACAATAAAAATGCATACTTACAACACAATAGGAGTGGTGAATATTCGCTATGCTTGCTTCAAGAATGGAAGATACAGTGGGAAACCCAAATATGTTTCTTTCTTCTCATTGAGGATTTCAAGTCCACAATAAAAACTTTACATGCTTCTCAACCATGTATAGGAGAACAAACCTATCACTATATGAATTAATCTTCTAAAAATCACTAATAAACCAAGGAAAGTAACTAGTTATCAATGACTCTCACCGCATCAAGGATTCACACGTCTTTTGACAATATAGATAGTTCACAACAAAGCACAATAAAATGCAAACTTACAACACAATAGGAGTGGTCGTAGCTCTCAATATAAAGGTTGTATTTATTCAACGTGGAGGTAGATGAGGAGAGGTCACTTTGCTTGGATGCTTTGTTTTTATGTATGTAAAAGAGAGTACACAATTTACAAATCAGCTTAATACTTATATCACTACTACTTGGGATAATCCATTATGAGCTTAGCTTGAAAATCCATTGCCGAGAAGGAAACTGAAGAGCATTGAACTAAAAAAGTAGTAAAATATAGCATTGTTACAAAAATATGAACAAGCATATAGGTTTTTTAGAGAAAAGGAGTCCCAATAATATCCATTGAAAAGTACACATTACAAATAAACATCTCTGCAATAGTTTCTTAAGAAGAGAAATTTGTTTTCATTGACAAAGAAGAATAGCTGAACAACAAAAAGGGTTGGTTCACCACTATATATCCTTGGAAGAGTTTATTATCTGGTGAAATTGGAAAAAATAGAATAGTAGGCAAAGTTTTCATTTGAGTGGTGTACATATGAGAAGATACAAATGATATTTACAATTAAAATTAGTTGAACACGTCTAAATTGGAAATATAGTTTGCCCATGCAGTAGCTTCTTCAGTTATGATATTATATTCGTCCGGCTTTAATAGTTTTAGAGACACTTCATGATAAGATAGTTCTACTTCTATATTTACAACTTCTGTTGGTGCAGCCTTGCAGGTATCCTCAAGGAAAATGATATGTGTAGAAGTTTGCCTCACATAGAAGTCGATGTCTTCTTCTGTTAGAGCATCAATTTTCTTGATGTAGTCCAAGTTTGATTGCAACACTTGCTGGAGTTATTCCATTCGATGATCCTTGGGGGAGAGCTCATCGATATTGGATGCCATAGGGAGCTGACATTTACGTTGAACCTGATGGATTTCCTCATAGAAGTTTGTGCACTTTTCAAGAGTTTTATCAATCTCGGCATTTAGTTGATTAGTGGCTTTGACGAGGAAGGTATGGCAAGCGAAGGGTTTTGGGGATCAAGGGCGATGTTTTCTAGAATAGATGAACTGCTATGGGAGGTAAAGTTAGGGGTGAATTTGAAAGGGGATGGTTCTCCAATAATTGTTGCTTCCAATGTGACAACTTCAAATGTGGCCAATGCGATAGTCCTAGCAACAAGAATTAAGGTAAGTGAAAAAAAGAATGTTAAAATAAAGTGAAGTAAAGAGTACAAAACTAAATAAGTGAAATTGAAGGTGTGGAAAGGAAAACATCTGTTGTATTGTGTATAGTGTTGCATGTGCACTTGTTGATTTTGATGATTGAACCTTCTCGGAGTTGGTGGCTTTCCACAACGTGATTGTAGCTAGTTGGAAGCAATGTTTCGTGCTTATGAATTCCATCAGAGATAGAGATTTAGAATTGTGTTGTTGCTAAGTTAAGAGAGCTTACTCGTTTGAGAGCAAGAACTTGTACAAGTGGGCATAGGTCAACCGCACCATGCATTAGAAGTGAAACAACATTTTCGGTCAACAGATTGTCCATAGTATGGTAGTGCAAATAGATAGATTATAAGACTATGTTGGAAAAGGGGAAATATTGATATTAAGTGTAAAGATAAAAGAAAACAGGGGCATATATGTAGGATAACATGGAGAAGATAATTTGATATCTCAAGCAATACATAGCAATATTTTTGAAAAAAAACCTGATTTTGAATATAAAACATGTTGATGAACATGTGAGGCATGAACTTGAATATTAGAGCAATACTGGAACCTGACGGGCTTTTTAATTGCCTTCTAATTACTTAGAAAACAACTAAGAAGTGTACATTAATTGTCAACCCGGGGTTCGTTGAGAACTTGCGAGTTACCGTGCACTGTATGTGCAAACCACAATCTCCTCTTACATTGGTTTATCTACTTGAAGTTGTAGTTCAATAACCTTACTTA